>CM053027.1:149055348-149625348 GCA_028564925.1 Lithobates sylvaticus
ACAGAATAGTGAAAATGAATCTCATAGTGATAGAGTGAGTATGAACAGCATGTAATACACTATTTATTGATAGTGTTTTATGATGTGGGTTTAGTAACACTATAAAAGAAAAAACCTCAGTTATTGATGTGTATGACCTCTTTGGAGAGTTCCACTGACTCCATGCCACAGTGACAATGGAGACAAACAGTAAAATAAAAATATTACTGGAAATTAAACTGTTGCCTGTTCTATACAATACAAAGAAAACAAGTCTCCAATACTTATCTAAAGCGAAGAGCAAAAAAATGTAATATATTTTAACTTTGCCAATCCTTAGATGTAGTGTCTGCATTAGTTTACTTCTTTCAAGTTTTTTATATTCTCACTTGTTGATCCTGCCAGTAACACATTTTGTGTCCAAAGGTAATACAGTTCATTTACTATAATGAATTGTTACCCTAGAACAGGGCTACAGCACACCTGCCCCTCTTACTCACTACAAAGGTAGGAGGTGTTCTGTAGTCCAGACAGAGCAGGAAAAAGGATACCTGAGTGCAGCACAGGCAACAAGCAGAACAAACAAGTATTGTTTTGCATTTATTGAACAGATATAACAAAACCAATCAAATTGTTAATTTAACACACCAAATGGGAGTAAATTAGAGCAGTTCATTTTTAAAGTTTACACTTTACATTTTCAAATAACAATAAAATACCCAGGAAAAACAAATGCAAAAAACAGGGCATGAGCTATGCTGTCAAATTGTGGCCAGCTATTGAAACCAATTTACTAAAGGATTTGAGAATGTTCACACAATAAATTGTGTGAGTATTCACTTCCATTATTCAATCACATGCATATGAAATAAGTAAGCAGAAGTTTTCTTTGCACATGATTGGCTAACTGAAGTAAATATTTATGCAATTTATTGTGTGAACATTCTCATATCTTTTAGTAAATCAGCCATGTGCATTATTCACATGCTTAAAGTGACACTAAAGCTTTATTTTTATTTATTTTTATTTTTTTAAATAACAAAATATATTATACTTTGGGGTCTCTCTGCGGCTTAAGCAGCTCCACCCCGCATAAGATAACCCACCGGAAGAAGCGGTCTACCGGGGGGGTTACTTTGCAGGGGTACATATCACATATGCTTGTGCCAATGCCATCGGCGCATGCGCACTGAAGAAATGGCCAGCTCGTGACGTTTCTTCAGCAGCCGCACAGTCTCGGTGTATGATCTATGGTAAGTATTTCATAATAAGCTAGTATGTGATGCATATTAGCTCATATGCCTTTGTCTTCCAGGGTTTGATTTTTTTTGTTTTTCGGTTTCACAACCACTTTAAGATAAAAATGTATTTGTTTTGAGTGAAAAAGTAAAGTACACCTACATAAAAAGTAAATGGAAGACTTTTCAGGTATGTAACAAATGGCCTTTAAATGCTAGGAAAAAAAAAATCAAGCAGAGAGATGGCATTCACGGTTGAAAGAACCAGCTTGAGAAAGCCCATCCGTTCACAATCCCATGAGGACCCGATAAAGATCAATTATACATTAAATTACTACTTCCACGTCAAGCTTTGAATATGAGTTAAAAATAAACTTGTATACTAGAATACCTCTACAGCAGTGATGATAACCGTATAAAAATAGTTCAGAAGACGCAAATCTAGCATAGCATAGTATTTGGATGACAGCACCATATACTAAATATTTGTTTTATAGTTTGGAAGAATACAAGAAAAGCCTTAAGTCGGCTATACATGGATCAAAATTCGTCCGATTTCAGCAGGGACCATCTAAACTTTGATCAATGGATGGGCAGGCGGGGAAGTCTCTTTGCTGTCAGAATAAAACTATTCATGTATGGCCAGCCCTTAGACTTCAAGTTAAGATGTAAAAAAAATCCTTCCTTAGCCTCAGCATTACATACTTTCATCCCGCGTACACACGACCGCACATTTTTCGACGGACTAGGTCCGACGGTCTTCCCGACGGACTTTCGGCGGAGTTCCGACGGACTTTCCAAATGAACGGACTTGTCCACACACAATCACACCAAAGTCCGACGGAGTCGAACGTGATGACGTACGACCGGACTAGAATAAGGAAGTTCATAGCCAGTAGCCAATAGCTGCCCTAGCGTTGGTTTTTGTCCGTTGGACTAGCACACACACGAACGGATTTCTAGATAGGAACGTGGGTCCGGCGGCGTTCCGGCCGAAAAATTTGAAACATGTTCTATTTCTATGTTAAAAATGGTATGTGGCGCTAACCACTGGATGACAGATCTAAAATAAATAAATATAAAGGTGTGCAAAACATATGTTAACTTCAAACGAGTTTGTGATAACCAACTACTTGAATAGTGATGTTAAGACTTCTTAATCGAGAATAGGTATAAAAGTGCTAATCCTTATGTGCAAAATAAGCAAAATAGTAATGCAATAAAGTGAGTCAGCAAGAATGGTAATAAATAAGCCTTCCAACTTAAAATAAAAACTACTATTACATAATATAAAGTGCACAGTGCAAAGTGCAAAATAAAACTAAATTGATTCCAAGTAACAGTGCAAATATTCCAGGTATCAGAGCACCTGGAAAAATATAGGTGTAAACCGTGCAATAAAACTAAATGATCCGTGAAATAAATAATGAGTAATCACCCAAACTTCAATAAAAATATGGATGCAAAATGCAAAAATTTCACAAAAATGTAAAAAATATTCAAATGGTGAACCACAAGTCCCAGCAATTTGTGCAAAAAAAAAAACACAATGTGTGGAAATAAACACACAGTGCGCACTTAAAATCTATAGAATAGTTCTTCTTATGCGTGCATAAACAAATCAGTGTTCCAATGCTCGGTGCTGATCCATGCAATCAGTGTGCTCCATGCTTGTTCAGGGGTGCACCTCACTGTTTCCCCCAGCCTTCTCACCTCAAGTAAAGGCCCCTACAGGCCTAGTTGTGCTATATGCGTGTAGGCAATCCTCCTTATTGATCTATCTCCAGCCAATTCACTGCTATACTTCTGCAAAATCTCCCAATGTATGCTCCGGTCACAGGGTTAAAAGTGCTCCGATCATAGCAAAGTAATTCCCAGCAAATATAGGCATGTAAGGATGTAAGGACAAGGAGGCTCCAATGTGTAGTATTGATTAATAACAGTTTTATTAAATAAAATATCCACTTACATTACAAAATGCAGCAAACAGCGTATCTGTGTAGATGCTTCCGGTCTCGGCCGCAACCGGAAGTAAACAATGGCACCTGACTTCCTCCCTGATGCATTGCGTCACCGATCATGTGACTTTATAACGTGACTTGATCACGTGACTTCCTCCTGACGCGTTGCGTCACCGATCACGTGACTTTATCAAAGTCACGTGATCGGTGACGCAACGCGTCAGGTAGGAAGTCAGGTGTCATTGTTTACTTCCGGTTGCGGCCGAGACCGGGACCGAGGCTTTTTTTTACTGTCCTGCAAGCACACCCCTCCAGTGTGAAAGCACTTGGGCTTTCACACTGAAGAGACAGGAGTGGCTCTTTACAGGCACTATGCAGGCGCTGTAGCACCTGTAAAGCGCCTTCAGTGTGAAAGTAGCCTAAGGGGGAGATTTACTGAAACTAGAGCACTCAGAATCTGGTGCAGCTGTGCATGGTAGCCAATCATCTTCTAACCTTGGCTTGTTCAATTAAGCTTTGGCAATAAAACCTGGGAGCTGGTTAGCTTCTATGCAGAGGTGAGCCTGAGTTTGCATGCTCCAGCTTTAGTAAATAAACCTTAAAGCCCTTTTCTGACACTTGTTTCTTACAAAGTTAAAATCAGTATTTTTTTGCTAGAAAATTACTTGCAACCCCCAAACATTATATATATATTTTTAGCAGAGACCCTAGGGAATAAAATAGTGATTATTGCAATATTTTATGTCACACTGTATTCGCGCAGCGGTCTTTCAAATGCAATATTTTGGGAAAAATTACACTGCAATTAGTTAAAAAAATAAAATAAACAGGAAAGTTAGCCCAATTTTTTTGTATAATATGAAAGATGATGTTATGCCGCAAGAATCGTGAGAGAATCATGATCTTTATTCTAAGCAAAAAAATTGTGATTCTCATTTTAGCCAGAATCGTGCAGCTCTAATGAACATGCCACCAAAGATGTCTGTGAAAGTTCTCATTTCTTCAGGTCATGACATACCTAGCGATAGCTAGTCACATTCAATTGGACTTGTTATGTTAGGTGGATGATTTTTTATATTCATCCAATAGCTTCCTCAGCTGTAATGAGTGCCAGACACATATCCCTGCATTTATAGCTCCACAGGTAACACAATCACTTTAATATAATCACTGTGGAATGTGTCAAGGCAGAGGTTGATTGTCCAAGAACATGATAGAAAATATGAAAGCTTGTGAAACCACCGTGACTCATTAGAGCCAAGGAAGCTTGGGAGAGTAGTAAAATGTCTTTAACTTTACGGAGTCCAGATGAATGTGACAAACTACTACTGGAGAAAGCAGCCCATAGATTAGTCCATTTTTTTTTCCATCCAACTAGCGAGTTGAATGAAAAAAACTGACCCCATTTCACCTCAAATGTGTGGATTTTCCTCTCCGCTGAGCTATTGTATTCGGACAGCTTCCCCACCATAAGAATTCACTGATCAGCTGTGCAAGCTACAGCCTGCAGTGCTGATCGAGTAGGGGAAATCTGACAGAGCGGTTGTACATGAAAGTCGATCCGTAGAGTGCCAACACATTTATGGGTGCCTTAAGCCACCAAAAAATCTCTGTATACATAAGAGTTAAAATAGAAAATTTGTGTCACTGACGCAAATATTAATCAAAATAATGATAATAAAATTAAATTTTAATTGTGATCTGCTGCTGTTAAAAAATCTTATATTAAAAATAGGGAACATTTATGTGCATGAAAGTGTAACTGCGTTGATCCAAAAAGTGCAAGTGCAATATAACCACTGAAACGATGTCTATACTTTGTATACAACCTATACAATAAAGAAAGAGCTATAAACTACAAAGTGCAACGTGCCAACAGATCAATATAAAGTGCAAACTATCATGTGCAAAATGTCATGGGCAAAATGTTACAACCCCAGAAGCTGCCTGATGATGCATGTATGTATGCGAAACACGTAGAGGCTTCTGGGTAATCACTGACGTCACTTCCTGTCACTGACTTGCATCAGATAGAGGCTTGGAACGCACGCCGATCTCCGGTAAACGAACGCGGTGGAGCTGAACCCTAAAACAAGCTGCTGGAAAGACTCAGTGCCGTCCTAGAGGCACTTTAAATTGTGAGTGCACATTTCAGACATTCTGGATATTGTTTTATTGGCTAAAATAAACATGTTTTAAGTACATTGCGCAATGAAGGATGTTTAATTTAAATTTTTATGAGACTATGGCATGGAGATATGAAGAGTATCTAGTGGCAACCCAGGTGGAGGAACGCCAAGATAGTGGAGTGGTTATCCCAATATGAACCAAAGGCAAAACCTTTTCTAGGTTCTGGTGAGTGCCCATTTCAGAAGGTGGTGGTGGTACATGAAGTGGTGAAAAGTCCTTTTTTTAGAGTACAGATTTGAATTGGAGCACAATATACACATTGAATATATATGAGAAATAGAAATGGACTTTGGGGATTATTGAAAAATATCTATGTTCTGGGGTTGTAACATTTTGCACATGATAATTTGCACTTTATATTGATTTATTGGCACTTTGTGGTTTATAGCTCTTTATTTTATACATAAGAGTACCCTGTGAGTGGATAGTACTTACAGTATAAGTCTTTAATAAATTACAAAGCATCTACATCAGCCTTTCTCAACCTATTCAACACAGAGGAACCCTTGAAATAGCTCTCCGGTCTCAGGGAACCCCTGCTAAAAATTAGAAATCTAGAACTCATGATACATTAGTGTGATGGTCAGTGGGAAGAATGGTCCTTACACTTGTGGTCATTGGGAAGAATTACATCCTTACAGATAGCTAAAAAGATCAATGGTGTCAGTGGGAACTTATCTGAGAGGCAGAAATTGCCCAATGCTGAAGGAACTCCTAGCAACCTTTGGAGGAACCCTAGGGTTCAACGGAACCCTGGTTGAGAATCACTGATCTACATAGTACCAATTTCCTCAACCCATGAAAACACAAAATATTGTCCCTGCATCTGATTGCCTCTGTTTGTTAACCCAAATATTAAAAGATATAATCAAATCTGGTTGATTACATTTGAATCGTTAGACAATCTCTGTCCAGTGCACATGCCCTTTGACCAACAGATCTCGGGAACCATTTCATTCTCCACAGTGTATTTTGCCAACAAATTGCTAATTTACCCAAGATTAGGCTGGTGCCATAGATGTCTGCACTGTGCACAAATACCCACTGACAACATGCACTATAATATTAATTTGTACAAAATTATAGCTACTAAATAGTCAAAAATGTAAAAAAAAAAAACATTTTAATAATACAAATAGCCAGGAAATACAGATTACAAAAGAAGCTTTGCCTCATTCTTTTGAAAGTTATCAATTATACATTCACTATACGCTAGTGTTTAATGTATTTTATATAATTTTTTTAAATGTGTCTTTTTTTGTTTTTTCTTTGAAAATACTGTACATAATACGTATATTACCAAAAGTATTGGGAAGCCTGCCTTCACACGCACATGAACTTTGGTGGCATCCCAGTCTTAGTCCATAGGGTTTAAAATTGAGTTGGCTCACCCTTTGCAGCTATAACAGCTTCAGCTCTTCAGGGAAGGCTGTCCACAAGGTTTAGGAGTGTGTCTATGGCAGGGGTCTCAAACTGGCGGCCCTCCAGCTGTTGCGAAACTACAAGTCCCATGAGGCATTGCAAGGCTGCCAGTTACAAGCATGACTCCCACAGGCAGAGGCATGATGGAACTTGTAGTTCCGCAACAGCTGGGGGGCCACCAGTTTGAGACCACTGGTCTATGGGAATGTTTGACCATTATTCCAGAAGAGCATTTGTGAGGTCAGGCACTGATGTTGTACAAGATGGCCTGGCTGGCAGTCTGCGCTCTAATTCATCCGAAAGGTGTTCTATCCAGTTGAGGTCAAGATCCTCCACCCCGAACTCGCTCAATCATGTCTTTATGGACCTTGCTTTGTGCACTGGTCCAAATCATTTGGTGGAGGGGGGATTATGGTGTGAGGTGGCTTTTCAGGGGTTGGGCTTTGCCCCTTAATTCCAGTGAAGGGAACTCTTAAGGCATCAGAATACCAAGACATTTTGGACAATTTCATGCTCCCAACTTTGTGGGAACAGTTTGGGGATGGCCCCTTCCTTTTCCAATATGACTGCGCACCAGTGCACAAAACAAGGTCCATAAAGACATGGATGAGTGAGTTTGAGGTGGAGGAATTTGACTGGCCTGCACAGAGTCCTGACCTCAACCCGATAGAACACCTTTGGGATGAATTAGAGCAGAGACTGCAAAGCCAGGCCTTCTTATGCAACATCAGTGCCTGCCCTCACAAATGTGCTTCTGGAATGGTCAAGCACATGGTCAAACATTCCCATAGACACACTCCTAAACCTTGTGGACAGCCTTACCAGAAACGTTGAAGCTGCTATAACTGCAAAGGGTGGGCCAACTCAATATTGAACCCTATGGACTAAGACTGGGATCCATTAAAGTTTGTGTAAAGGTAGGTGTACCAATACTTTTGGCAATATAGTGTATATCCACTTTTCAATATTAAAAAAAAAAGAAGAAAACTGCCCTTTTTCTCTTTCCTGATAAACTGCAGACTCCTAAGTTTGATTGAAATCTCAGATCAAGCCACCCTATAAGCCTCTTGAGCTACAGAGCTCTGTAGATTGGCTGTCACAGTGGCCACATGATCCAGAGCTGGACCCATGGCTCCTTATCGTTAGTGGCAACCCAGAACTGTCTTTGACAGCTCGGTTTATGTTCTGAGATTGTGCAGTGAGTGTACTCTCAGCACAGAAACCTCTGCCACCTGTTGACGCATATCTTCAGCGTGTGGGTGGCAAGAGGTTAAATTGTAATTTATTTATATTTCTGACCATAATAATAACAACATGTATAAAAAGACGTCATGTTCCCTTCCATGTACTTCATGACCAGCACGCAGGGATCTTTTTAACTGCAGACAAAAACAGGGAATCACAGCAAAACACATGCCAACATGTGCATTAGAAGGCATGAAATGACATGCATTTATCCAGAGTGAATACAGCCTTTTAGTATAATCTTTACTTATTTAAGAGATGTTGGTTCAGCATTCACAGTACAGCGTTATAATTACAATGCTTGGTACAGAGTCTGCATTATGAAAGTTAGTACACAGTTATAAATAATAATGCGGCGCTCCCTCTTATGCTGCGTACACACGAAGGGACTTTTCCCGGCGGACCTAAGTCCAGCGGACAATCCGCTGGACTTTCCAGCTGGGTCCGCTGGACTAAAAAGCGAACGGACTTGACCACACACGATCACGCAAAAAGTCCAACGGTTCACGCGATGACGTACAGCACGTACGACGGACTAGAAAACGAAAAATACTTGAAAAATACTTGCTACTGAGCATGCGTCCTTTTTGGTCCACCGGACCATACTACACACGGCCGGATTGTCTGCTGGACTGCCAAGTCCAGCGGATATTTTAAAACAAAACTTAAAACTTTAGTCCGCCGTACTTTGGCCAAAAAAAGTCCGCCGGCGCCCACACACGAGGGGATTATCCGCTCGACTTCGGTCCAGCGGATAATCCCGCGGGATAGTCCCTTCGTGTGTACGCGGCATTAGTGTAACTAAGTGATCAATTCCCTATGTGCTATGAGTTAGTATATAGCAAACAGGTCTCAAATATGTCTCTGCACCATTTTTCAAACTCAACATGACATTTAAAAAATCTGGACCAACAAAGTACCGTAACTAGGGGAGAGATAGAGGGGAGTTTAGGGGGGATGTAATAAGATATAGGGGCTAACAGATCTCTGCCTTCTAAATGAGGTCAAATAGTAAAACCTTTGGCATGCAAGACAGCTATTATCTTATGTCCCATGTGTAAGCATTGGGGCATTGAAGGAGTCAAATAGTATTTAGGAAACTCAGATGTTATAAAATCTCATATTGGTCTCTTCCTCTCTGCCCCCCTTATGCCACTTACCGTATTTATCGGCGTATAACATGCACCGGCGTATAACACGCACCCCAAGTTTAGGAGGGCATTATGAGGAAAAAACGTTTTAGGAGGGAAGTTTAGGGCGCCGCCGAAAAAGACCGAAGCGCCCACGGAAAAGACCGAGCCGACTGTTCGGCTCCGCTCCCGGTCCCGCCTCCCTGCTGTTTCCGGAGCGAGCGCAGGGAGGCGGGACTACGAGCAGAGCCGAATAGTCGGCTCGGTCTTTTCCGGCGCCGCTTCGTTTTTTTCCGGCCGCGATTCGGTCTTTTTCAGCAGCGCACGCTATTTTTCGGCAGCGCTTGCCATTTTTGTCACTTTTTTTGGGGGGTATCGGCGTATAACACGCACCCACGACTTTCCCCCGATTTTAAGGGGGAAAAATTGTGTGTTATACGCCAATAAATACGGTACTTCTTTTAAATCCACTCAGAGTTTGTAAGTGGCTTCACTTGTCTCCAATGCTGAGGAATAAACACTTTTTGCAGCATTAGTTAAGTGGGGTTGACACTGTGGGGGTTATTTACGAAAGGAAAATCCACTTTAACAAAGTGCACTTGAAATTGCACTGAAAGTGCACTTGGAAGTGCAGTCGCTGTAAATCTGAGGGGTAGATCTGAAATGAGGGGAAGCTCTGCTGATTTTATCATCCAATCATGTGCAAGCTAAAATGCGTTTTTTTATTTTCCTTGCATGTCCCCCCTCGGATCTACAGCGACTTTACTTCCAAGTGCACTTGTAGTGTAAAGTGGATTTGCCTTTCGGAAATAACATACCTCCCAACTTTTTGACATGGGAATGAGGGACACCTATCAGCAAAAGTATGCAGGCATAAGACACACCCCTTACTACGCCCCTTAAAGGAGAATTGTACAAATAACAAGATTGGTTAAATCCACAAGTGCTTTTTTTACCACTACTATTTCTTTATATTGGCTTTTGGAATTTACAAATGCAGCAATTTAGAAATCAGATGAAAGGTTTAGCGCTGGAAAACACTTTTTGATCGATAAAAAGTGCATTTTATATACAGCTATATAGATCAGACCAAAATGAGGGACAAATGAGGAGGAATGAGGGACTGAGGGACGTTGCTCCAAATCAGGGACAGTCCCTCAAAATCAGGGACAGTTGGGAGCTATGTAATAACCCCTGTGTTTACATATTTTATCAAATTAGTATTGGAGCTGGGAGACTCTAATAAATGCACCACTTCCTTTATATATGACAAAACAGTGTATACCCAAAGAGCAAAGGATTGGAGTTTTAAGGTTCAGAAAAAGCAATCAAAATCAAATTTACAAAAAATATATACATTTTTTTTTTTTTTTTTCCACAAAAAAGGTTTTTATTGAAATTGAACAGAAATGTAAGTACATTACATAGAATATTTCAATGCAGGAAAACTTCCTTGACATTAATATAACAATTACAGTGCAAAAAGGTAGTCGTGCAACCTGAGTCAAGGATAACAAGAAACGTGTAGAGAATTACATGTCCAAAGAACAGGTGCATTAGGAACAGTATATGAAATATATATTATATCAACTCGTGAAGAGACGTTTTGTAGTCGACAAGTGAGGTAATAGTAGCTTCCTAGTCATGTGGACCACTATCAACAGGTCCAATCATGGCCTAATGGGGTCGCTTGGGCTTGCAGGCACACTGCTATAGGGGTTAAGGGTCTCTTGCAGGAGTTGCATGTGTATATAGGAGTAAGGGTCGGGGGACATGCTGTGGGAAAGTGGGGGGGTGGGGGAGGGGGGGGGTTAGAAAGGGAGAGTTGGTAGTGAAGAATCCTAGGGTAGAGTAGGGGGGTATGCAGAGAGCAGCTGAGGTATGCAGGGGAAAAAAGGGGGGTGTGTGTCGCTCCTCTCTCCTCCCCCCAAGTCTGTTTATCGTTCGGTCTGCTAGTCCTTATAAAGGGCAGTATATCATGGTTTATGTCGGGAAGTAGGATTTGTAACTGTCTGTGGTCTTAAAATGGGTCCAACAGGCCCATGTTGTGGTAAATTTTTGTATACGATCCTGCGCGGTGAAGATTAGTTCTTCCATCTCCTCTATTTTTGCAATCCTGTGTAGCCATTCCCTGATGGTTGGGACCTGCGTCGAGCGCCAGTGTGCTGGGATGCACAATCTGGCTGCATTAACCATATGCATGGCTAAAGATTTGTGATAGGAACGGTTGGACAGAGTTGTGTGATGAAGCAGGTATTGTGCTGGGCTGTAGTCTAGATTATATGTGGTCACCCTTCCAATTATGGAGTGTACCTCCTCCCAAAATGGTTGGAGTACCGGGCATTCCCACCATATGTGGATCATGGATCCTACATCATTGTTGCATCTCCAGCATATGTTTGGGATTGTGGGCGAGAACTTGTGTAAGAGAGATGGAGTTCTGTACCATTTGGTGACTATTTTGTAGCCGTTTTCCTGTATTGCTACGTTCATTGAGCCCTTGTGTGTGTTTGTCAGTATGGTATCCCAATCTTCGTCAGAAAATGTCGTCTGTAGGTCTTTGCACCAGGAGGAACGTGAGCTGTCTGTCTGTGAGGAGTGAGTCTTGTCTTGGAGGAGGGGGTAGATTAGGGATATTAGGTGTTGTTGTGGTTCTACATTTAAGTACAAGGTCTCAAACTGAGTGGGGCGTCTGGACCATATGTCTGGCGGGTCTTTGGAAGAGAGGAAGTGTCTTAATTGTCTATAAGACCAGAAGGGGAATTCTTTCGTGCGGGACAATGAGACTAAGTTTTCGTAGGATCTTGGTTGACCTTTATGGTAAAAGTGTTGTGCTAGTACGTCATCATGAGGCCATTCCCGTGCTAAAAAGGTATTCGCGTCACCTGGGGGAAAGTCTGGGTTTTCTCTCAGCGGGGTTATTGGTCCCGGTCGTGACGATAGGTTGTGGTGCTTCATTGCTGTTTCAAAGGCCAGTAATGATGGGTGGATGAGTGGGTGGTTTTTGACTGGTATGGGCCAATGTTTTGGAAAAAGCCAAGGAAGGAGGTGCAGGGGCTTGGTCATGAAGGAGTTTTCCAGGTTGACCCAGCATTTTGTCTGTTTGTGTGATTTCCAGTCAATCACTCTGGTAAGATGACAGGCTATGTAATATTTGTACATATCAGGTAAGGCTATCCCTCCTTTATTTTTAGGATTGGTTAGGCGTGCGTATTTAATTCGCGGGGAGCTGCCCCTCCAGATAAATGCTGAGCAAGCTGATTTGTAAAGTGCGAAAAATATAGGAGGTAAGTGTATAGGGATTGTCTGCATGAGGTAGAGGAGACGGGGGAGGATTATCATTTTAATTAAGGCCGAGCGTCCGAACCAAGAGACATTAAGGTTGGCCCAGTCTTTTAGATCTGTTTGAATTTTAGTCAAGGCCTGTTGAAAGTTCTGTTTGTACAAGTCTGTCAAGTTTCTAGTGATCTGGATGCCCAGGTATGTTATGGCCTCTTTTTTCCATTGAAAGGGGAAGGAATCTTGGCAATGGGCTGCTTCTAGCGGGGGAAGGGATACATTTAGTGCGTGGGACTTGGAGAAATTTATCTTGAGGTTGGAAAGTACACCAAAGTGGTTAATATCATGGAGGAGGTTCGGTAGGGACGTTCGTGGCGCTTGTAGGGACAGTAAGATGTCGTCCGCGAACGCTGCTACCTTGTATTCTCTATTTTTAATAGTAATCCCGCGGATATCGGCGTTAGCCCTTAGTCTGTTCAAGAGTGGTTCCAGCGTGAGGACAAAGATCAGGGGGGACAATGGGCAGCCCTGGCGCGTGCCATTACTGATTGGGAAGGCGTTCGACAGGAGGCCATTTGCTTTGACTCTTGCTGAAGGGTTGGCGTAGAGTGCATTGATGTGTGCGAACATGCGAGGTAGAAGGCCCAAACCCCTCAATACTGCTTGCATATAGTCCCAGGCCACCCTGTCGAACGCCTTCTCAGCGTCTAGGGACAGAAGGAAACCATTATTCTCTGTTGAGGTAAGCCAGTGGTGTACATTTAGGGTGCGAATCGTGTTATCCCTAGCCTCCCTGCCAGGGATGAATCCTACTTGGTCAGCTGATATAAGGCCAGGGATGAGGGGTAATAATCTATTTGCGATAATTTTGGCGTATAATTTGATGTCTACATTAAGTAGGGAGATAGGTCTATAATTGGATACCTGAGAGGGGTCTTTATTTGGCTTAGGAATGACCGCAATGTGTGCTTCTAGCATATTTCCTATTGGAGCGGATGGTTTGGACAGGGAGTTAAAAGTTGCTAACATTCTGGGTGTGAGTAATTTTGAGAAGGTTTTGTAATAGATTAGTGAGAGTCCGTCAGGACCAGGACTTTTCCCCGCTTTCATTTGTTTTATCGCATGATCAAGTTCTTCGCTGGACAGAGGTGTTTCTAAGGTTTCAGCTTGTTGGGAAGTAATTGGTTTAGGGCAGTATTGGGATAGGAACTTTTTCATCTGGGAGGTGCGGTCCAGAGCCTTGGGTGAGTTTGGAGTGGCTTGCGGTAAGTTATATAGATTAGAGTAGAATTTCTCAAATTGGGAGGCTATATCTTCATTTTTGGATAAAACAGTGCCCTGTTCAGTGCGTATGTGGTGAATTATAGATGAAGTTTTAGCTGCTTGTATCGTACGTGCTAATAACCTCCCACTCTTGTTGCCGTGTTCATAAAACACTTTCTGATTAAGGATGTATCTTCTCCTAGTGCGTTTCCCTAGTTCCTCCCTCAGTGTGGAGCGAGCGAACAAAAGGTCTTGTAGAGTGGTTTGGGAGGTCGAAAGTTTGTGAGCAGTCTCAAGTCGATTAATTGTTTTAATGAGGGACATGATCTGTTCTTGTTGTCGTTTTTTTGCTATTGTAGCTAGGGCTATCAACTTCCCTCTAATTACACATTTATGTGCTTCCCATAACGTGGTAGGTGTGATTTCTGGGGTGTCGTTTTCTAGGAAATACAAGTGGAGACGGGAGGCAACTTGTCTTTGTACCTCTGGGTCTTTCAGGAGGGAGGCATTCAACCTCCATGTCTTGGAGATTTTTTTGGTTTCGGAGAAAGTTAGCGTCATCGTGATGGGGTGGTGGTCGGATAGGAACATTGGCTCAATTGTGGCTAGTGATAAACAGGAAAGGTCTGTCTGGGATAGGAAAAAATAATCAATTCTTGAATATTTCTGGTGCGGAGAGGAGAAGAAGGTGTAGTCTTTGGTAGTCGGGTGAATTGTGCGCCATGTGTCGTGTAGGGTCAGGTTCTGTAGTTGGAGTTTAATTTGTCTTAGTGCCCTGAACGGAAGAGCGGACGTGCCCGAGGAGGAGTCTAGCGTTGGGTTCAGTGGGGTGTTAAAGTCGCCCCCAAGTATAAGTAGACCCTCCCGAAATGTGGCAAGTAGATCGCAAATTTTCCTGAAAAACGTCACTTGGTGTTCATTTGGGCAGTAAACGTTCGCTATCGTGATGGGTTTGGCAGCATACCTGCCTTTTATGAAAATATATCTGCCCTCTTGGTCAATGATCGAATCTGTGAGCTGGAAGTCAGCCTGTTTTGAGATCAGTATAGAGACCCCTTTGGTTTTGGAAGTTGGGTTCGTGGAGTGGAGTGCCTGTCTGTATATGTGATTTGTCAATTTAGGAGTTGCAGTCGTTCGAAAATGTGTTTCCTGCAACAGTAGGAAGTGGGCTCTATGTTTAGTTAGGGCCATAAGAGTTTGGGATCTTTTTTCTGGGAGGTTTAGTCCTTTCACGTTGAGTGAGAGACATTTAAGTGTAAGTTGCTCGGTAGTTGTCTTGCTCTGCATGGTCGTACGGGTGCTATAGTGTTCTTGAGAAATTAGTATGTCTTGCTGGGGTGTGGATTAGTAACGGGGCGCTCACAGGGGGGGGGGGGGAGAGAGGAGCGAGGTCCACCAAGGACGGAGGAGTCAAAAAAAAAAAGAGAAAAAAAAAAAAAAAAAAAAAAAAAAAAAAAAAAAAAAGGGGGGGGGGTGTATGTAGAGGGTGGAAGAGAGCGGAGGGGTGGTTGGTAGAGGGAAAGGCAGTGGGGGGAAATAGAGAAGAGAGAGGGAGAGAGGTTAGTGGGTAGGGGGGGGGGAGGATTGTGGGAAGGGCTAGTTGAAAGGATGTAAGGCAGAAGATGCACTGGGGCTCTTCTGTAAGTTATGTACCGGAGGTGGACTAAGGCGTGCCTATCCACCTAATAGGAAGGGCCCGGGACAGTAGCACAGGTCTAAATAGACCGCTGTGCGGGGGTAGTGGTCTAGAAAGGAACTGGTGGTATCGCACTAATGGGGACGAAAAGCGATAAGCAGATAGGTCAAAGGGATCATAGAGGCCTAAGGCTAAATGTGTTTCACAGTGGTTGTAAACGGTAGGCGTGTATCCTAAAGTTAAAGGGTCTTGGGTCAGGGTGATAGTGCTACGGCATATCGCTGAAAATGTGGGAGCTTACAACACTCGCTCCGATCTGTGTAACGTAAACATAGTAAAATAGTATCTCTAACCAATAACCAGTGAGGCTATTAAATGAACTTTAAACCTAATTAACTAAATAATTATACCTCCTGGTGCGTAAGGCGTATTTCCTTCGGTGTCGCGTCAGCCCCGTCCGAGGGAATTTTAAACCCGCAGACATGGAGAAATTAGGTCTATGGGGTATGCACAACGGAGACCTCAGGAAAAGAGGGGCGCCAGGGAGCATCTGGGTACACAGACGCCTCTTGGTTCTATGACAATTGTTGCTATCATCTGACTTAAGCTAGGATGACGCGAGACCGAGGTCATTAGTTAATACACGTGCATAGATGCCTACGGTTCCATGGTGTCGGCCATAGCGTCTCGGGTGCACTACAACCCGGCACGCTATGGCCGAGTCACACGGTCCGTCCAGCCTCCCCAATACAAACATATGGTTTACAGTGTGTGACAGTCTCCCAGAGGGAGGGCAGGTACTGGCCTTTAGCGGGTGACCGCTTCAGGTATTAGTATGTGGTGCGGTTACCGGTACCTTATTACAGGAGTAAAACACAAAAGTCCATGTCGCTTATGCGGAGATCTGCGGCATCCATACCACGATGAGGTGATGGAGTGTTCCAGAAGTCTGATTGATTTACGTTGCAGAGTCTGTTGCTCGAGAAGGACGCCATGTGTTCTCATGGAGCTGGAGAGAGATTTCTAGGTGCAGCGTTTCTATAGCGAGAGTTAAAGGAGCAGCTGGATGGGTGAGATAAGATAAACAAACGAAAAAAACAATACAAAAAAAAAAAAAAAAGGGGGGGTGGGGGAGGCAGGGAGATATGTTCAGTTATGCCAAAAAAAAAAAAAAAAAACGGAAGGACAAACAAGAAAGGGAAGAAAAAAAAGGGGTTGTGAGTTCCCAAGACAAGGTGCAGGAGTCTGTCTATGCAATTGGGTTGTTCCGCCGTGGGGTATCGGGTGGTCCTGGGCTGCGCATCAGTGGGTCTCGTCTAGGAGGGCGCGCTTCGGGTGACATGGGGTCCAATCTGCGACGTCTGGAGCGGTGGCGTTGAGACTTGGGAGAGGAGTTGTGCGAGACTTGCTTCCATGGCTCTGTGGGGAAGTAGAAGTTGTACCATTCAGGGATATCTACCGGGGGTATATCCAGTTGTTCGCAGAACAGGGGTAGATCTTCTGGGGTTCTGAGGAGTGCCGTACGTCCCCTGTTGGATGCAGATAAGCAGAATGGGAACTTCCACCTGTACTGGATATTGCGTGATCGCAAGACTTCCAGCAGGGGGCGCAGAGTGCGTCTGTTTTGCAAGGTAATTTGGGAAAGGTCCTGAAAGAGTTTAACTTCAGTGCCATTAAACATTATACGGCCCCTGTCTCTGGCTTTTCTGAGGATTTCCTCCTTCAGGGGAAAGTTAACGATGCAGCATACAATGTCTCTAGGGGGTTCTGTATCCCGTGGAGGGGGTCTTAGGGCTCTGTGTAAACGTTCCATCTCTATGGGAGTATCTGCGGGGCGGCCAAGCAGGTCATTAAAGATGGCGTATATTGTATGTGGCAATTCAGCCTGGTCAATTCCTTCAGGTACCCCTCTCACCCTGACATTGTGCCTGCGTCCCCTATTGTCCAAGTCCTCCACATGTCTGTGAAGCTCAAACATTAATGGCAGATGCTGGTCATACGTTTTCTGTACTTGCCTTATTGCTGTGGCATGTATCCGGGAGTCCTCCTCTATGTCAGAGAGCCGGTGATTCATGGTGTGGATGTCAGCTTTCAGGTCCGAGATCGCTGACATCATGGTGCTCTTTATATCCAAGGCGACTCTTTGGAGATCCCTTTGCAGATCTAGGAGGCTGGGGTGTGTTGCGCCCTGTCCGTCGCCCTCCATCATCGAGTCCGCCGAGCTCCTAGGCGAGACTGGGGATGAGGCCTGTGAGTGCCGTGCGGCCTGGGAAGCCTGTGAGGCCTGCGCCGCCTCGTGTTGTGTGGATTGGCGGGTCCGGAATAGCTCCGGTATATTGCCGCTCAAGTGGGTTCCCGGGTCTTTCTGCGTGCGGGGTGTGGAGGAGCTTCTGTTGGGTTTTCCCATCTTGTTTAGCAGCCTCTTGTCCCTGTTAGGTGCGTTTGATCGTCCGTGGTGTGCGGGAGCTAGCTAGCAAGCAGCCATCTCGTGTCCCGTCCAGGCCACGCCCCCCAAAATATATACATTTTATTACATAGATAATATAAGACGATTTATAAAATTCGGGCCATATCAACCCAATAGTCAAGGTAAAAAAGTGTGATTGCCTCTACATCAGTGGTCTCAAACTGGCGGCCCTCCAGCTGTTGCAAAACTACAAGTCCCCTGAGGTATTCCAAGGCTGACAGTTACAAGCATGACTACCACAGGCAGAGGCATGATGGGAATAGTAGTTTCGCAACAGCTGGAGGTCCGCCAGTTTGAGACCCCTGCTATACATGTTTCACCACAAACGTGGCTTCTTCTGGAGCTTTTGTAGGACCTAGTTATTTAATATTTACCACTAAAACAAAAAGAATAAAATCAGTTTGGCATCTTTAATTAACAATACATCCATATAGGGACCCAATGGGGGTACCTAATAGTCCATTTCCATTATAAGCATCGCATTTAGATTATCTCATGGATACACTCTCACCCTTTCAAAGTGATATTGGTTCCTAGACCCATCAAGGAGTTTAATGGGGAACGTCTGTGCCAAAAAAGAGGAGAGAGGACAATTGGCCTATGGTAGCACCTGTAAAATTACACATATAGATTTATCATTATCTATATCACCTAAGTCAATTGGGATCCTATCTGGGTTAAATTATGCCTAACCTAATATTTGAAGAAGTTTAGCAAATTGATTGGTCAATATTTAAATTCTTTTTGCCGAGTATGGGCAAAAGGAATAGGGTGCCCCAAATGGCCTGAATACACCAGTCCCAAATTAAGCCTCTGATTGCGCCATCCCAGCAATGACATCACACATTGCTGGGTATAGGAGAGTATATAAGAGCACTCTCAATATATTTCATTGCTGTGGCCATCTACCCTGTCACCAGTGAGGCTCTTAACCTGTCTAAAAGTAAGTGGTTTCTTTTTCTACTCCAGCAGGGAAGTCCTTTGCCTTTTGTCGGTGTATAACTATTCTTACAATTCTTTTGTTTTTTCTTTTCTAGGGGTTAATCCCTTGTGATAAATTGAAAAAAGTTTTTCAATCTTCACTGGTTAAAGAGGTGTCATACTGACCCTGAGGCAAGGAACAGTGGTAAACTGAAAGAGGGAAGTGCTCAGGTCAGAGCTGCACGATAGCCGATTAAAATCATAGCAAAACATTTATTTGTTTAATTAGTAAAAACCTTACGTTTAATTAATTATATTATAGGTGGCATAATTACCCTGAAACATTGCTGGCACCAGAGGAAGTATGCATTCCGAAAGGGATTTAAATATTGATTGATCGATTTGCTAAACTTCTTAAAATATTAGGTTAGGCATAATTTAATCCAGATACGATCCCAATTAATTTAGGTGATATAGATAATGATAAATCTATATGTATAATTTTACAGGTGCTACCATAGGGCAATTGCCCTCTCTCCTCTTTTTTGGCACAGACGTTCCCCATTAAACTCCTTGATGGGTCTAGGGGATCAATTGGAACCAAGATCACTTTGAAAGGGTGAGAGTGTATCCAGGAGATAATCTAAATGTGATGCTTATAATGGAAATGTACTATTAGGTACCCCCATTGGGTCCCTATATGGATGTATTGTTAATTATTAAAGATGCCAAACTGATTTTATTCTTTCTGTTTTAGTGGTAAATATTAAATAACTAGGTCCTACAAAAGCTCCAGAAGAAGCCAAAGTGGTGAAACATCTAGAGGCAATCACACTTTTGCACCTTGACCGTTGGGTTGATATGGCCCGAATTTTATAAATTGTTTTATATTATCTATGTAATAACATTTCTATATTTTTTTGTAAATTTGATTTTGATTGATTTTTCTGCCCCTTAAAACTCCAATCTTTTGCTCTCTGGGTATACACTGTGTTTACATATGTTTTATAGACCAACGAGTGAAGTGGAAAAGCATTGGCAGGGGGTCATCCAACAAGGGATCTCCTGTGATGCCCTCTGTTATCTGACATATAAAGCACCAATATAGTTTATTTTGAGACATTCCCACCACATATTATTATTATTATTCTTCTTCAGGATGTATATAGTGCCAACAGTTTGCGCAGCGCTTTACAACATGGGGGCAGACAGTACAATTACAATACAATTCAATACAGGAGGGATCAGAGGGCCCTGCTCATTAGAGCTTACATATGGAGGAGTGTGCCACATTGGGCACATCTGCTCTAGCTGGTGTCTCTGTACCATCTGGTGATAACTTTATAGAAAGACTCCGGAGTACAGGAGGCTAAGGAAGAAACATATCAGGTGGAGAATTTCGTTCTTCCTTTGGCTGCTTCCACAGGAAACAGCCAGGTATGGATTGTGCATACTTATGCCCCGTACACACGAGTGGAATTTCCGATTTTTCGGAAAAATCTTGGATGTCTTTTCCGACGGAATTCTGCTCAATCTTGGCTTGCATACACATGGTCACACAAAAGTTCTCTGAACTTTCGACCGTCAAGAACGCGGTGACGTAGAACACTAAGACAAGCCGAGAAAATGAAGTTTAATGCTGCCGAGCATGCGTCAAATTGTTTCCGAGCATGCGTAGGAATTTTGTGCGTCGGAATTGCTACAGACGATCTGAATTTCTGATCGGAACTTTTTCCATCGGAAAAATAGAGAACCTGCTCTCAATCTTTTGCTGGCGGAAATTCTGCCAGCAAAAGTCCGATGGAGCATACACACGGTCGGAATTTACGACCAAAAGCTCACATTGGACTTTTGCTGGCAGAATTTCCAATCATCTGTACGGGGCATAACATTGGTCCAATCTGGACCAATGTTACTATACAAAAATATCCATACCTGGAATTCAGCTTTACAGTAAAGTCCAATTCTGATTCCCATTCCTTAAACAAGTACAAGCCCACCATTGGTTGGCCTTGTAGAATTAGTTTATATGAGAGGCAAAAGAGTCTATGGAAGATAGCCATAACCTTTTTTATCAGTAGTGATGGCACTTTTCCCAGGATGCGATGTCTGTCTAGTAATGGGTACCATCATACTTACCTCAGGTCCCCCCCCCCCTATAATCCACTACATTAAAAAGTATTTTATGCCCACCAGCCGAAAAATAATTAAAATGTTTGCATCTACATATACCAGATCACATCTGCCATATACAGTAATTCAGATATTAAACTTTCCAGAGTGAATAATTATTCTACAGTTTATATAAACACAATATTTTACTGTGAGTATCCCAAATCGGTAAAACATAGCTCAGCATTGGAGAATCTATGTTGAATTTCTGGGCTAATGCCAAATGTACCCAACTAGTCAAGATCTACTTGTGTGCAAACAGCCTGTCAGGTTTTTCCCAAACAATAAGTGCTGCTGGCTATAGCCGGAAACATTTTTCATTGTGTTCTGCCAGCAGGGAAGGCATCCTACCAGCAGAACACAATAGCGCTGCGGGAGGGACTCCCCCATCAACACTGACTGTGTTAATGGGAGAATCAAGCATAATCTATGGTTTTCCTAAGTTTATTATTCTGCTCCCTGTCAGGAAGTTTATAGCAATGGGTAGAAATACGTAACTGTACAATACAATCCTGACTAATTAAGTGCTCCGTTTTTTCAGCCACTTCTTCATCTGCCTTTTTCTTTGTGTTAAAACTACCTGAAAATTTATGATCCACACCTATTTTGCAATGGTGTTTAATATCAGATATTATTCAGTGTCTTCTGGATGCAAGCTGAATTCTTTATGAATTGTATTCCACTTAAAGAGAACCTGATTGTTTTAACCACTTGACCTCCGGAATACTTATCTCCCTTCATAACCAGGCCTTTTTGTGCTGTAAGTACTGCGTTACTTTAACTGACAATTGCGCGGTCGTGCGACGCTGTACCCAAATAAAATATATTTCCTTTTTTCCCACAAATAGAGCTTTCTTTTGGTGGTATTTGATCACCTCTGCAGTTTTTATTTTTATGAACTATAAACAAACAAACCAATATTTTTACTTTCTGCTATAAAACATCCAATACAATTTTTTTAAATTTCTTCATCAATTTAAGCCAATATGTAGTCTACTACAAATTTTTGGTAAAACAAATCCAAAAAAGCGTATATTGATTGGTTTGCGCAAAAGTTATAGCTTGTACAAACTTTGGGATATTTTTATTTATTTTTAACTAGTAATGGTGGCGAGCAGCGACTTCTAGTGGGACTGCGATATTGAGGTGGACAGTCGGACAGTAACTGACACTTTCTGGGGACCAGTGGCACCAATACAGTGATCACTAAAAAAATGCACGGTCACTGTACTAATAACACTGGCTGGGAAGGGGTTAAACTGACCATCAAAGGGTTAAGTGTGTGCCTGACCAGTGACCAGTGTTTCAGTTTACTGTGGGAGGTGCTTTTACTAGGGAAAGGCATAGATCCATGTCCCTGCTTTGCAGGAACACAGGATCCATGCCTTCCCTACTGACAGAACTGGGTAGGTGATCCGACACAGCAATGCCACCTTGCCAATGTATAATTAAGTTATACAGGCAGGAAGTGGTTAAAAATATAAGAACTGCTATGATCCTAGTGAACCACTTGTTATCTTCACTCCTTTGATATCAACAGCACAGGTGGGTTTTATCCCAGGAGGGAGGCTTGAGACAACACCCTGAAAGCTTTGAACATATAATGTTAGGCCACTAAGCTTAATAAGGAGGAGTTCTTCCAGTCAATGAAATCCAAAAAAAGGAATTTTTTAGGGTGGCCTGGAACTACATGAAGGCAGTCCTGGCATCAGTCGGCATAAAGGGAAATATGATTGCCAGAAACGTAGGCCTTTACTCCAACCTCGTGCCAGAGTGAGGGTGAATGGCCATGTCACAGAAGCCTTCGCAATTCACAACGGGACCTGGCAGGGTTGCCAACTGTCACCCTTAATATTTATACTCACTCTGGAACCAATTCTCTGCAACCCGTGGTTGCAGGAACGATTCACGCCATCTATGGCCAGCCTTACACATCAGTCACAAGAGATAACTATCATGGCTCAAACAATGACCCAAGCTAAACATTTCCTGGTCTTTCAGACCATCACCATACTCTTACCTAAATCTTTACGCCATTTCAAAGAGCATTCTGGGCTTATATTGGGAAGAAGACCCCCATCCAGAGTAAGCTTGACACATTTACCACTGCCAAAGTATGGTAATGAATGACACAGGCCTTCTGAACCTAAGGTAGTATTTCTGGCTATACCAGGCAGTTCACCAGAGTAGTAGGAGGGAGTGTCCACTCAGCCAATAGGGAGTTGGAACAAATTTGGAGTGCAACAACTATAAGCCCCCGTACACATGGTCGGAAATTCCGACCACAAAATCCGTCTGATTTGTTGCATACACACGGTCGGACAAAGTTGTCAGAAAATCCGATCATTCTGAACGTGGTGACGTTCGTTGCGTATGACGGAACTACGTAGAGGCTAGTAGCCAATAGCTTTGGTCTCGTAATTTGATCTGAGCATGCGTGGCACTTTGTCCGTTGGAATTCTCTACACACGATCGGAAAAAGTTGGCTCGGATTTTGTTGTAGGAAAATTTGAGAGAAGGATCCGTGGGAAATTCCGATGGAAAAAGCTCGATGGAGCCCACACACGGGCGGATTTTCCGACAACATGGTCCTATCGGACATTTTCCATCGGAATTTCTGACCGTGTGTACGGGGAATTAGGGTCATTACCCTGGATTGATTAAAAGCATATCCTCATCATGAATCTCAACCACCCACTCAGAGGGCCCACCTTTAGGCCTGGTTCACACCTATGCAGGTTGCAGGTTGCATATTCCAGGTGCATTTTGCGTTTTTCAGTACACATTTTTGATCTATTGAAGTCTATAAAACCAAAAACCAGAAAAAGACTTGATAAACTACAGTAAATTAATTAATGTTTGAAGAATTACTTTTTAAATTAAAAAATAAATTAAAAAATTATTTTTAAACATTAGAATGAGCTAAAATAAATTGTGAACATATACTTAATTTAAAAAAAATATAAAGGCGGTTGTTTGAAGTTTGTGCCTTTGACTTCAAGCAACCTTGGCATTACAGAAACATGTAGAATCTAAAACACAAATTCAAGTCAACAGTATTCTGTAGCACACCAAGGAAGTCAACTTGGATTAGACAGGCTAGCATCTAAAAGAAAAAGAACACCTGTAAGGCAAAAGCACTAAGGGATACTTTTTAAATAAACAATAATTACATCTTGATAAATCAAAAAAAAATTGTGCAAGCTACCCAATATTCACCAAAAGAAATGTGTGGGATCGTGTAAAAAGTGTGTATAAAATAAATAATAAGACCAGCTGCTAACACTGATCACATCCCCATATGCATGTGCAAATATAATATACTTTACAAAGTGCAGCGCTAAATCATATGCTTAAATACTTCTGAAAATACAATCAATACCATCCATTAACATATAAAAATATGTTAATGCATTTTATTGATTGTATTTTCACCAGATGTATTTAAGTATATGATTTAGCGCTGCACTTTGTAAAGAATAATAATTACATCTTGCATCTTTTTACAGTAGCTTACCTAAATGATCTATCTAATAGGCTCTAACAGGCGTCAAAAAAGGTGACCTGCGAGCGCCATGCTGGGCGCTCGCAGGTCACTCAGCTGTGTTAGAAAAGCAAATGAATATATTCGCATTCCTAACACTAAACCGCCTCTCCGCCAATCAGGTGCTCGGATCTGTTACCTGTCACCTGATTGGCTGAAACGACAGGCGCTGTGATTGGACGCCTATCAGGCGTCCAATCATAGCAGAGGACAGTAAGAGAGGATGGGAGAAGACATTCGAGGACCATCGATGAGCTGTCCCACCGAAACAGGGTAAGTGCAGACGGCGGGCGGGGGGCACACTGGCAGCATTTGATATGGTACACTGGCAGCATTTGATCTGGCACAGTGGGAGCATTTGATGGGGCACAGTGGCAGCATTTGATGGCACAGTGGGAGCGTTTTCTATGGCACAGTGGGAGCGTTTGATGGGCACAGTGGCTGCCTTTGATGGGCACAGTGGCTGCCTTTGATGGGCACAGTCTCTGCATTTGATGGGCACATTGGCGGCAATTGATGGGCACAGTGGCTGCATTTGATGGCACAGTGGTGGCAATTGATTGGCACAGTGGCTGCGTTTGATGGGCAAAGTGGCTGCGTTTGATGGCCACAGTGGCGGCAATTGATGGGCACAGTGGCTGCGTTTGATGGTACAGTGGCTGCGTTTGATGGCACAGTGGTGGCAATTGATGGGCACAGTGGCTGCGATTGATGGTACAGTGAGGCTGCAATTGATGGGCACGGTGGCTGCGATTGATGGTGTTTTTTTCCGAATTTTTCAATTTGTTTGAGCACCAGCCGCCACTGTATGCTACAGATATAATTACTTTAAATATAATTTAACATTAAATGACATGTCAGAGAAAAATGGAAGCTGAAATTGCCGCCTTGCTACTGGGAAATGCTAGTTGCCTGGTTGTTTCGGACTTCACAGTTTGGAAATAGGCCATAACTTCATATGGCATGTGCTAGTGCGTGCTGATTTCTGCAGAGGCTAATAGTGTACTAATAACTGAACACCGTCCAGACTGTTCTGTTTGCAGTCTGGTAACAGGATGCTGGCTGATGGCTGGCTGAGTGAGATTCAGACAGCATTATTGCAAGTGTCTGGCCATTCAGACTTGTCAGTTGCGATTATTACTAGGTGCCAACACCTTACCCATTATCTCTTGATTTTTAGTGCATCACGGCAATGTGGGATTTCAAGCACAACCTAGTTTCTAACTTGTTGTTTCTCCAGGCAATCATACAACTCCAAAAAGCTAATTTATGCTAAAGTGGCACTATTCTCCTGTTCTCCAAAAATCATTCATACATATCCACTATTGAAGGGCTCTGTAATTTTTTTCATGAAATCGTTTCTAATGCCCGGTACACAAGATCGGAAATTCATGCCAGCAAAAGTCCGATGTGAGGTTTTGGGTCAGAAATTGCGACCGTGTGTATTCTCCATCTGACTTTTGCTGGCGGAATTCCTGCCAGCCAAAGCTTGACAGCAGGTTCTCTATTTTTCCGATGGAAAAAGTTCTGATCGGAAATTCCGATCGTCTGTACCAATTCCGACATGCAAAATTCCTACGCATGCTCGGAAACAATTTGACGCATGCTCGGAACGGAAGCATTGAACTTCATTTTCTTGGTTCGTCGTAGTGTTGTACGTCACAGCGTTCTTGCCGGTCGACAGTTCCGAGAACTTTTGTGTGACCGTGTGTATGTAAGCCAAGCTTGAGCGGAATTCCATTGGAAAAGCCATCCAAGATTTTTCTGACGAAAACTCTGATAGTGTGCATTACTTTGTTTTTCTGCCTCTCCTTTTCCCCCTGACATCCATTTGGAATGAGCAGAGAACACTAGCTGCTATGCACACTACAAATCCCATAGTCCACAGTACATTGTTCATCTTGAAATAGAGGGTAGCTACGTTCCTACATACAGCGGGACCATGTGTTAATGCGCTACACAATGAGTATGAATGCAGCCTTAATGCTACAGACAACTGCATACCTCCCAACATTTTGAGATGGGAATGAGGGACACCTACTAACAAACGTATATAGGCATGGGGCACACACCCTGCCACACCCCCTTAAAGGAGAATTAACCAAAAAAATTGTTAATTAAATCCAGGACTTTTTTTTACCACTACTATTCCTTTTAAAATGTACAAATGCAGCAATTTAGAAATTGGATGAAAGATTTAGCACTGGGAAACACTTTTTGAAAGATAAAAAGTGCATTTTATATACAACTATATGGATCAGACCAAAATGAGGGACAAATAAGGGGGAAAGAGGGACAGAGGGACATTGCTCCAAATCAGGGACAGTCCCTCGAAATCAGGGACAGTTGGGAGCTATGCAACTGTACCATTGTAAATTTGTGACAACAGTTTAGCGAAAGCCCTTTTCTGTTCCAGCATGATTGTGTTCTTGTGTAGAAAGCCATGTCAATGAGGATTTGGTTTGACAAGTTTTGGTGTGGAGAAACTTAAATGGCCTTCAAAGAGCCCTGGCCTTACTAAACACCTTTGGAATGAACTAGAATACCAATTGCAAGACAAATCTTTACTCCCACATATTTCCACAGACACACAAGCAAAGGGAAGAAACAATTGCATATTAAAGGCAAAGTTCACCTTTCTATAAATGACATGGTCCCAAAATGGTGTCAAAAGTGTTCGATGTGTCCGCCATGTTGTCGCAGTCACGATAAAAATTGCAGATCACTGCCATTACTAATAAAAAAAATTATAATAAAAGTGCCATAAATTTAACCCCTATTTTGTAGACGCTATAACTTTTGCGCAAACCAATCTATATACGCTTATTGCGATTTTTTTAATCAAAAATATGTAGAATACATATAGGCCTAAACTGAGAAAGAAATTTGTTTTTTTTATACATTTTTTTGGGGACATTTATTATAGCAAAAAGTAAAAAATATAGCTTTTTTTTCAAAATTGACGCTCTTTTTTTTTTGTTTATAGCGCAAAAATTAAAAACCGCAGGGGTGATCAAATACTACCAAAAGAAAGCTCTATTTGTGAGAAAAAAAAAAAAGATGTCAATTTTGTTTGGGTGCAACGTCGCATGACCGCACAACTGTCAGTTAAAGCAACGCAGTGCCGTATCGCAAAAAGTGCTTAGTGGTTAAATATAGCAACAACAACTGAAAAGACAAATGGAACAAAATGTGTTTGAAGTTAATAAGCTGCTAAACGTACATTATGATTATACCTCAAACATCAAATTTCGACATTGCTAAATTGACCCTACTGCCAAATTACACTGCATTCTTAAGGATCGCAACTCCTGCCAGCAGCTTCATTACTAAACAGGTAATGTTCCGTGAATATAAAGAAGATGTCTCAGCTAAACATAACACTTTTTGCAGAGGTTAAAATATAAACGCAATAGAATTTGATGTGACCAGGTAGTAGTTTAATATGTCCTCCCACTGGACCTGTTAGGGTATGAAGTGTTGTTTCACAAATAAACTAAATTCTTGTAAACTATTCAATTTGTTTAAATTATAGTTAAGATAGCAAACGTGTGCCTGTTCCAATGCTGGGGAAATTACAAGCAATGCTAAGGAAGTGTCTTAGCAGGGATTACGTGAAACGGAGAAGTACATAGAGTACAACAGTGGGTAGCAGGGCCGCCATCTGGGGGGTACAGCTGTCACAACTGTAAGGGGCCCCGAGGGGCCCATCCGGGCCAGATGAAGGTAGGACGAGTGGAGGGGAGCCATGCAGTGCATTACAGAAACGATTTCACAGCTTCTGCTGTTCTCATGTCACTGAGCTCAGACATCGAGCTCTTTACTGCCATCTCTGGCTACTATGTGTATGTGCACCCCTTGTGTGATCTGTACTATACTTCTCAGCAACATGTCAGCTTTGTGAAAACAAGCTGGGACTAGGTAGGAAGACCTTCTTTACAAGTAAGGGCTGTGAGGGAAAGAGAGGGGGGCTGTTTGTGTACAGGGAGGGGCCAGAGCCTTGTGTATTAACAGATTTGTGTATGTGAGGGGCTGGCATATATACAGGTGTGTGTATGTGTGTACTGGCATATATACAGGTGGGGGGGGCTGGCATATATACAGGTGGGGGGGGGGGGGGGCGCTGACATATATACAGGTGTGTGTGGGGGGCTGATATATATACAGGTGTGTGTGGGGGGGGCTGATATATATACAGGTGTGTGAGGGGGGGCTGACATATATACAGTTGTGAGGGGGGCTGACATATATACAGGATTGAGGGGGGGGGGCTGAGTGCGTAAAGGTCAGGTAGCCGGTGTTTGGATTCGGTGGGAGGGACCGTGGGCAAGCGCTGGGAAATGTTGGTGGTCAAATTGGGCCCAATTAGCCAGTTTCCCTCCCCAATGTCATGTGAATCGTTAGCGTTACAAGGTCTCAGGTGTGAATAGGGAACAGGTGTGTTAAATTTGGTGTTATCGCTTTCACTCTCTCATACTGGTCACTGAAAGTTCAACATGGCACCTAATGGCAAAGAACTCCATGAGGATCTGAAAAAAAGAATTGCTGCTCTACAAAAAGATGGCCTTGGCTATAAAAAGATTGCCAAGACCCTGAAACTGAGATGCAGCACGCTGGCCAAGACCATACAGCGGTTTAACAGGACAGGTTCCACTCAGAACAGGCCTTGCCATAGTCAACCAAAGAAGTTGCATGCACATGCTCAGCTTCATATCCAGAGGTTGTCTTTGGGAAATAGATGTATGAGTGCTGCCATGTCCTGTGGTTTGATGAGACCAAGATAAACTTATTTGGTTAAGATGGTGTCAAGTATTTGGAACAATCATCAATTCCTGACTCGACTACGCAAATTCCCTATACCTAAGAATTCCAAAATACCAAATTTCCCGTCTAAAAACCGTCCAGATTGGTAACTGGAAAAAAACCATGGGAATCAATCACCCTGCCCCTGAGGACCCTCCATTGGCTAGCCGTGAAGGATCGAGTTACATTTAATACCCTCTGCCTCACTCACAAATGTACACAAGGAAAAGCCCCGCAATACCTCTGCGACAAAATAAAAGCACTACACCCCAGGTCGCACTCTCCGGTCAACTAACCAGAACCTCCTCCACATCCCCAAGACCCGTTATAAATTAAAAGGAGAACAAAGGTTTGCAGTCCAAGGACCATGGCTATGGAATGCTCTACCCGCTGACATCCGCTCGGAAGAAAACTATCTGGCCTTCAGGAAGAAGCTCAAGACCCAGCTCTTCTAGTGCTGTGGGGATTATATGTGAAGGGGGACAGTGCTGTGGGGATGATATGTGAAGGGGGACAGTGCTGTGGTGATGATATGTGAAGGGGGACAGTGCTGTGGGGATGATATGTGAAGGGGGACAGTGCTGTGGTGATGATATGTGAAGGGGGACAGTGCTGTGGGGATGATATGTGAAGGGGGACAGTGCTGTGGGGATGATATGTGAAGGGGGACAGTGCTGTGGTGATGATATATGAAGGGGGACAGTGCTGTGGTGGGGAAGATGTGAAGGGGGACAAGCAGCTGCACACAAAATGAGGTGCTGCACAGAAAACGTGCAGAGGTACCACTGACTCTTAAATGCACTGAAATACAAGGTGCAGTATCCCGCAGTGATGATATGTGAAGGGGGACAGTGCTGTGGGAATGATATGTGAAGGGGGACAGTGCTGTGGGGATGATATGTGAAGGGGGACAGTGCTGTGGGGATGATATGTGAAGGGGGACAGTGCTGTGGGGATGATATGTGAAGGGAGACAGTGCTGTGGGGATGATATGTGAAGGTGGACAGTGCTGTGGGAATGATATGTGAAGGGGGACAGTGCTGTGGGGATGATATGTGAAGGGGGACAGTGCTGTGGGGATGATATGTGAAGGGGGACAGTGCTGTGGGGATGATATGTGAAGGGGGACAGTGCTGTGGGGATGATATGTGAAGGGGGACAGTGCTGTGGGGATGATATGTGAAGGGGGACAGTGCTGTGGGGATGATATGTGAAGGGAGACAGTGCTGTGGGGATGATATGTGAAGGTGGACAGTGCTGTGGGGATTATATGTGAAGGGGGACAGTGCTGTGGGGATGATATGTGAAGGGAGACAGTGCTGTGGGGATGATATGTGAAGGGGGACAGTGCTGTGGGGATGATATGTGAAGGGGGACAGTGCTGTGGGGATGATATGTGAAGGTGGACAGTGCTGTGGGGATTATATGTGAAGGGGGACAGTGCTGTGTGGATTATATGTGAAGGGGGACAGTGCTGTGGTGGGGAAGATGTGAAGGGGGACAGTGCTGTGGGGATGATATGTGAAGGGGGACAGTGCTGTGGGGATGAAATGTGAAGGGGGACAGTGCTGTGGGGATGATATGTGAAGGGGGACAGTGCTGTGGGGATTATATGTGAAGGGGGACAGTGCTGTGGGGATGATATGTGAAGGGGGACAGTGCTGTGGGGATGATATGTGAAGGGGGACAGTGCTGTGGGGATGATATGTGAAGGGAGACAGTGCTGTGGGGATGATATGTGAAGGTGGACAGTGCTGTGGGGATTATATGTGAAGGGGGAAAGTGCTGTGGGGATGATATGTGAAGGGGGACAGTGCTGTGGGGATTATATGTGAAGGGGGACAGTGCTGTGGGGATTATATGTGAAGGTGGACAGTGCTGTGGGGATTATATGTGAAGGGGGACAGTGCTGTGGGGATTATATGTGAAGGGGGACAGTGCTGTGGGGATGATATGTGAAGGGGGACAGTGCTGTGGGGATGATATGTGAAGGGAGACAGTGCTGTGGGGATGATATGTGAAGGGGGACAGTGCTGTGGGGATGATATGTGAAGGGGGACAGTGCTGTGGGGATTATATGTGAAGGGGGACAGTGCTGTGGGGATTATATGTGAAGGGGGACAGTGCTGTGGGGATGATATGTGAAGGGGGACAGTGCTGTGGGGATGATATGTGAAGGGGACAGTGCTGTGGGGATGATATGTGAAGGTGGACAGTGCTGTGGGGATGATATGTGAAGGGGGACAGTGCTGTGGGGATGATATGTGAAGGTGGACAGTGCTGTGGGGATGATATGTGAAGGGGGACAGTGCTGTGGGGATGATATGTGAAGGGGGACAGTGCTGTGGGGATGATATGTGAAGGGGGACAGTGCTGTGGGGATGATATGTGAAGGGGGACAGTGCTGTGGGGATGATATGTGAAGGGGGACAGTGCTGTGGGGATGATATGTGAAGGGGGACAGTGCTGTGGGGATGATATGTGAAGGTGGACAGTGCTGTGGGGATGATATGTGAAGGGGGACAGTGCTGTGGGGATGATATGTGAAGGGGGACAGTGCTGTGGGGATTATATGTGAAGGGGGACAGTGCTGTGGGGATGATATGTGAAGGGGGACAGTGCTGTGGTGGGGAAGATGTGAAGGGGGACAAGCAGCTGCACACAAAATGAGGTGCTGCACAGAAAACGTGCAGGGGTACCACTGACACTTAAATGCACTGAAATACAAGGTGCAGTATCCCGCACTTGGAAATAGCATGGTACAAACGCACCATGTAGTTTCCATGCGGCTGCATTTTTAATAAGCAGAAAACAGCAGAAAACATAGGCACAGCAGCCCATTCAAATGAATAGGCTGTCGTGCCTGCACACCTGGGCTGTGATGTAAAGAATCACCGCACAAAAATGCGTTTCGGACTTCTGCTGGAAATTTTTTTTACTAATCGGACCTTCATGAATTTTATTTCAATACCCCTGCTTTAGTATATTCATTTTTGGGGGGTTTAGATGAGCTTTAATATTAAAAAAACACTGCAGTTTGCATTCACTTTGCCAAGATTTAGCACAAAGAAAAGCACATAGCAGAACTAATCTGTAGTGAGCAATTTGACTGAGTGAAATTTTTTTCAGAGCATGAGGATTAAAGATGTCTATAATGTGGCAGATCATTCATCGGTGACAACAGAAGATCTGAAAACTGCCCATTCTCAACAGCTGCTGAAGCTACTCTATTCCTAATTCAAATAGTTATTTTTTTCAAAAGCCATTATAGACAGGCAGTGGAGGGACTTTTAAATGTGCTGTAAGGTTGCGATTTTTTTTTGATTTTTTTTTTACTTTGAGAATTATGCATTAGTTGACAAAATTATAAAACATGTGGTCATCATTAGGCTGTGAGCACAAAGGCATATTTGTTCTCTTATTTCTCTCCATTCTAGTTTTGATTTTAGAACAAACAGAGAACATTTTATCTCTGTATACTGGGATACTCTGCACCCATGGCCACCAAAAAAAAAAAAAAAAAAAAGATTATAATTGTAGCGCTGGCTTCTGACGAGCAGGCGCTATTGTTTTTTTTTTTCAAATTTAAGTTGCCTGAAACCACAGTTGGGTTTCAGGCTAATAATTCTAAAGTTCTGGTCTCTGTGCCAGTTCAGCTGGGTTGCACTGGTTTCTCCTTGACCATAGGTGTCGCTGTCACCATCGGTGGGTGTAGAAGCGCAGTTCAGCTGGATGTATTGAATGCCACCTATTGCTCGGAACCAGGCCAGTGGGAGTGTTTTCCTGCTGTGCATTCTGGGCGATGATATTTAAGGTACGGATGCCATGTTTAAAAAAAATACTTTTCGGGGTTCTTCCCTGGCTGCCCCCAAAACATCAGGGCCCTCCTGGCCTGGGGTGTGCAGCCTGTGCATCCTGTGCCTCGGGACCGGCTGGCTCAAGGCTACGTATCTGAGGGAATAGGTCCGGAAGAGTTTTGGGGCCTATTGATCTAGGGAATGTCCAGTGTTGTCTCAAGTGAAGAGAGGCCCAGAAACTGGAGTACCCAGGGGAGGACTTTTTCCAAGGGAGGACCGAGCGCAAGGCTGGTATCTCTGGAGATTGCCTGGAGACTCAGTTGGAGGACGCAACCCAGATCATCACCCGTACAGTACCGCCGGTTCGGCTGAAAGAGACTAGTATTGTATGGAATTATTCTTCAATCTCTCAGTGACGCTTAAGTTAACCTCACAAGTCTGTGGCAGAGACTGTGTCAAATACCCCACCGGCTGCTAGGTTCAGTGAGAGGGGCTTATCCGGTGGTGGCTGAATTTAGTGAGTGAAACTATTGTCCTCTGGAATTCAAAGGAGCTCTTAAAAACCCGCAGTACCAGGTGCCTGAACTCACCCTTAATCCTCTACCCTGTTATTGAGAGACTTTACTTTTAATGAATAACCATCAAAAAAGAATAAAGTATTGGAAAATCAAAATTTTTGGGCCACTTTCCACGGGATCCCCAAGACGAAGCTACAAGCAGGTGAGGTAACGGTAAGCCCAAATAAAACCAGCAGCTTCTTCGGGGGTCAGTGCTACATAATAAAAAGAGACATCAAAAAGATACACATTATACTTTAATTCTTCTTTTCCCTAATATCTGAGTTTAGTGGTTGCAATTTGCTATTTCTACAAAAAGGAAAAACATTTGATGAATGCTGCCACTTTTATGTCACTTTTGTTTTACTCCATTGTGAAAAATGGCCGGCCATGATCCCCTAGTTTACTGTGGATGAAGCCATTTTTGCATAAAATTAGGACGGAGACATCAAGACTTATGCCGTGTACACACGGCCAGACTTTGACAGCAAAGGTCCGACAGAACGAATCCATCGGACAATTCGACCATCATGTGGGCTTCATCGGACCTTTGCTGTCGAAAAATCAGACGGACTTTAGATTTAGAACATGTTTCAAATCTTTCCGACAGACTCGAGTCCAGTCAAAAAATCCGTTCGTCTGTATGCTAGTCCGACGGACGAAAACCGACGCTAGGGCAGCTATTGGCTACTGGCTATGAACTTCCTTATTCTAGTCCTGTCGTACGTCATGACAGTCGAATCCATCAGACTTTGGAGTGATTGTGTGTAGACAAGTCCGATTCAATGGAAGTCGTTTGAAAGTCCGTCAAAAAGTCAGACGGAATTCAGTCCGTTGAAAAGTCCGGTCGTGTGTACACGGCATAAAGGTTCTTTATGCCTAGTGGACCAAACAACTTTTTATAATTCACTTATGTGCCAACTCATTTGGCAAAAAACGTTGCTGTTCCTAATAATACTGTTGAAATTAAACAATGTAGACCAGAGTGTTAATTTTTTCACACACATGCCAAAATACATACTTTTTTTACATGAAGATGTAATTAAAGTGATACTAAACACTGTTAAACACCCCTGACGATGTCATTGATGATGAAATGCGTAGAGGGGAGTCAGAGACGCGTGATGCGACTCAATGCCGGGACGCAGCGGCCATTTTGTGGGTTTTAGACGCCGGACGTTTCTATCATGCAGTTTATTTCTGTGAGTAAATGTGAGTGTATTCTACTTAATTTTTATTCATTAAACCACCTTATTTGGATGTCTGCACTATAAGGAGTTTTTTCCTGTTTTAACTAAAACTTCAGGTGCTGCAGTGGAGTGGCTGGAGTTTATCCCTATTGCTGTTGGAGCTGTAATTTGGTTGATAACCTATGTGCTTAACAGTCTGAGGGTAAGAGGCAGTGTGTTTGGGTGATGGTGACGGTCTCTCTGCACTTGTGATATTTGATCTCCACTCCAGCAATTACTCACCTTGATAATTTATGGACTATGCATATGGACCTTTAATTAGCGCTGCACCTTTCCAATATAACTAAACACATACTGTTTAATTTACATTATCTCTTCTCTTTCAGTAGGTGGAAGATGACACTGTAATTATTTTAATAATAAAATAAAGAAACATCTAAGTACCTTATTTCCTAATCGATATACAGTACAGCTGTCAAATGACCCAGCTCTTTCCAAGCCTGTTTGTAGGGAAACAGTGGCAGCACGAGCTTCTAGTCCTCTGCTACTGGTCACATGTTCAAAATAAAAAAACATTATTTGTGAAAATATATCCACTTAGAGGCAGCCATATTTGTTACATGTACCGACACTGCTTCCTCCTTCACAGTGCTTCACATAGTGATTATTTTTCAATAATTGTTAAGAGAAAGAGAAATTATATTAAAGTAGCACTATAGGCAAAACTTTCTTTTTCATTTTGGATAAAGTAAGGGATGATTACAACCCCTTTAAGGTTTATTTTTGCCTATTGGTTATATTTCACTTTGCCTCCTGTCCCGTATTCAAAAAAGGAAGTGAGAAGAAATCTCTGCTAATTAAGGGGATCCCTTGGTGCACCCCGGGTCACCAGAACTAGTCTACCCATTGGAAGTTTTCCCCTCTTTTACTTTTCTGGGGTAACCCAAAATGTGGGATTTTCTTTTACTTCTACTTTCAATGATATTGGTAAACAGGAAAAATAGAGAGAGTGAATCTTCCTAATGGGGACACAGACAGCAATAAAAACGTACATGTGTGCTAATCCTTCTCCCCTCGATCCAAAAAATAAAAGTTTTATCTAGTTATATTTTAAGCCATTTTGTGCCCCCTCTGCTTGACAATCTGCAAATATCCATAGTTTACAGAACATATTATGTTACAATGGCAGATATGAAAGTACAGAATCAGTGAGTGCTTTGGAGGTGAAACTTCTAGCACAAAAGGTGACCAGCCTAATAAACAATAATAAAATCCTAAAAAGTGCAGAGCTAAAATATAATTATATATAGATATATATATATAAATGAGAGAGAGAGAGAGAGAGAGAGAGAGAGAGAGAGAGAGAGAGAGAGAGAGAGAGAGAGAGAGAGAGAGAGAGAGAGAGAGAGAGAGAGAGAGAGAGAGAGAGAGAGAGAGAGAGAGAGAGAGAGAGAGAGAGAGAGAGAGAGAGAGATGGCAATCTTAAAAGTCCGTTAGAAAATTGCAGCAGCGCTTAATGTCCTTCATTAACTATGGACATCAACCCAAAAAGTTCATTTACATGAAATGGTTAGAATAACGGAGACATTTTCTGTGTTCTGTATGTTCAAGCTTTCACCACACCAATTCACCACATGTGGTCAAATCTCCCCTTTGGGGATGCACTCACCAGAACTTAGATAAATAAGAGCCTTTAAAATCCAAGAGCCTTACAAATCCAAAGTCAGATCCACTTCTCCACCGCTCTTCTCCCATCTACCACTAGGTGTCAGAGTGTCAGGTCATGGTTCCCAGCATACATGCAAAAATAACATCCATATAGTATAGTACCGTTTGATTTGTTTATTACAATAACTCAGCCCACTCCCCCCTTAGTACATGACTGCGTACCAGAAAGAAAATTCAATAGAGCATTAAAAATGAAAGTGCACTGTGCCTGTGTGTAATCCTCCGCCGGAACTACCAGGAAGTGAACCGGCTGTTCTATACAGCGGATGCGCAACTCGTGTTCCGGCGGAGGATTACACACAGGCACAGTGCACTTTCATTTTTAATGCTCTATTGAATTTTCTTTCTGGTACGCATTCATGTACTAAGGGGGAGTGGGCTGAGTTATTGTAATAAACAAATCAAACGGTACTATGCTATATGGATGTTATTTTTACATGTATGCTGGGAACCATGACCTGACACTCTGACACCTAGTGGTAGATGGGAGAAGAGCGGTGGAGAAGTGGATCTGACTTTGGATTTTTAAGGCTCTTATTTATCTAAGTTCTGGTGAGTGCATCCCCAAAGGGGAGATTTGACCACATGTGGTGAATTGGTGTGGTGAAAGCTTGAACATACAGAACACAAAAAATGTCTCCGTTATTCTAACCATTTCATGTAAATGAACTTATTTGGGTTGATGTCCATAGTTAATGAAGGACATTAAGCGCTGCTGCAATTTTCTAAAGGACTTTTAAATAAGTACTTTTAAGATTGCCATATTTCTATTCCTTTTAATTTAAGTGGCTGCTTTACCATGTGTATTATATGATGATTGATCACATAATATTTATTTAATAATTTGGAGTAAAACTTAGGACGGTACTGTCCAATGAGCGCGGAGGGGTGTACCTAAGGGCGGGTTTTGGTGGCATCCTTCATTTTTGTATATATATATATATTTATATTTATATATATATACAGGGGGTCCCCTACTTACAAACATCCGACTTACAAACGACTCCTACTTACAAACGGAGGGAGACAACAGGAAGTGAGAGGAAATCCACCTCTAGGAAGGGAAATTCACTCCTGTAAGTGTTACTATGGGAAAAAGGTGTCTCCACTGATGCATGTTTCCCTAACAACCCAAAATTTTCAAAATCCAATTGTCATTGGGACAGAAGGTGAGGTGAATTCTTCTGAACAGGGGCACAGACAGCAAAACAAATGTTACAGGGGTGATAACCCTTCTCTATGTTATCTAAAAAACTTAAAAATAGATTTTTTGGCTGGAGTTTCACTTAAAAAATGTACCTGTTCCGACTTACAAACAGATTCAACTTAAGAACAAACCTACAGTCCCTATCTTGTTTGTAACCCGGGGACCCCCTGTATATATATATATAACAAAAGATAAACACAGAAAAAAAAACAAAAAAACTTAGATTTCTTATCACATATCATGCATGTATTAGTATTGTGATCATATATCATCTTATAAAAGATCCAAAAAGTCCACAAATGTGAAAAAATATATCAAAAAGTCCACAAAGTGCAGGAAATAATAAATTAGAAAGTCCTCTGAAGGCGACACTTCTCAGTGTAACAATATAAATGTGTGGCCATCATTGTAAGTCTGGCTGTTTGTTTTATACTGTGGTGTACACCATGTGGAATGTTTTACTAGCTGTTTAAATTGCCATATATCCTAATAAATATACTACACTATATACTGCTTTTTTGGGCTCCTTGTGGTGAGCATTTTCTGGCTAGGATTCCCCCTGATTGAGCACTATCCCTCTAGAGGATTGATCGACAGACTGCTGGGAATCTCTCTAGTTTGGATCGACATTTAATGTTGTTGATCAATGGCATTCTGGTAAGTGCATATTGGTGTAGAGAGAGCACTGAAGTCACCTTTTAGTGAATGAGCACTGAAGTCACTTTACAAGTTAAAGGGGGTGTAAACCCTCGTTTTTTTTTTTTAAATAACAAACATGTCATACCTTCACTGTGCAGTTCGTTTTGTACAGCGTGTTGCCCCGATCCACCTCTTCTGGGGTCCCCCACCGGCACTATCAGTTCCTCCCCGCATCTGGAATCCGCCTAGAAGAAGCCTTGAGGGTCCCCGTGCGGGTGCGCTCTCGAGTCTGGCTTTTGCGTCCATAGACAGAATGCCAGACTCGGCTCCGCCCCCGGCACCCACGTCATTGGATTTGATTGACAGCAGCAGGAGCCAATGGCTGTGCTTCTATTAATCTATCCAATCAAGAGCCGAGACAACAGGCAGAGAGGTAGAGCGCGTCTCCACCGTGGGAACGAACGGGTTTCTGGGATCCAGGAAGAGCGTAGTACTTTTATCTGCGAACAAAGACCACCCTCAGTGGTCACTTGTTCTGGCCTTCCACTTCCTGCTCTTCACTATTGGACCATCACTGTGATGGAAAACTTTATTAAGAGTGAGGCTCTTGGGGTGCTAGGCCAAGGAACAGACCTAACATGCGACCAAACGTGTCTACAGTTGTTAAAATACAGTATATGTTGCAACTTAATCATTCTTTAATTCACAGTTTCGCCGGAAACAGTGGCAAGTATCTCTAACGTTAATTATAAAAAAAAAATCTTGATTAAGGAAAACCACCTGAACCTTTGTTGTGTGAGAGAGGACATTCCTAGAGACCCCTTTAGATTTGCTTGCAAATCCCTGCATGTATATCTGAAATGATGCAGTGAAGCTTTCTTTTACATAACTATGCCTACATTTCAAAAGTAAACTTTTTTTTTGAGATATACAGCTGGTAATTATATATGTAGATGGGGTAGCCATATTTGAGTATTACATATGCAGGCTTTGCTTCCTTATCTTATTTGCTCCCTTTTGGTCTCTTAAACATACCATTGGCAGCACTCTGGAACCCTGCACTCTGTACGTAGCGCACTCCTGAACTCTGCACTCTGTACGTAGCGCACTTCTGCACCCTGCACTCTGTACATAGCACACTCCTGAACCCTGTACTCTGTACATAGTGCACTCCTGAACTCTACACTCTGTATGTAACCCACTCCTGAATTGTGCAGGGGGCATCTCGATAAGGTACATTACAACCTTTTTGTACCAGTCATTCAATTATCTGTGGACCAGGTAGGGCTGCAAGAGGTCAGAGAGGTTGACCCCATCCATTTATTTGTTGTAAGCATTAAAATACATTGGCTGTTCTATCGGTGTAGCTGACCCGTTTTGCAAGAGTTGCTGTGCCCTCTGGGTGGATGGTTGTCAACCAGACAAGTTACCCGTTGACTCCAAGACTGCCCTGAGGGTTCGGATGATATGAACTGCCTAAAATGCAGTCGGACTTTAAAATTCATTAGGGACTCATCTAAGGAGATATTTTTTTCAGGGATATAACCCCCTGAAAATTTTTCAGGAAAAAAATATTTGAAAAGAAGGCCATGCCTGGGGTCACTGCTTGGGAGACATTGGGAATTATCATTAAGGTGTCAAAAGTGCAGAGCTAATAACTATGGTAAAATAGGGCATGGCATGCACAGGGCTGGAGGCCCAATAGTGCTGAATTGTGGACTTTCGGACTTGACTGCTTTTTATCTAGAGACCCAGTACAGTTTTGACTTCTGTGAGGTGAATCTCGTGAGACTTTACGAGATTACAGCACCAGAAGTTCACAGAAACACCAAGATGTCAGTTTATTAAGCAGTGATAGATTATCACAGCTCAGTACACGGACAGACGGTGTGATTAACCACTTCCCGACCGTCGGCCGTCATATGACGGCCTCCGGTTTGCGGGGGTATATCTGAATGATGCCTGTAGCCACAGACATCATTCAGATATTGCCGGTTTCAGCCGGCGATTCCCTGCACCATAAGAACGATCATAGCGGCTGTTCCGCCGCTTGATCGTTCTTATGGGCGGCGGGATGGGACGCCCCCCCCCCCTCCCGCCGCCCTCCGGTGCTTCTACCGACTCACCGCTTCCATCGGTGAGTCGGACACAGGAACCGCCGGCACCGGATGATCACTATAGAGATTTCCGGCGGACCAGATGGTCGCCGGAGTCTCTATGATCGTTCGGAGGCCGGGCGCGATGTGATGACGTCACGCCCGGCCTCTGCATTCGAATAACGGCGCCGCCTCCGCTGGGAAGCGGTGATCGTTTTTTTTTTTTTTTTTAATTTTAGGCTTTCCAGCCTAGAGGTGAGATGTGGGGTCTTATTGACCCCATATCTCACTGTTAATAGGTCCAATCAGGTAATATTCCTATTACAAGGGATGTTTACATTCCTTGTAATAGGAATAAAAGTAATCAAATTTTTTTTTTTTTTTTAACTGTCAAATGTAAAAAATAAAAGTCAAATTAACAATAAAAAAATTTTTTTTTAAAGCGCCCCTGTCCCCGTGAGCTCGTACGCAGAAGTGAACGCATACGTAAGCCCCGCCCACATATGAAAACGGTGTTCAAACCACACATGTGAGGTATCGCCGCGAACGTTAGAGCGAGAGCAATAATTCTAGCCCTAGACCTCCTCTGTAACTCAAAACATATAACCAGTAAAAAATGTTAAAGCGTCGCCTATGGGGATTTTAAAATACCAAAGTTTGGCGCCATTCCACGAGTGCGTGCAATTTTGAAGCGTGGCATGTTGGGTATCTATTTACTCGGCGTATCTTCATCTTTCACATTATGCAAAAAAAATTGGGCTAACTTTATTGTTTGGTTTTTTTTTAAGCATGAAATTGTTTTTTTTCTGAAAAAAACGTGTTCGAAAAATTGCTGCGCAAATACCGTGCGAGATAAAAAGTTGCAACGAGCGTCATTGTATTCTCTAGGGTCTTTGCTAAAAAAACATACATAATGTTTGGGGGTTCTATGTAATTTTCGAGCAAAAAAATTATGAATTTTACATGTAGGAGAGAAATGTCAGAATTGGCCTGGTTGCGAAGTGGTTAAAGTTAATAAAATAAAGAGTCCCCCTACATTATATATATATATATATATGTATGTATGTATATATATATATATATATATATATATATATATATATATATACATACATACATACATACATACATACATATACACACACACACACACACACACACACACATTAGATATACATGCATATACGCACACATATACACATTTTATATATATATCGCAGCTTCATAAACTGGCCGTTACTGTGTCATTCTATGAGGATTCTCCATGTGCAGAGATAATCGGCGGGAGAACAAGTTCAAACACTTCTCCCCCCGATTATCTATGGTTCATAAACTGTTTATGGGCTGTGATCAGTGGCAATCCTCGGGTTGTCCGCTGATCACTGCTTCATAAAAGGACACCTAAATACCCTAAAAAAAAAAAACACAGGATTAAAATCTGTGACATCACTATTTATGCCTGGTAAATGTTGGAAATGGGGGGTGGGAAGATCTCCCTGGTATCAGCTGCGAGATATTTACCGGTGAAGCAGTGTTCTACCTTGCAGGAGCTGTGTCTTCTCGCTGCCTGCTAGTACTGGGACTCACAGGGCCAGTGAAGCTCCAGCACTGATATATTGGATCTTTTTTCACAGATATTCTAAAGAAAAAAAAGAAAAAAAAGAAGATACATGGGAGGCAATTTACCCATTTACTTCCCATTAATTACGAATGATCCTAGTCTGATCTCAGATGTGGAAATACGGGACAAATTGGGATCTAGGGATCATAGGATGATCACATTTAATGGGAGATAAATGGAAATGCTTTAGGAGCATAATAAACAAAAGGTATCAGACAGTGCATTCCAATGGGCAATAAATATAGCAGAGCGAAGGTGAAACCTGGGTGGCTAAACCGTAATGTAAAAAGCCACATTACACTACACTACATTACACTACAGGGAAAGCAATGAGAAGTGTAAGAATCCAACCAGGGTGCCAAAAAAAGATTACGAGAGACACATAGCGAAGAAGAGTAAAAAAAAAAAATCCAAAGAAATTTTTTAGATACATTAATAGTAAAAAGGCAAATTCGTAGAAATTTGCCCACATACAAGGCGAGGCTGGGAAGATGGTTACGAATGACACAGAGAAGGCAACTGTACTAAATGCCTTCTTCTCCTCAGTTTTTATGCAGGAAAAGGAGGGGTATACCGACCGCAACAGTACTGTTAGGGACACATCACAGAGCATACTCTTGTGGCTAATAGAGGCCGGAATGAAGGAAAGACTTGATAAACTTAATACAAATAAATCACCAGGACCAGAGGGCTTACACCTGAGAGTCCTCAGAGAACTCAGTCAGGTTATAGCCAGACAATTGATCCTAATCTTTATGGACAGCATACTGACAGGATTTGTACCAGCTGATTGGAGAAAAGCCAATGTGGTACCAATGTTCAAAAAAGGACAGAGACAAATCCCTGGAAACTACAGGCTAGTCAGCCTAACCTCAATTATTGGTAAATTATTGGAGGGGATCAAAAGTGACTATATCCAAAAATTTACTGAGGAAAAAATATCATAAGTAGTTACCAGCATGGGTTTACAAAAGGTCGTTCTTGCCAGACCAATCTGCTAACATTCTACGAGGAAGTGAGCTGCCACCTAGACAGGGGAAGGCCTGTGGATTTGGTTTACTCCGACTGATCTTGAATGGTAAGTGGGGTACCCCAAGGTTCTGTGTTTGGATTAATTCTATTCAATTTATTCATAACTGATATAGAGGATGGGATAAATAGCTCAATCTCAGTTTTTGCAGAAGACACAAAAATAAGCAGGGCAATAACTTCACATCAGGATATAGAAATTTTACAGAAAGACCTGAACAAAATAATGGAGTGGGCCAATGCATGGCAAATGGGGTTTATTAATGTGGAGAAATGTAAAGTAATGCACTTGGGGGGAAAAATAAATGCAAACTGCTCACTAGGGGAGAACTGCTGGGGGAAAGGAGGATGGGGGGAAGATCTGGGGGTCCTAGTAGATGACAGATTGAGCAATAGCATGCAATGTCAAGCTGCAGCTACCAAAGCAGAATATTAGACTGAAAAAAAAGGGGGATATACTCCAGAGATAAAACTAAAATCCTGCCACTTTAAAAACTCTGGTTAGACCACATCTGGGGTATTCTGTCCAGTTCTGGTCACCGGTCCTCAGAAGGGATGTGCTGGAACTGGAGCGAGTCCAAAGAAGGGCAACAAAACTGATAAGGGGACTGGAGGACCTTGATTACGAGGAGCGACTGCAAACACTAAATCTATTCTCGCTGGAGAAACAACGCTTTAGAGGAGATATGATAGCGATTTACAAATACCTCAATGGCGATCCCAGCATAGGAAAAATAAATATTCAGTCTCAAGGATTGTAAGAGGACGCAGGGCCACACTATGAGATTGGAGAAGCGGTTTAACCTTAAACTGCGCAGAGGGTTTTTCACTGTCAGGGCAATAAGGATGTGGAACTCTCTTCCACAATTGGTGGTGGCTGCGAGGAGTATGGGTATTTTTAAGAGACTCTTGGCTGTGCATCTTAAAGAACACAACATACAGGGATATGGGAAATAATTATAAATACTGTGAAAAAAATGGTGCAAACACCGCGCTAATGTGTACCAAAAAACTATAAATGACCTTATAAGGAAATCAAATACATAACATAGAAAAATAATGAATAGCCGCAGCTAAAAAAATGTGGATATACACATCAAACAGAATAAAACAATACAAAAAGCCGCGCTGAATAAAAAATAGGATAATAAATGTCCTATACCAAAACTAGTAAATAAAGTCCATATGCAAAAATTAATTGATGAGGAAATAATAAACTATAAAGTTCATGTGAAGAAATATTAAAGTGACATAATCTGATGAAAGTGACAAAAATTCAAAATTAATCCGTGACTTGTGATGTGATCAACCAAGAAAAACGTGCTCCACCACCGCTCAAATAATGCGCTTACCAAAAGGCAAGCTCAGATAAGCCTGCACCTTAAAGGTGTCCTGGTGTTACCAAACCCCCAGACTTCCAAATCGAATCCAGACATCACTGTTAGACCCGAACAGGCACAATAATTCCCTTGGACAGCCTCAATATGAATGCCTCAATATGGAGATGTTTCAGAAATCCAAAGCCATTATAAATACTGACATGTGCACCTACACAGGTTGAACTGGATGGACTATTTGTTCACTACTATGTAACTATGTATATCGAATACCTTGGAAATTCTTTTGTGCACTTCTCCTGACTGATACCTTATTAACAATGAGATCCCTCTGATTCTTTGGAAGCTCTCTGCAGACCATGGCTTTTGCTGTAGGGTGCGACTAAGAAAATGTCAGGAAAGACCTACTAGAACAGCTGAACTTTATTGATGATGGCAGGTGTTTACTGACTATTTAACATGAGTTTGAATGAGAAGACTTAATTCTGAACACAGCTACATCCCCAGTTACAAGAGGGTTGGCACACTTAAGCAACCACATTATTTTTGTTTTAAATTTTCACCCCCCCCCCCCCCCCTAAAAGATTTCAGTTTGTTTTTCAATTGCATTGTACAGTTTATAGGTAATATTAAAGGTGGAAACATTTCTTAAATTATTTCTTTGTTTCATTTTTTTACATCACAGAAACCTGAAATTTTAACAGGAGTGTGTAGACTTTTTATATCCACTGTATATATATATATATATATATATATATATATATATATATATATATATATATATATATATATATATATATATATATATATATTAAGTGATCTGGTGCACAGCTTCCACCCTGTAGCTGATATTAACCAAATGCAGTTATAAGAATACAGTTTTGTTTAATACAGATGCATACAAGATACTCTGAGAAATTAGTCAGACAGTCCTGAAAGAAGAGGAGGGTTGCCTCTACTATGCGACTCATTTAACAATGTGTGTAATCTATTCTCTCGGCTATTCAGGCCTACTTTTTCATGTGTGCACTACTAAAATTCATTCAAAATCCAGCAGCAAGAGGATAGAATGTTATGTGTAATTATAAGTAAAACAGCAGAAAGATATTTTCCCATTACTATAACTACAGTGCCTTGAAAAAATTCATACCCCTTGACATTTTCCACATTTTGTCATGTTCCAACCAAAAACGTAAATGTATTTTATTGGGATTTTATGTGATAGACCAACACAAAGTGGCACATAATTGTGAAGTGGAAGGAAAATGATAAACCGTTTTCAATTTTCTTTACACATAAATATGTGAAAAGTGTGGAGTACATTTGTATTCAGCCCCCCTGAGTCAATACTTTGTAGAACCACCTTTCGCTGAAATTACAGTTGCAAGTCTTTTTGGGGATGTCTCTACCAGCTTTGCTCATCTGGAGAGTGAAATTTTAGCCCATTGCTCTGTGCAAAAAAGCTCAAGCTCTGTCAGATTGGATGGAGAGCGTCAGTGAACAGCAATTTTCAAGTCTTGCCACAGATTCTAAATTGGATTTAGGTCCGGACTTTAACTGGGCCATTCTAACACATGAATACGCTTTAAAAAACATTCCATTGTAGCTCTGGCTGTATGTTTAGGGCCGTTGTCCTGCTGGAAGGTGAATTTCCTCCTCAATCTCAAGTCTTTTGCAGATTAACAGGCTTTTTTCCAAGATTGCCCAGTATTCGGCTCCATTTTCCCATCAACTCTGACCAGCTTTCCTGTCCCTGCTGAAGAAAAGCATCCCCACAACATGATGCTGCGACCACCAGGTTTCAAGGCAGGGATGGTGTGTTCAGGGTGATGTGCAGTATAAGTTTTCTGACACACACAGCATTTTGCATTTAAGCCAAAAAGTTAATCTGATCAGAGCACCATCTTCCACATGTTTGCCCCCCCCATCCCCCCACATGGCTTCTTGCAACTTCTTGCCACTTCCATAAGGCCAGATTTGTGGAGTGCATGACTAATAGTTATCCTGTGGACAGCTCCTTCCACATGAGCTGTAGATTGCTGCAGCTCCTTCAGAGTTACCATGCTTTCCTTGCTCGGCCTGTCAGTTTAGGTGGAAGGCCATGTCTTGGTAGGTTTACAGTTGTGTCATGCTCTTTTCATTTTTGGATGATGGAACAAGCCGTATTCTGTGAGATGTTCAAAGCTTAGGATATTTTTCTTTTCTAATTATTTATGTGTCGCATATGATCCAAAACAAATTTGGTAAACTGGGCATTCATTTGACAAAAAAATGATGAGGGGATGTGAATAGGTAGAGCCTGAAAAAGATACAAAAATGTGGGCAAGACACTCCCCTTGATAATGTTGCAAAGCCCAAACCAAGAGTGTAGGCCTTGATGCCATTTATCTAAGAGGGCTCAGGCTTTATTACATAGGGGTGGGAAATTTCATGTAAAAGGACCGGGAGGATACTGGTACCCAAATACTTGTTAATGTTAAAGCGTCCCCTACGGAGATTCCTAAATGCCATTCCACCAGCATGCGCAATTTTAAAGCATGACATGTTAGTTATCTATTTACTCAGCATAACATCATCTTTCACATTTTACAAAAATATTGGGGTATATATTGTGTTTTATTGATTTTTTTAATCATTAACCACTTGACCACTGGGCACTTAAACACCCTTAATAACCAAACCAATTTTCAGCTTTTGGTGCTCTCACAATTTGAATGACAATTACTCCTTCATACAAAACTGTACCCATATGAAATTTTTGTCCTTTTTTTCACACAAATGGAGCTTTCTTTTGGTGGTATTTAATCACCTCTGGGTTTTTTATTTTTTGCGCTATAAAAGAAAAACGACTGAAAATTCAGTAAAAAAATGAATTTTTCTTCGTTTTTGTTATAACATTTAGCAAATTTGTAATTTTTCTTGATAAATTTTGGCCAAAATTTATACTGCTACATATCCTTGGTAAAAATAAGTACAAATTGGGGTATATTATTTGGTCTTTGTGAAAGTTTTGGAGTCCACAAGCTATGGTGCCAATATCTGAAAATTGATCACACCTGACGGCCTATCTAATTTCTTGAGTCCCTAACATGCCATAAAAGTACAAATACCCCCCAAATGACCCCTTTTTGGAAAGAAGACATTCCAAGGTATTTAGAAAGAAGCATGGTGAGTTTTTTGCAGTTGTCATTTTTTCCCACAATTCTTTGCAATAGCAAGATTTTTTTTTTTTTTTTTTTTTTTTTTTTCACAAAATTGTCATATTAGCAGGTTATTTCTCACACACAGCATATGCATACCACAAATTACAGCCCAAAACACATTCTGCTATTACTCCCGAGTACGGCGATACCACATGTGTGAGACTTTTACACAGCGTGGCCACATACAGAGGCCCAACCTGCAGGGAGCGCCATCAGGCGTTCTGGAGCACCCGGGCCAATTCTGACATTTCTCTCCTACATGTAAAAATCATCATTTATTTGCTAGAAAATTACATAGAACCCCAAAACATTATATATGTTTTTTTAGCAAAGACCCTAGAGAATACAATGGCGGTCGTTGCAACTTTTTATCTAGCACGGTACTTGCGCAGCAATTTTTCGAACGTGTTTTTTTTTTTGAAAAAAAATGTTTTGTGCTTTACAAAAAACAAAACTGTAAATTTAGCCCAATGTTTTTGCATAATGTGAAAGATGAAGTTACGCCGAGTAAATAGATACCCAACATGTCACCCTTCAAAATTGCACACACTCGTGAAATGGCGCCAAACTTCGCTACTTAAAAATCCCCATAGGCTTTAATTTTTTTTACTGGTTACATGTTTTGAGTTACAGAGGAAGTCTAGGGCCAAAATTATTGTTCTCGCTCCAACGTTCGCAGCGATACCTCACATGTGTGGTTTGAACACCGTTTTCATATGTGGGCGGGACTTACGTATGCGTTCGCTTCTGCATGCGAGCACACGGGGACAGGGACGCTTTAAAAAATATATATATATTTTATTGTTCATTTTACTTTATTTATTTTAGTTTGACCCTTTTTTTCCCCCCAAAAATTTTTTTGATCACTTTTATTCCTATTACAAGGAATGTAAACATCCCTTGTAATAGGAATATGGCATGACAGGTCCTCTTTACAGTGAGATATGGGGTCAATAAGACCCCAAATCTCACCTCTAGGCTGGAAAGCCTGAAATAAAATAAAAAAACGATCCTGGCTTTGATCGTAGCGAGTATCGCAGGGTATTGTTGGGTATCGCAGGGTATGGCAGGGTATCGCAGGGTATGGCAGGGTATCGCAGGGTATGGCAGAGTATCGCAGGGTATGGCAGAGTATATCGCAGGGTATGGCAGAGTATCGCAGGGTATCGCAGGGTATGGCAGAGTATCGCAGGGTATGGCAGGGTATGGCAGGTATCGCAGGGTATGGCAGAGTATCGCAGGGTATGGCAGAGTATCGCAGGGTATGGCAGAGTATCGCAGGGTATGGCAGAGTATGGCAGGGTATGGCAGAGTATCGCAGGGTATGGCAGAGTATCGCAGGGTATGGCAGAGTATCGCAGGGTATGGCAGAGTATCGCAGGGTATGGCAGAGTATCGCAGGGTATGGCAGAGCATCGCAGGGTATGGCAGAGTATCGCAGGGTATGGCAGAGCATCGCAGGGTATGGCAGAGCATCGCAGGATATGGCAGAGCATCGCAGGGTATGGCAGAGTATGGCAGAGCACCGCAGGGTATGGCAGAGCATCGCACAGTATTGGAGGGTATGGCAGAGCATCGCACAGTATTGGAGGGTATGGCACAGTATTGGAGGGTATGGCACAGTATTGGAGGGTATGGCACAGTATTGGAGGGTATGGCAGAGCATTGCAGGGTATCCATCCATCCATGCTCAGCCATCCCTCCATACCCTGCAATACCCAGCAATACACTGCAGGCTATTGCTGTGTATTGCAGGGTATGGAGGGATGGCTGAGCATGGATGGATGGATGGATCGGTGGCATGCAGAGCAGGCTGTGGGCACTACAGATCCCGCCCACAGCACTGCTGCCACCGATCCCTCCCCCTCTCCTCTCACACTGTACCGATCGGTACAGAGAGAGGAGGAGAGAGGAACCGGCGTCATCAAATGACGCCGGTTTGCTTACATGTGATCGCTCCGTCATTTGACGGAGCGATCACGTGGTAAACGGCCGCGACGAGCGGCCGTTTACCGTGATCCATGATCCGCCGGGTCCTCTGGACCCGGCGATCATGGATGTTCTCGAGTGCGCGCCCCAGGGGGCGTGCAAGAGCAGCATTCTGTGAGGCCGTTAATTAACGGCCTCCCAGAGTTAAGCAACCGCCCTGTAGCCGTTTTTCGGCTATGGGCCGGTTGTTAAGTGGTTAAAGTGTATTTTTGTTTTATTGTGTTTGCAAACCGCTGCGCAAATGCCGTGTGACATAAAAAAAATGCAATAATCGCCATTTTATTCCCTAAAGTCTCTGCTAAAAAAAAGTAATTTTATAGCAAAAAATACTGATTTAAACTTGTAAACGAAGAGTGCCAGAAAATCCTAGTCTTGAACGTTATTACTGTTACACACAGTAAACGTTTCTTTTTATGAATACAGCAAGAGTACAAATAGATGTCTCCTCTTCAGCCAATGCAGAATGGGGATCAGTGCTTTCATTGTGACACTAAAGAAGAGTGGTGGCAACAGAGTTTAAAGTGGTTATAAACGCAGTTTTTTTTAAAAGATAAAAATAACAAACATCCCTATACTTACCTGCTCTGTGCAATCGTTTTTGCACAGAGCAGCCCCAATCCTCTTCTTCTGGGGTGCCCTGCCGGCGCTCCAGGCCCCTCCTCTTCATCAGGATCCCTCACGGAAAGCAGCTCCCCATGGGAGGCACCCATGCGGGCACACTTCTGATTCCTGCTGCTGCGTCCATTGACACAGACATCGGCACTCGACCCTGCCCCCTGCCACTGGATTTGATTGACAGCAGTGGGAGCCAATGGCTCCCTACTGCTTCTATTAATCTGTCCAATGAGGAGAGAGACAGTGGCTGGAGCCGCTGCGTTTGTGCACATTGCTGGATTGAATCGGGTAAGGAAAAGAGGCGGTCTGGGGGGGAGCTGCAGCACAGAAGGTTTTTCACCTTAATGCATAGAATGCATTAAAATGGTTATAAAGTCTCAAAGTTTTTCCCCTTAACCTCCCTGGCGGTTTTCCCGAGTGTGGCTCGGTGTTAAATTTCAGCACCATTTGCGGTAACCCCGAGCCACACTCGGGATTGCATTGCAGGATCCTGGTGCAGTATACTTACCTTGTCCCCGGGATGCGATGTCCCCCCGCTGTGTCCGCGGGCTCTGTCCTCCGCCCGATGCGTCTCTGTGCTGGGCTCCATTCCCTGCGAGCGCTGAGACGCACGGGGGCAGAGCCTGGAGGCAAATTCAAAAAAGTAAAAAATCATAACACATACAGTACACTGTAATCTTACAGATTACATTACTGTATGAAATTATTTCACAACCCTTTTGTCCCCAGTGCTTTGTCCAATGCTCTGCATGCAGTTTTATATAATATATATATACGGTTCTTTCTGCCTGGAAACTGGAGATAGCAACCAAAAAGTGTCCCTTTATGTCAAAAGTGGTATTAGACCAGAAAACAGCGATAGTAAATTAGAACACTTGCAGAATTGAGCGATAGTGAATCATGGTATAAATTAAGTTTATTATTATTATAATATTATTATTTTTTATAATTATTAATATTTATTATAATCTAATTCATGATTTTGTGTTTCAAAAACTTCATCATACCCGGGATATCTACTAGACTTTTGTTTGGACAGATTTAAGTGCGTTATTGCTAAGAATCACAGGCCTACAATATAAAACGCCAAATGTCTATGCAAAATAATTGTACCTCTTTAAGACGCAAAAATCTGATATAATCATACCGCCAGGGAGGTTAATGCATTCTATATATTAAGGTGAAAAACCTTCTGTGCTGCAGCTGCCCCCCAGAAGCAGGTAAGCCCTTTTACTTACCTGAGCCCAATCTGATCCAGAGATATGCACAAGTCCAGCAGCTCCAGCCACTGTCTTTCTCCTCATTGCACAGATTGATAGCAGCGGGAGCCATTGGCTCCTCCTGCTGTCAATTAAATCCTGTGACACTGGTTTGGGGAGCGGGGCCAATTCCCAATGTCTGTGTCAATGGACGCAGCAGTGGGACTCAGGAGCGAGCCGGCACGGGTGCCCCAATGGGGAGCGGCTTTCCATGGAGGGGGACCCTATGAAGGAGATGAGCCAGGAGCGCCCGCGGGGCACCCCCGAAGGGGAGGATTTGGGGCTGCTCTGTGCAAAACCACTGCACAGTGCAGGTAAGTATGACATGTTTGTTATTTTGATTTAAAAAAAATAACCTTTACAAACACTTGGTGAAAAACCTTGAGGCTTTACAACCGCTTTAACACTTAGCACAACAAACTAGACATGATCACTTCCACAGAAGCAAGCTTTATATGTCTTACTGAAGGAAAGCAGACAAGAGTGAATGAACGCTTGATGACTCACTAGTGGTCTCATCAAAAATAGGGTCGACAACTCCAAACCTGCCAGTTTAAGAAAAGTCTACAAGTTGAGCCCTTATATTTCTGTCATAACAAGATAAGCTTACAGTCTCACAGATGAGAGAGAATTCTCCAAATATGCCTACAGAGAAACCACTAGAAGACAATTGGTGTCACCTATTCACTTGGATCTGTGGATCCAGAAACCTTAAGGCCTGGTTCACACTGCTGTGACGTGTAATGCGACTTGAGAGTTCAAAGTCGCATTACAAGTCACGACCCAATAACTCCAAGGGAACCGTTCTAATCAGTGCGACTCAAGTTGCTCCGACATAGGAAAAGGTACCTGCACTACTTTTGGTGCGACTTTGGCACAACTTGCATTGACTTCTATTAAAGAAGTCGTAAGCAAGCTGCGGTGAAGTCGTGCTGGGATGTCAGATTCAAAGTCGCACAACTTTAAAGCTGCGGCAGTGTGAACCGGTGCTTAAATACTATTTGGGGACTAGACCCTGGACCACTTCACTGAGAAATAATCTGGTTTTGTAGAAATTCTACAACATATTAATTTAAAGCGGAACTTCACCCTTTTGGAATTAGTTTTTTGGGGGAGCGGGTAATTAAAGTGGAACTTTACCCTAACAACTTGATAAAAAAAGAATGTTCTTTACCAAGGAACATACATTCCACATTAATCATTATGCTACCAAAATTAGTGTGTGCTGTAAATTGCCTCAAGCATTGCTCCTGTTTCTTCTTGCTGGAGGTTGCCATTTAGCTGAAGCTCCTGAACAACAGTAAAGCATTAGGCAGAACAAAACCCATTGATTTAACGGTTTCAAAAAACAGATACATTCCAGGACTGCCGGGATTGCCAACTGTCCCATGTGCTTGTGTCCTCAACCAAACTGTCAAACCATCAAATAGCTGGAGTCATAACTGATCACATTTGCAACACCATGGCAGTTAAAGATCAAACAGAAGCCGCTTCCTTGGCTGTAAAGTATAGGAGGGTTTAATTCCACTTTAGGACTGTCAGCAGATCGACCTCTACAAGTTCGGCAGTGCATAAAAATGTCTACAAATGGAGAGCAACTGAGCATGTGCAGAGCAGGGTGTGACAGTAGGGTTGATTTAGTAAAGGCAAATAGACTGTCCACTCTGCAAAGGCAGTTGCTCCAGAACTTAGCAAATGAGGTAAAGCTTCACTTTGCAAAGAATACCAAATCACAGACTGCAGACATAATACATACTATGGTCAGAGACTGCAGACAGTACAGGAGATGGTCAGAGACTGCAGACATAGTACAGGAGATGGTCAGAGACTGCAGACATAGTACAGGAGATGGTCAGAGACTGCAGACATGATACAAGAGATTAATGCAGCCTCACCAGAGCTCATGAGATTCAGCCTACCAGTGCCCATGAGATGCAGTCTCACCAGTGCCCATGCAGTCTCACCAGAGCCCATGCAGTCTCACCAGAGCCCATGAGATGCAGTCTCACCAGTGCCTATGCAGTCTCACCAGTGCCTATGCAGTCTCACCAAAGCCCATGCAGTCTCACCAGTGCCCATGCAGTCTCACCAGTGCCCATGCAGTCTCACCAGAGCCCATGCAGTCTCACCAGAGCCCATGCAGTCTCACCAGAGCCCATGCAGTCTCACCAGAGCCCATGCAATCTCACCAGTTCCCATGCAGTCTCACCAAAGCCCATGCAGTCTCACCAGTGCCCATGCAGTCTCACCAGAGCCCATGAGATGCAGCCTACCAGTGCCTGGTAGTGCGATATTAACGCTATGTCACAGAGCTGGATTGAATCACCAGACGGCCGCTGTAACAATGTCCCGCCTCCTAGACCGGAATTGGATCAGCTCTGTGACACAGTGTGAGTTTGTGGCGCCAGGAGGACACTCACAATGAGAGGAGGACAGAGGGGAGGACTGTGACAGGGGCGCGCCAGGAGGACTAGTGTGGCACCCAGAGCGGCCCGCCCCCTTTTTGGTTCCATTGTCATCATTTTTCTTCTTTCGGCCGATGCTGAAAATACTGTTTTCAGCCGATAATTTTCAGCGGTCGAAATTTCGGTGCACCACTAATAGATACTTAATTTGAATGCGTTATATAGCTATACCTAAAAACCTGAAGCAATCAAGACATTTTTTTTTTAAAAGAAGTGCCAATTTAAGTTTTAGTAGGAACCAGCTCCCACTGCGGATCTGATCGCCTAGGCAATTCCACCAGAAGTTTGGCACCAAACCTGCCTCTCCCCTCCCTGCCCACAGCTTTCTGGGGCACATCACATGTCCCAGGAAGCTGCAGACCATTCATAGTTCAGCATGGCTCATACATGTGCAGCGGGAAGCTGTCTATGAAGCTCTATGAATCTATGAGTCCCAGCTGGCTTCCCACACTAAGCATGCCGTGAGGTGGGCCCCCAAAGACTGAAAAAAAACTGGCCCAGGTACGGATCATTGGACAGGCAAGTGTCCATTTTTAAAAAGTCAGCAGCTACAGTCCGCTACAGTAGCTGCTGTCTTTTACTTTTTTTCAAATAGAATGAAGAACTGCTTTAACCACTTGCCTACCAGGTACGAACACCCCCTTCCTGACCAAGCCATTTTTCAGCTTTCAGCGCTGTCGCATTTTGAATGACAATTGCGCGGTCATGCAACGCTGTACCCAAATAAAATTTTTATAATTTTTTCCCCACAAATAGAGCTTTATTTTGGTGGTATTTGATCACCTCTGCGGTTTTAATTTCTTGCGCTATAAACAAATTAAGAGGGACAAGTTTGAAAAAACGCAATATTTTTTACTTTTTATTATAATAAATATCCAATTTTTTTTTTTTTTAAACAAATTTTTTCCACAGTTTAGACCGATATGTATTCTTCTACATATTTTTGGTAAAAAAAAAATCACAATAAGCGTCTATTGATTGGTTTGCGCAAATGTTATAGCGTCTACAAAATAGGGGAAAGATTTATAGCATTTTTATTATTTTTTTTTTTTTTACTAGTAATGGCGGCGATTTGCGATTTTTATCATGACTGCGACATTGCGGCGGACATATCGGACACTTTTGACACATTTTTGGGAACATTCATATTTATACAGCGATCCGTGCTATAAAAAAGCATTGATTACTGTATAAATGTGACTGGCAGGGAAGGGGTTAGCACTAGGGGGCGCTGCAGGGGTTAATATGTTCCCTATATGAGTGATTCTAACTGTGGGGGGAGGGGACTGACTGGGGGAGGGGACCGATCGGTGTCCCTATGTACAAGGGACACACCATCGGTCTCCTCTCCTCTGACAGGACGTGGATCTGTGTGTTTACACACACAGATCCACGTCCTGCTCAATTACCGGGCAATCGCGGGTGCCTGGCGGTCATCGCGGCCGCCGGGCACGCGCATCGGCTTCCCAGCTACGCGGCAGGCACGCGCGCGCACCTCCCGCGGCGCGCGCCCCCTAGTGGCCAAAAAGCGAGCGCCGTCATATGACGGCGGCCCGCCACAAGAGCTGCACCATCCCGCCGTCATTTGACAGTGGGCGGTCAGCAAGAAGTTAAAGTCACCAAGTAGAACTATGGGCAAAACTTGCGCTGAAGTGTTAAATCAAAATGAATACAAATGAAAATAAGATAAATAAGCTGCTGCACAAATGTGCTGAAACTTTAAAACAATATAAAATATGAAACAGCGCTAGCAGCCTATATCAAACAACATACACCCTAGTGAATAGTGCCTGATACATCAATGTATTTGTAACATAAAAAAAAAAAAAAAAATATGCACAAAATCTGAAAAGTGCTTGGTGCTTCTGTAAAAAGTGCAATGGTGCTCCAAAACTTTAAACAAGTGAGGTGACTCCCCCTTTGGTGACCCGACTCACCAGACATATTACATCCTCAGCTTCGCAGTCTGGGATCAAAAAAGCAGTGATCTAATGATCTGGAGATATGCAGGATGGTTCCTCAGTAAACTTCTTCCTGTCATGGTTATGCAGTAAACTTCCCCTGTTTGCTTACCTCTCCTCATGTGTTCAGACCAGAGGCCAGCCACTCTCACCTGGTGGTTTTTATAACCTCTCCTCCAAGCATGGCTCCACCCCAGGCCCTATCAGGGAACTCTATATTAACCTGTGCACTGCAAGCCAGTGGTGCTGATCAACCATTGTGTATCCATGGTGTGTTTGGCTTCCTGGTTCCTGCTTGCCGTGTGCTCTATGTTTGTCTCTGTTACCGACCTTGGCGTGTTCTCAACGATTCCTGTCTGCTTGTGACCTTGACCTTTTGGCTTGTCCCTGACCATCCCTGTCTGCCTGTGACCCTGAACCTTTGGCGTGTACTCTGTTGTTCCTGTCTGCTAGTTGCCCTGACCTCTGCCTTATCCCCTTACTATCCTTGTCGTTCCAGCCTGCTGCTTCCTTCTCCTGTAGTCTACGGTGAGCGTGAGCTGTGAGACCCTAGGGGCTGCGACCTGGAGCCAGACTGCAGTGAAGTCCATCCTCACCACTAGAGGCTCTGGCGAACACCTGCTGGCTCTTAGACTCCGCGCCCTGGGGAATCTATGCTCTAGCTCCCACTGGGATCTGTGTTAGTGACCCAGTATACCTGTGTCCTGTATCTCCCTGGGTACAATCCACAGCAGTCAGTCCTAAGGTCCACTACCTAGCGGTGCACTTCCGACTCCTACAGAGTGCACCTGTCACCTGGTCTCAGGTGACCTGACACTTCCAAGAAGATATTTTATGAACGAAAGGCTATACCACACTCCATAGATGGAAAAACAGAGAAAGAACTGATAGTGAAATACCATTTAACATGAGTTATCAAGCGCATTAAATGCGCAACTTGCAGGATATTTGGCAAAGACAGGCATCAGTAAAAAACATCTGAGTTCGCCGATGTGTGGCGTGCGTTCCACAGAGGTGGAAATTGCGTCACTGGTTAGCACGAACCTGGAAGTACATTGACATGTTTCGCCCCTCCTCCAGGGCGTCATCAAAAGGACATCATGGGCCAATAACGGCTTTATCCTTTTGGATAGATCAAGGGAGGGTACAGATTTTTTTACACCATCTGTGTCACATTGCAGAAATTTATCTTCACATCCTGTGCCACAGCCAAACAGGAAGTGAGAGGAAATACCTGGAAATTAAGGGAATTCTGTGGGGACCCCCGGGTCACCAGAACTAGTGTCCCAATTGGAAGATTTTCTTTTACTTTGACTTTCAATGATAATATTAAACAGGACAAATAGAGAGGGTGAATCTTTCTAACGGGGACACAGGCAGTAATAAAAACTGACAAGCGTTCTAATTCCTCTCCACTCTATCCAAAACTGAAAAAAAAAAAAAAAAAAGACAGACATACACCGATATACAGGTATGAGAACATTTCTAAATTGATGTTCCATCTTCTCAATACATACTCGTATTGCTTGGAAGCCTCCTAATTTAATTCCTATATTATTGATTTGTTAAAATATATCACAAGGGTAATGGTTACACTGAACAATATAATCTGTCCCTTTTGTATCCATGTCAGGTAACACATCATATCTGTTTTTTCTAGTAGGACATGTCTATCCTTATATTCAATCATTTCTCAAAGAGTGCTAAGGATAAATGACTGTGCTTCTGACCCTCAGCACCCAATCCAATTCTCTCTTTGAAGTATGAAAGAACGAAGGAACTTTTCCATTCAACACTTTGATAAACAAGGCATTTTTTTCAAAAGAAAATCTTTTTCCTTAAAAATAAGGCATCTAAAAAGACCACATACTATTTAATGTGTTTTGCTGGATTAGGTACAGACATCTAATAAAACAATTTACATCTACTGTAATAAATTATTCTAATTCTGTTATTAATTTAAATATAGCCTACACAGAATAAATATTAAATATGACATTAGAACAAAGCTATGGTTGCAATTCTTAAACAATATACACATTTAAAATGGACTCATCACTACAGCAACCGATACATATAAGTCTTTATAGATTTTACATAATAGTAGGCCCACATATTTTGGTAGCTGGTTAGATTCATAAGGCAAATTCATCCAGTTGCAGGCAATTAAACAAACCCACTGTCCCTAACTGAAAATATACTACTGCCTACACCAACTGATTCATTCAAATTAAAAAAATGTTCTTGTTGGAATCCCCAGTCTCCTTCATAATCATCCTCAGGTTCTGCTTCTGAAAAATTTCTTGTGTTCTCATACAAAAACACCTGTTCATCCACATGAGCAGGAGCTAATCTGTTCCTCTTAGCAATTACAACATTTGATGACGAACTAAAAAGACGCCCAGGGAATACTCTGGTGCCAGCAATAGACCAATATTTTTGGAGAACCTTTGGTAACAGAGGAAATAACTGCAAACGATCAGACCACCATTTCAGTGGATCTTCATTCAATCCAAGAACTTTTTGGGATTTAAAATTGCTCAGTTCCTCAACCACTTGAGCATGGCACTCCTCCTGGTCTTCAGAAGCACCAGATTGGCAGAAGATTTCAGCCAGCATGTTGTTTATATTACTGGATGGCAGAGTGGTAGAGGACATCAACATTTTTTTTACTGGTGGTTCTTCTGGAATTGTATACACTTTTTCCTCAGTTCTTAGGTGCTCTTTATTTCTGTCCAGCAAACTTTTTGCTTCTTCGATAACACGATTTTCGACCTGAGAACGTTCAAATGCAGACAGGAATGGAAGCCTTTTGTACCTCGGATCCAAAAAGGTTGCAATGTTTAAAAACATATCTATTTCAGGTGTCTGTTGATAAGTAGCCGACAAAGCTTTGGCAATGACTTCCTTGGCCATGCTTATTTCTTTTAGGTCAGTCTCCTTGATGTTCAATGATGTGTTAAGGAGCATATGTAAAAGAGGCTTTACCATACTTATAGTGGGATATTTTGACACTGACAGCATTTCTGTGACTTGTTTAAAAGGTTGCAGCAAGTCCACCAGACTTTCAATGGTATTCCATTCACTTGCCTCAAGCATGAGATGATGATTATTACTGTCCTCCACCAAAACTCCAGCTATCATGAACTGTTGTTCCTTAAGGCACTGTAGCATTGTAAGTGTGCTACCCCACCATGAAACTTTATCGCTAATAAGCATGCAAGCAAGCATGTTTTGCTGTTTTTGTTTCTCACAAAGCATGTACCGTGCAACAGAAGACTGCTGAAAATATTCCACCAACTTCCTACACCTTGAAAGAAGTCCTGCCAATTTTGGTAGCTGAAAAGCTTGCTGTATTCCCATGTCAAATGTTTGGCCTAAGCAAGGCATTTCTATAGGTATATCCAGGAGGGAACATGCTTTAATAATGTATTTTTTGTAATCTGTGGTAGCACCAAAAACTTTGTTACTTATTCCCCATTCAATAAAAGTTTCATACAGAACTCGCGTGATTGATTCTGCCTTGTTTTCCTCAGGTACTTCAAATGTCTTCAAACAACGGGAGCTCAGGGACAAACAACTAGAAAGATCAGGAGTCAGGAAGTGAATGAAAAGTGTCACATATGACCTATTCTGATATTCATTTCTCCACATATCAGTAGATATACCACACCACAAAATGTCAACCAGCTCTTTCAACATTAAATCCCTAACTGTGTGATATTTTTCAGGCAAAACCCTGCTGCAGATATATTTTCTACTCGGTATCTCAAACCTTGGATCCAGAGATTTCAGTAGGGATTTGAAAGTAGGTTCATCCAATATGGAAGCTGGAAACATACCTTCACAAATCATGTTTACTACAGCAGATGACACTTCAATTTGCTTCTTTCCATCAAAACTATGAGGGTTCTTAATTATTAATGACTCCTGAACAACTTGTTGTGATGATTCAGGTTTTAACTTAGAAAAAGCAGTAGCAAATGCTTCCCGCATTTGTTCGGTGTTACTTTTTACAAACTCACAGAACTCATCTGGATGGTTTTTCTCAAGATGGTAAGAAAGGTTGGAAGTATTTCCAGAATAGGCAATTTGAGCCATACATATGCGACAGTAGATCTTCTTCCACTGCATGATGCACCCTTCGGCATTTGTATCAAATCCGAAGTACTTCCATACTTTACTCTTTGCCCTAGGGTGGGCAACCAGCTTTAGATCTGGCTGTAAGACTTCATTGCTTTTAGCTTCCATAGTCTCCCTAGTGTTCCTCCTCTTCAGTTATGCCTTCAGTCATTAATATGGATCTGCTAAAAGGCAGGAAGATATAGATAAATGAGGAAGCTTAAGTATGGCCACAAGATTAGTGACATTTTAAAAAGGAGACTATGTTAAAGTATGTTAAAAAATACAATATTAAATGTAATAGTTAGATTCATTTCGATCATAATGTAGCAACTCCAGAAGATCTAGATTATGCCCCAATATACTGGATTTGGGTGAATGTGTTATGGAAGGAGTTGCACTGGCCTAACTGGCCATTGATTTGAGCCTCTTTATAAGATCTGACACTACTCATCAGCTCAGTTTTTACATGCTGTCTTTATGTATTTAACACGCAAAAGGAAGATTATCAGGACCATTTTGTTTGCCATAATTCGGCCATACTGTATTAGGTTACCCACCCAGTTTATGCAGTCAACTGTTGGTTGAATGTGGTTATATTTAACGGATAAATGTCATGTATGACAGTATTATACATATTTAACACTCTTAGCAATCTCTCAAGAACCTACCATTGTTTTTTTATGTAAATTTGCAAATGATCCCAGGAAACATCCTTGCGTCGATATTATGAAAGGCTGTCTTATAGCTAAGCAGTTTATATCAGTATGCGAACAATGAAAATAATTAATTACTTATAGTCAGGTAAATGAGGATAATGCTAAAGCTGCTAAAAAGGACATACAAGGCTCAAATTACTATACTATGACAGTTGTTACTTGCTATAACAAATGTTATTTTCAGCAATGAAAATTATAATTGGTATGGCAAATAATACATGTGTAAGAGCTGAGTAAATTGAGACAAGCGGCCGTGAGTCATGTCACCGGCCTGAAGACAGCTCTAATTTGTTATTTACACTGCTCATTTTGTAAAACTAGTGGCACAGTGGGGGTTATTTACGAAAGGCAAATCCACAGTGCAGTCACTCTAAATCTAAGTGGAAGCTCTGCTGATTTTATCATCCAATCATGTGCAAGCTAAAATTTATTTTTTTATTTTCCTTGCATGTCCCCCTCGGATATACAGCGACTTTACTTCCAAGTGCACTTTCAATGCAAAGTGGATTTTCCTTTAGTAAATAACCCCCACTGTGCTATGCCAGCCTCTAATAGAGGGGTCGGCATAGTTTAATATATTTGGGTTAACAAACCCTTTAAGATTTGACTTCAAAGGAACTTTATATAGTTAGCTAGTTCACACTCTTTTTGTAAGACATATACATTTGTATCAGCTGTGCTAGGCAGTAGAGCAATTATTTTCAAATCAACACTACGGGGGTTAGTTACTAAAGGCAAATCCACTTTGCACTACAAGTGCAAACTACAAGTGCAAAGAGCACTTGAAATTGCACTGGAAGTGCACTTGGAAATGCAGTCGCTGTAGATCAGAGGGGGACATGCAAGGAAAATTAAAAACAGCATTTTAGCATGCACATGATCGGATAATAAAATCAGCAGAGCGTCCCCTTGTTTCAGATCTACCTCTCATATTTACAGTGACTGCACTTCCAACTGCACTTTCAGCGCAATTTCAAGTGCATTTTGCACTTGTAGTTTGCATTTGTAGTGCAAAGTGGATTTGCCTTTCGGAAATGGCCCCCTGTGTACTGTATTGTGCTGGGCTGTGCTGCTCTCCATGCTTATATCGAAAACTATAGGCTTGTATATTGATTACATCTATTCTGAATGTGGCTTCAGCAGTCAACATGTTATGCCTCGTACACACGAGAGGAGTTTGACAGCAATTCGATCGTGTATGGGCTCCATCAGACTTTTGCTGTCGAAAAATCCGACAGACTTTAGAAATAGAACATGTCTTAAATTTTCCCGCCTGAACTCCGCTGGACCCAGTTCCTATAAAAAAATCTGCTCGTCTATGTGCTAGTCCGACGGACAAACAACGACGCTAGGGCAGCTATTGGCTACTGGCTACGAACTTCCTTATTCTAGTCCGGCCGTACGTCATCACGTTCAAATCCGTCAGAATTTAGTGTCCACCAAAAGTCCGTCGTAAAGACAGTCGGACCTAGTCCTTCGAAAAGTCCGCTTGTGTGTACGCGGCATTATTGAAACCCCTTCAGTTTCCCTATCACAGGTGATTCAGCTTATACACAAAAAGTGCTGCCGTTATTCCAAATAACATAAGCAAAGAACGATGAACAAAGCAGAGTAGAATAATCAGTTACAGTTTGGGAGGTGAACTGACCCTCTTTTTAGTGCAGAGTAGTTTACACTTTTCACAGTCTATACACAGCACATCAGGGCTACACAAATTACAGGAGCCAGGTAGCCAATGCTCCTTAAAAACGAAACCCTAATATTTTACGTTTTTGTCTAGTTGTTGTCAATGGAGGAGCTGCTCCTAACACAAATTGTGCTGGCTTCTGCGTTATTTGCACTACCAATCCTAAAATCCACCCATCACCATTAAAGACTAAAACAGGATAGTAGGTTAACAGACACTGGGTAAGTAAACCAGAAATCAACCACATTTATGGAGAAACACCACTAAAGATCTTTGAAGAAAACCTGTACTGAGTGAAATATGGAGCCTGCCATTGCTGACTAATTTAGTGCTTTTACTAAATGTACTGTGGACATAGCTGTGCCTGCCAATCTACAGGTCATAATGACTACCCTCGGGCATCTACTAAATTAAATGAAGAGGTTGTCATTGCTGGGTTTCCTTCTGAAAATGCTAGCTGCATCTTCCAACCTACATAGTAGTATAAGGCTGGCCATACACTATACAATTTTCTTGTTCAACTTTCCTTTAGATTTACCAAAACCATATAATATGAGTTCAAACCTAAACCCTTTCTATTTGCATGCAGTCAGGCAGGCCCTTGCACTACAAGGTTACTAGGTAAGACTGGCTATTCACCTATAGATTATCTGCAGATTTTCTATGGTCAGATGGAAAAAGTGGAACAGATTCCTCCATCTACGCTGAACTGTGTGGATGGAAGAGTCTCCCACTGGCACAAGCTTCCATATCTTGCTAGTCTACCACGCTGGCTCTCACAATACCTGAACATTCTGATTGGGTGCAGGCATTGTTTAGGTTGAAAGCCAGTGGGCCGACTAGCAAGATACTGAAGCTTGGCCCAGTGGGAGATTCCTCCATCCACACGGTTTAGCATACATGGAGAAATCTGTTGCACATTTTCCATCTAACCATAGAAAATCTGCAGATAATCTATAGGTGTATGGCCAGCTTAAATCTAAAGGAAATTGAATGGAGAAAAATTGTATAGCGTATGGACAGCATTAGGGTGCATTCCCTTCAGTGGGAACCACCTCCCACAGCTAATCATGGCCGTTTGTACGTAATCATTAGTGCAGCGATCACATGCATGTAATATGCCCTGGATGAAGTCTGGTTCTTGCATGTAATTGGCATCAGGTGCATTTGAAGGTGTGAATTCCCCTCTAAGTGCTAGTTCACACTATTGCAGTGCGGGAAATCACATGTGATTCAGACAGAAATCAAACAGCATTCCTGCCAACTCACAATGCTGTGGGATTTGAGCAGTTCATTTTGTACATGCACCTTTTTTTGTGGCACTGGAATCGCTGTGAATCCCGCACCGCATAAGTGTGAACCGAGACTAAGCCGGCCATAGATGGATCGAGTCTTGGCCGGTTCAGTAGCAACCAGCTGAGATTCAATCCATCTATGGGCAGGCTGGCTGTACTGAAGTTAATCCATCAATCGACTTCAGTACAACTAGCCTGTGATGGACCACCTGGCACCCCACCTCCTCCAAAATACAGCTTTCTCCACTCTACAACCAGGAACCAGGTATGAGAATGGCTGAGAATTGCACCCAAGAACTAGACGACACTAGTTTAGGTGCCAACTGGAAGTCTTTATTGTAAGATCACACAGAATTTATAGCACACAAAATCAGATAAAAGCTTGATCACATTATCCTAAACAAAGCAAACTTTAAACATTAATTTTCTCAGTACATCCAATAAACAGCTAGCAGCTAACAGTGATCTAATCAAACAGCAATCCAATCAACAACTAACTAATTAACCAGTAAGCTAATTAACACCTAGGCCCCTAGACAAGCCTTACTTAGTTAGGGAGTGCCCACCCCAGACAGTCCTGCAACAGATCTCATTAACCAGCTTTATTTTCACTTTAATCTTCTCGCTGAGTTTGTAGAGACCATCATGGGTTCCTTTACTGTTAGACCCCTTTCACACTGAGGCGCTTTCACGCAACAAAAAGCGCCTTAAAGCTCACGAAAACCTATTCCCATTAAAATCAATGAATGCTTTCACACTGGGGCATTGGGCTGGCAGGGTGGTGAAAAAAACGCCCATCGCCATTGAAATTAAAGGAAAGCTCTTCAAAAGAGCTCAAAATTTTTACTGGCAGTTTAGAAGTGCCTCAATGAAAGGGGCCTAATGCCGCGTACACACGATAGGATATTCCGACAACAAAATCTCATGTTTTTTTTCCCGACGGATGTTGTCTCAAACTTCTCTTGCATACACACGGTCACACAAAGTTGGTCGGAAATTACGAACGTCAAGAACGCGGTGACGTACAACACGTACGACAATAGCCAGTGCTGCTCTTCTGCTTAATTCTGAGCATGCGTGGCACATTGTGCGTCGGAATTGTCTACACATGATCGGAATTTACGAGAACGGATTTTTTTCTCGGAAAATTTGAGAACCAGATCTTAAATTTTGTGCGACGGAATTTCCGATGGAAACTGTCCGAAGGAGCCTACACACAGTCGGAATTTTCGACAACAAGCTCCGATCGCACATTTGCCGTCAGAAAGTCCGACCGTGTGTACACGGCATAAGGCTGCTTTCACACTGAGGCGGACGGGCGCTGGCAGTAAAGTGGCACTATATTTAGCTCCGCTTCACCGTCGTTTTAGCGCGCAGTTTTAACCTCCGCTAGCGTCCGAAAAAGGGTTAAAACCGCCCGCAGGGTTTGCAGCGCTACCCCATGGTTTTCAATGGGAAGGGGCGCTTTAGGAGCGGTGAATACACCGCTCCTACAGCGCTCCAAAGATGCAGCTTGCAGGACTTTTTTGACCGTGCTGCAAGTGCACCGATCGAGTGTGAAAGCCTTCGGGCTTTCAAATTGGAGTGAATTGAGTGGCTCTTTCAGGGCGCTTTACAGGTGCTATTTTTAGCACTTTAGCACCTGCAAAGCGCCTCAGTGTGAAAGCAGCCTTAAAGTGGGGTGCCACTTAAAAGAAAAAAATGTAAAAGTCAGCAGCTACAAATACTGCAGCTGCTGACATTTAATAATCGGACACTTACCCGTCCCAGGGTCCTGGCATTTTTACTGTGGGCAAACGGCTTCAACACACAAAAACCGCAGCCACAGGGAAACTGCATGATCTTTCTGACCATGCTATTTCCCTGTGGATCCTGCCCCTGCAAGCGCGCCGCAAGCTGAGATGTGTGAGGGTGCCAGCCCCACATGTCACCTAAGAGCAGTTTGATTTGGCTGTGGGTGCACCGGTGCAGGAAAAATGTAAATTACACACCCGCAGCCACACACATAGGTGTGAACCTAGCGTAAGTGGGACATTCATCTTTATGTCCTCCTCCCCCCTCCTCTAACACTCTTGGGCATTTTTTGGGGAGGACAGGTACCTGCTCCCACTTCCGGCCGGATCTAGGTGATTCCACTGCCTAGCAACATGACAGAGATCACTGCTCCCTGTCATTGGGAGCAGTGATCTCTCTCATGTTGTAGTGAGCACACCCCCCCCCCCCAGTTAGAATCACTCCCTAGGATACACGTAACCCCTTGATCGCCCCCTAGTGTTTAACCCCCTTCCCTGCCAGTGTCATTTACACAGTAATCAGTGCATTTTTATAGCACTGATCGCTGTATAAATGAAAATGGTCCCAAAATAGTGTCAAAAGTGTCCGATGTGTTTGTCGCAATGACGCAGCCACGATAAAAATCGCAGATCGCCACCAATATAATAAAAATGCCATAAATCTATCCTCTATTTTGTAGATGCTATAACTTTTGCGCAAACCAATCAATATACGCTTATTGCAATTTTTTTTTTACCAAAAAATATGTAGAAGAATACATATCGGCCTAAACTGAGGAAAACATTTTTTTTTTTATATATATTTTTTGGAGATATTAATTATAGCAAAAAGTAAAAAAATATAGTTTTTTTTCAAAATTGTCGCTCTTTTTTTGTTTTTTAGCGCAAAAAATAAAAACCACAGAGGTGATTAAATACCACCAAAAGAAAGCTCTATTTGTGGGAAAAATAGGACGTCAATTTTGTTTTGGTGTAACGTCGCACGACCACGGAATTGTCAGTTAAATCGATGTAGTGCCGAATCGCAAAAAGTGCTCTGGTCAGGAAGGGGGTAAATCCTTCCGGGGCTCAAGTGGTTAAAGGGGTCCTATCATGCTTTTTTTTCTATTACAATGTCCTTGTAATAGGAATAAAAGTCATCCAAAAAATATTTTTTTTAAAGGGACAGTGTAAAAATAAAAAGTAAAATAAATAAGAAAAAAAAATAAAAAATAATTAAAAGCACCATGTTCCTGCCGTGCTCACTCGCAGAAGCAAATGTAAGTCGCGCTCGCATATGTAAACCGTGTTCAAACCACAAATGTGAGATCGTTAGAGCGAGAGCAATAATTCTAGCCTAGACCTCCTCGGTAACTCTAAACTACTAACCAAAGCTTGTCGCCATTTTTGAAGCATGACATGTTGGGTATCAATTTACTCTGCGTAACATTATCTTTCACAATATAGAAAAAAAAATGGGCTAACTTTACTGGTGTCCTATTTTTAAATTCAAAAAAGTGTATTGTTTACCAAAGTTTGTAAGACCGCTGTGCAAATACGGTCTGACGTAAAGTATTGCAACGACCGCTGTTTTATTCTCTAGGGTGTCTAAAAAAAATATACTGTACATATAATGTTGGGGGGGGGGGGGGGGTACCTAAGTAATTTTCTAGCAAAAAATAAAAAAAATTATTTTAACACTGACCTGTCCCACGGTCCAGCGATGCAGGCTCACGAAGCCACGCTCCTCTCCGCGGCGCCTGTGTTCTAACGGCATTCTAACTGTGGCTTAACAGCCGACCTGTGACGTGTCCCAGAAGTTTGCAGGGAGGGAGGGGGGGAATGTCCTTCCGGGCCGTGATGCCAGGAGAGGAAGTGGGAGCTGAGTGCCTCTAAAAACAGGGTACCCACTCCCCCCCAAAAAAGTGACATGCCAAATGTGGCATGTCAGGGGGTCACCAACACTTAAAGCGGAAGTTCCATTTTTGGGTGGAACTCCGCTTTAAGTGGTTAATGGCCCCCTTTTGCACGTTAGTAAAAGTGCAGTGCGTTTCTCCACATGTCAATAAAGTGTGCGATTCTGAACGCACTCGTGACGCGCAGGATGGGAACCTAGCGCTACAGGGGGCCATGTTTTGGTGACAGTGACCTGGAAGAAGAGTACATTTGGGGACTCATGTCCTCCCCCACCTCCTTCTGGTTGTTGCTCTGAGGCTCTGCCATGACTGAGAGGTCTGTCCTGTCACAGGCCAGTCATGACTGACAGGTCTGTCCTGTCACAGGTCAGCCATGACTGACAGGTCTGTCCTGTCACAGGTCAGCCATGACTGACAGGTCTGTCCTGTCACAGGTCAGCCATGACTGACAGGTCTGTCCTGTCACAGGTCAGCCATGACTGACAGGTCTGTCCTGTCACAGGTCAGCCATGACTGACAGGTCTGTCCTGTCACAGGTCAGCCATGACTGACAGGTCTGTCCTGTCACAGGTCAGCCATGACTGACAGGTCTGTCCTGTCACAGGTCAGCCATGACTGACAGGTCTGTCCTGTCACAGGTCAGCCATGACTGACAGATCTGTCCTGTCACAGGTCAGTCATGACTGACAGGTCTGTCCTGTCACAGGTCAGTCATGACTGACAGGTCTGTCCATCATGACAGACAGGTCTGTCCTGTCACAGGTCAGCCACGACTGACAGGTCTGTCCTGTCACAGGTCAGCCACGACTGACAGGTCTGTCCTGTCACAGGTCAGCCACGACTGACAGGTCTGTCCTGTCACAGGTCAGCCACGACTGACAGGTCTGTCCTGTCACAGGTCAGCCACGACTGACAGATCTGTCCTGTCACAGGTCAGCCACGACTGACAGATCTGTCCTGTCACAGGTCAGCCACGACTGACAAATCTGTCCTGTCACAGGTCAGCCACGACTGACAGGTCTGTCCTGTCACAGGTCAGCCACGACTGACAGGTCTGTCCTGTCACAGGTCAGCCATGACTTACAAATCTGTCCTGTCACAGGTCAGCCACGACTGACAGGTCTGTCCTGTCACAGGTCAGCCACGACTGACAGGTCTGTCCTGTCACAGGTCAGCCATGACTTACAAATCTGTCCTGTCACAGGTCAGCCATGACTGACAGGTCTGTCCTGTCACAGGTCATCCATGCCTGACAGGTCTGTCCTGTCACAGGTCAGCCATGACTGACAGGTCTGTCCTGTCACAGGTCAGCCATGACTGACAGGTCTGTCCTGTCACAGGTCAGCCATGACTGACAGGTCTGTCCTGTCACAGGTCAGTCATGACTGACAGGTCTGTCCTGTCACAGGTCAGCCATGACTTACAAATCTGTCCTGTCACAGGTCAGCCACGACTGACAGCTCTGTCCTGTCACAGGTCATCCATGCCTGACAGGTCTGTCCTGTCACAGGTCATCCATGCCTGACCGGTCTGTCCTGTCACAGGTCAGCCATGACTGACAGGTCTGTCCTGTCACAGGTCAGCCATGACTGAGAGGTCTGTCCTGTCACAGGTCAGCCATGGCTGAAAGGTCTGTCCTGTCACAGGTCAGCCATGACTTACAAATCTGTCCTGTCACAGGTCAGCCACGACTGACAGGTCTGTCCTGTCACAGGTCAGCCACGACTGACAGGTCTGTCCTGTCACAGGTCAGCCACGACTGACAGGTCTGTCCTGTCACAGGTCAGCCATGCCTGACAGGTCTGTCCTGTCACAGGTCAGCCATGACTGACAGGTCTGTCCTGTCACAGGTCAGCCATGACTGACAGGTCTGTCCTGTCACAGGTCAGCCATGACTGACAGGTCTGTCCTGTCACAGGTCAGTCATGACTGACAGGTCTGTCCTGTCACAGGTCAGCCATGACTTACAAATCTGTCCTGTCACAGGTCAGCCACGACTGACAGCTCTGTCCTGTCACAGGTCATCCATGACTGACAGGTCTGTCCTGTCACAGGTCATCCATGCCTGACCGGTCTGTCCTGTCACAGGTCAGCCATGACTGACAGGTCTGTCCTGTCACAGGTCAGCCATGACTGAGAGGTCTGTCCTGTCACAGGTCAGCCATGGCTGAAAGGTCTGTCCTGTCACAGGTCAGCCATGGCTGAGAGGTCTGTCCTGTCACAGGTCAGTCATAACTGACAGGTCTTTCCTGTCACAGGTCAGTCATGACTGACAGGTCTTTCCTGTCACAGGTCAGCCATAGCTGACAGGTCTTTCCTGTCACAGGTCAGTCATGACTGACAGGTCTTTCCTGTCACAGGTCCGCCATGGCTGACAGGTCTGTCCTGTCACAGGTCAGTCACACAGGTCAGTCATGGCTGAGAAGTCTGTCCTGTCACAGGTCAGTCATGGCTGAGAGGTCTGTCCTGTCACAGGTCAGTCATGGCTGAGAGGTCTGTCCTGTCACAGGTCAGTCATGGCTGGCAGGTCTGTCCTGTCACAGGTCAGTCATGGCAGTCCTCGTCTATATAGACGCACAGCTGTGGAGGAGGTGAAGTCTCGTCGTGCACGGAGCGCCGTGAGCGCGCACTGTGAGGGAAGCTCGTCCCTGCTAGCGCTCATCAGAACATTTACCGGGAAGAGCGGGCTATCACCTCATCCTTGATTATCGTACAAACCTGATCCCCGGATCTCCCCTCACACCGCAACACCCCGATCACCCAGACATCGCGATAGGACAATGGAAGCGCCACGCAGGCGACCATGTCGTCACGACATGCGCGATAGGCGACACCTGCTAAGAGGCCGTTCCTATTAGAGAAGCGATAAACAAGAAAAGGAATGTGTCTGACCTGGCAGGGCGAAGGCTCGGCACAGCAGCTGTTGTAGGATGACTTTCAGTGCGATATAATAATTCCTAAGGACGGGGAGCAGAGAGCTGAGGAGAGCCATGGCGGCCATGTCATAGGAGGGAGGACGGGGATGGTGGGAACTCCCACATATAGCCGGAACACCGGCTGCCCTGTCCTGACTATTGCGATGGAGTCTCTTTCCTCATAGATGGTGGTTAGCTGTGCTGTGTCAGTGTGCTTCTTCCTTCCATAGTGAGGGAACTCACAAATCTCATTTCTTTTCTTCTATAATAGGGCTTCGTTCACACTTTTACCTCCCCTCAACCGCTGTCCCCCTTCAGGCCTCATTCACACCCAGCCCATTAAGAATTGTGGCAAAACGCGTGTTTGGAAGCCATTTATCCTGAATGGCACTTCAAATGTGGTGTGATTTTTGCCGGGCAAGGATTGAGGCAAAATGCACGTGTAAAAACGTGTCTGGCTTGGGAACAAAATTTGGTCATTGAGCTCTTTGCCGTGACATAGCGCAGCTCGTTCAAGCAAATGGAATTGCGTAGCAATTGTGCAAATAAAATCACAAATGGCAATGCGAGTTTTTACTATGTGAATGGGGCCTAAGTTACAGCGGCCATGGGTTAACACGCTGGAATGCTTTTTCGCGGCCGGTTTAGGTGTGAACCAAACCTAAAAGAGAAGTATGGGTTTAGGGTTTTTTCCTCCATCATACTTAGGTGGATGCAGCATTGGTCTGATGCTGCATCTGTCCCCCCGTGCCTCTGCACTGAGAACCGAGCGATCGAACATCGCCAATGGCTTGGTTCTCACACGTCCCCGATCAGAGAGCTGCACACTGGAGCTCTGAGCTGTGGAGGGGGTGGAGCAGCCGTCTCAGGCTCTCAGCGGCTCGCTGAGATGGGTGTCAGTCCAGGCACCTGGCGGACCGAGACTTCCATTGTAGGAATGACGGGGTGCCTGGACTGATTTCTGTGACAACAGCAGAGAGCATGCGGGCGTGCTCCTGAGTCGTACATCTGTGTACATTTACACAGAATGCAGGACTCGGCCCCACCCCCTGGCACCCGTGTCATTGAATTTGATTGACAGCAGTGGGAGCCAACGGCTGCGTTGTTATCAATCTATCCAATCAAAAGCCAAGATAGCGGGCAGAGAGGAAGAGCGTGTCTCCGGCGAGGGAACAGACGGGATCAGGTGAGTAAAACAGGGGTGGCTAGGGGGCCGGTCAGTGTCAGAATTTTTTTCACCAAAACACGAGGGTTTACAACCCCTTTTAATATAACCCCAGCGCTAATGGGGAGGGGCAAACAAGGATGCTGTGCAGGCACCCAACATCCTGCCTATCAACCAATGATGTAATTCGATGCTTGGACTCTGGCAGCTGGAAGGTTGTAATGGTACAAAAAAAGGGGCTTTAGGGGTTATTTGCTAAATGTAAATCCACTTTGCACTACAAGTGCATTTGGAAGTGCAGTCACTGTAGATCTGAGGGGGACATGCAAGGGAAAAAAACAAACAGCGTTTTAGCTTGCACATGATTGTATGATAAAAACAGCAGAGCTTCCCCTCATTTCAGATCTACAGCGACTGCACTTTCAAGTGCACTTGTAGTGCAGAGTGGATTTACCTTTAGTAAATCAACCCCAGAGTGTAACTAAAAGGCAGGCTTCATTCACTCGCTGGCTTGTATACAATTTAGGGGCAATTTTTTAGCATTTTCCCCTGAAGAAATCTGAAGGCACTCTGGTTGAAAAAAGCTTGGTTAGATACAGTGCCTTGCAAAAGTATTCCCCCTTTGGCTTTTTACCTATATTGTTACATTACAGCCTTTAGTTCAATGTTTTTTTAATCTGAATTATATGTGATGGATCAGAACACAATAGTCTAAGTTGGTGAAGTAAAATTAGAAAAATATATACCGTACATAAAACAATTTTTCAGAAATAAAAAAATAATTGGCATGTGCGTATGTATTCACCCCCTTTGTTATGAAGCCCATAAAAAGCTCTGGTGCAACCAATTACCTTCAGTAGTCACATAATTAGTGAAATGATGTCCACCTGTGTGCAATCTAAGTGTCACATGATCTGTCATTACATATACACACACCTTTTTGAAAGGCCCCAGAGGCTGCAACACCTAAGCAAGAGGCACCACTAACCAAACTGCCACGAAGACCAAGGAACTCTCCAAACAAGTAAGGGACAATGTTGTTGAGAATTACAAGTCAGGGTTAGGTTATAAAAAAAAAATCAAAATCTTTGATCCCTAGGAGCACCATCAAATATATCATAACCAAATGGAAAGAACATGGCACAACAGCAAACCTGCCAAGAGACAGCCGCACACCAAAACTCACAGAACGGGCAAGGAGGGCATTAATCAGAGAGGCAGCATGGAGACCGGAGTATCTGTACATAGGATGACAATAAGCCGTAAGCTCCAGAGAGTTGGGCTTTATGGCAAAGTGGCCAGAAGAAAGCCATTACTTTCAGCAAAAAACAAAATGGCACGTTTGGAGTTTTCCAAAATGCATGTGTTAGACTCCCAAAATGTATGGAGGAAGGTGCTTTGGCCATCAAAGAAAACGCTATGTCTGGCGCAAACCCAACACCACCCAAAGAACACCATCCCCACAGTGAAACATGGTGGTGGCAGATCATGCTGTGGGGATGTTTTTCAGCAGTCGGGACTGGGAAACTGGTCAGAGGGAAAGATGGATGGTGCTAAATACAGGGATATTCTTGAGCAAAACCTGTACCACTCTGTGTGTGACTTGAGGCTAGGATGGAGGTTCACCTTCCAGCAGGACAATGACCCCAAACACGCTGCTAAAGAAACACTTGAGTGGTTTAAGAGGAAACATGTAAATGTGTTGCAATGGCCTAGTCAAAGCCCATATCTCAATCCAATAGAAAATCTGTGGTCAGACTTAAAGATTGCTGTTCATAAGTGCAAACCATCCAACTTGAAGGAGCTGGAGCAGTTTTGCAAGGAAGAATGGGCCAAAATCCCAGTGGTAAGATCATGGAGACTTATCCAAAGTGACTTAGAGCTGTGATAGCCACAAAAGGTGGCTCTACAAAGTTTTGACTTTAGGGGGGTGAATAGTTATGCACATTGACTTTTTCTGTTATTTTGTCCTATTTGTTGTTTGTTTCACAATAAAAAAAAAAAAAACATCTTCAAAGTTGTGGGCATGTTCTGAAAATTAAATGATGCAAATTCTCAAACAATCCATGTTAATTCCACGTTGTGAGGCAACAAAACACGAAAAATGCCAAGGGGGTGAATACTTTTGCAAGGCACTGTATATGGTCATACAAGGTGCCCCCTCCTCTCATTTTCATTCCTCCTGCCAGCGCTTGTCTCAGGAAAGTACTAGAGCCAGAGATAAGCACTAGCTATCAATGCAGCTGTCCCCTTGCTAGCTGCATTGCTGGACAGCCAAGCGTGGGAGGGGAACCCCTTGTCTGGCCATGTATCTCTTCCAGGAAGGCACCCTAAGAGATCACTGGTCCCACCTGACAGAAAACACAATCAACAAAGAGGTTAATCCCCTGCCCCTCCCTGTGCGCCTCAGTTCTTGATTGTGTTTCCCCACAGCAAAACAGTTTTGTTTTCTAAAAGACCCGAAGCCCTGGAAGCTGGGCCGCAGGCTTGTGAAGCTTTTGGGTCCGATAGGGCTTGCCCTTCCTGGGGGGGTCTCCCCATTTTTTTCAGGGGGGTGGCAGATTTGGGAAGAGCCCCCCCTGAGAGCTGAAGGACCCTGGGTACAGTGGGGTACCCAGAACTGCAGGAACCATTTTCCTGTTCCTCGCCCTTACCTGGTGGGCGTCTGTTCAGCGGGGAGGGAGCTGTCGGTCGGGGCGCCGGGTGCAGCACACCCCAGACTCCTGGTCACACCCTGCAGAAGGTCCCGCAGCTAGCAGGGAAAGAAACCTCTCAGGTTATGAAAGACTTTCTCTCCGTTCAGTCGGAGATGCTGACGACCCTTAAAGCTTTCCAAGCAACCCTCAAAGCTAGGAACCCTGAACCCCACACTAACAGAGAGGGTTCTTCCTCCCAGGAGGGCCCCTCCTCTAACAGAGCAGAGGGTAGCAGACATAGGTGTCCAAAACCCCTGAGACCTCTACCCTCTCAGGATTCTGAGGAGGAGGAGGCTGAATGCCCCGATCAGAGTGGTTCTGATGAGGGCATTGAGGACAGTCAGGAGGTGGACTCCAGACCAGGCAGACATATCTTTGCCACCCATGATATGGAGGGCCTTCTTAGGGCAGTGTATGCATCAGAAGAGATTCAGGAACCCGCAGCACAGGTGTCCGCACAAGATAGGATGAATAGAGGCTTGGTTAAGCCCTAATCCAAAGTCCTGATCCTCCAGGCCCTTACAGTGATTGTAAGACTTTGTTTTTTTATTTTTTTTAAAATAACAAACATGTCCATACGTACCTCCACTGTGCAGTTCGTTTTGCACAGAGTGGCCCTGATCCTCCTCTTTTGGGGTTCCCCGGTGGCGCTGGTAGCTTCTCCCAGCATTGTATAACCCCCTAGGAGAAGCGCTCTTTTGCGCAGGGCCTGGGAAGCCAATGCAGCTGCTATGAGTCCTGCCTTGGCTTTAGCTTGTGTGGCTAGGAACGCAGCCATGTGGGTCACCAAACTAATGGATCATGTGTCGTGAACCTCTAAGTCCAAACAGGTCTTGGACTCTTTAGAGGTGATTGGTAGGGCAGTAGCCTACCTGGCAGATGCAGCATCCAAAACGGTGCATACAACCGCCAAAACAGGTGCCCTTTTGAATTCCGCAAGGAGAGCTTTGTGGGTCAAGACCTGGGATTTGGACAACACTTCTAAGACTCGGCTGTGTGGTCTTCCATTTGAGGGTTCCCTGCTTTTCCGCACTGGGTTTGATCAGGCACCTTTTAGGTCTACAGAGAAAGGCAAGAAATTTCCCACAAAACCTGAAAAGGAGAGGGGAAATCTTTTTTGAGGCCCCCAGGCTAAAAACCGGTTTAAAGATAAAAAGGAAGGTACAGTTACCAGACGCTGGGGGGAAGACTTTCCCACTTTCTCAGTATGAAAGGATTACTCAGAGTCCCCACATCCTTCAGATTGTAAGAGAGGGCTACAGACTGGAATTACTCTCCCCACCTCCCCCAAGTTTCCTTTTAACCCACTTACCCAGGGACCCTCAGAAAGCATTGGGTCTCTTATACAGTGTCAGACAGCTGACAGAGCACAGGGTCATAGTGCCAGTGCGGGCAGGGATTTTATTTCCACATCTTCGTAGTCCCAAAGCTCTCAGGAAAGTACCACCTCATAATAAATCTAAGAAGGTTAAACAGGTTCCTGTGGTACAAAAGGCATCTATACTCTCAGAATGCACCTTCTGAAGGACGTATTAATGGTAACGATAGACTTGAAGGATGCCTATCTTCACATCCCTATTTTTCCAGAGCACCAGGCCTTTCTAAGGTTTGCGATCCCCTTGGAGCAGGGTGTGCAGCACTGGCTGTTCTCTGCCCTACCCTTTGGACTGGTTGCCAGTCCGAGAGTATTTACAAAGATCCTGGCAGAGGTGGTTGCATTCCTCCATCTCCGAGGGGCAATGCTGATCCCCTATCTTGACGACATACTGGTTTACAACCAGAGTCGAGATCTCCTTCTCTCCGACCTGGCCAAGGTAGTGAGTACCTTGGAGTCCCTGGGGTGGATTATCAGCCAGGAAAAGTCCTCACTGGTTCCTGCCCAGACCAAAGTCTAGGATTCCTGGTGCATTCAACAGCACAGAAGCTTGTTTTGCCCCAGGGGAAGGTAGAGGGCCTCATTGCAGCAGTAGCATCCCTTCGAGAATTAGAAGAGGTCTCTTACAGAGTGGTCATGAGAGTCCTCGGGTTGATGATATCCTGTATCCCCACCGTCCCATGGGCTCAGCTCCATTCCAGGACTCTCCAGCAATTCCTCCTATCCTCCTGGGACGGGAAAAGAGGAACGCTGGACAAAAGGGTTCCCATTCCAGAAAGGGTGAAGAAGTCTCTGCAGTGGTGGCTAAATCCTCAGAGGTTGCAGGAGGGCCACCTTTGGGCCCAACTCCAACCCCTCAGGGTAACAACGGATGCTTGGGGTTGGGGGGCCCACTTAGAGGAACTTTGAGCCCAGGGTGCCTGGAACCAGAGGAGAGGAGCGCTTCCTCCAACTTCTGGGAACTCTTGGTGGTCAGAGAGGCCTTAAAGGCCTTTTAGGAAGGAATCAAGGGCAGGGAGGTCCAGATCTTTTCCGGCAACTGAAATTAATGGGCTGCCCTACATGCCGCCACACAGATGTTAACCAAGGGCTTGTTTACATGTCAGGTTGGAGGGGTGGTAAAACCACATGGTTGAGCTGTTTTTATCACCCCCAACTTCTTTCCCTTTAGTTGCAGAGGCAGCAGCTGGAGGTGTACACATGCTGTGGCTGCAGCTAGAGGTATACCCAGGGTGAATGGTCTGCACTGCAACTATCCCACAACTGTGTGCATTGCACGGTTGCAGTGTAGTGATGCTGCATTTATGGGCTTAAAACAGGTGGTAAGGAGGCAAAATATTGCCTCTTTACCACCTGTCAAATGCCTCTGAAAAGCAATCTGCGCATGGATTGCTTTTCAGAGGATATTTTTTCAGAGGAGCAGCAGTCCTTGCTGCTATCACAAACCAGCCCTACAGAAGCAGTTCTCACATGTACACACAGACACATGTATAAAGCCCTTTTAAAACAAATCTAGTACTAGTACAGTACCTTTCCAATTTCCTCATTCAGCCAGGTATTGCACTGTGGGGGGAAGCAGAGAGCACAGCACACTCACCTGCACTTTACTTTCACTTTTGAGGCTGACGGAGCCTCTCACAATGCCGATTGTATAGTTCAGCAGGAGATCAGGCTCATCTGACAGCCCTTCTCTCCCCTGATCCCGCGGCAAACCTGAGGACATCTGATGGCACGCGCACACTGGTTGAGAAAGGCTGATCTAACCTTCCATAGCACATTGTCGCCAGGGGGACAGAACACTTATAAAAAAAAGAAATGCAACTTCTTTAAAGTGGAGTTCCACCCAAAAGCTTCCAGTGCATTCCAATGTGAAAGCCCTGAGGGCTTGTGAAAGTACTGGAGCGGTGCGCTTGCAGGACGGTCCAAAAAGTCCTGCAAGCCGCATCTTTGGAAAAGTCCTGCAAAGCGCCGCTGCGGTTTTAACCCTTTTTCGGCCGCTATCGGGGGTTAAAACTGCCCGCTAGCGGCCGTAATGCGCCGCTAAAACAACGGTAAAGCGCCGCTAAATATAGCGCCGCTTTACCACCAGCGCGATCATCGCGATCATTGCTTTTTGTAGCTGCTGACTTTTAAATGGGTGGAACTCCACTTTAACCACTTAAGGACCAAGCCTCTTTTTGAGATTTGTTTTTCAAGTTAAAAACATTTTTTTTTTGCTAGAAAATTACTTAGGACCCCCAAACATTATACATTTTTTTCTAACACCCTAGAGAATAAAATGGCGGTCATTGCAATACTTTGTCACACCGTATTTGCGCAGCGGTCTTACAAGCGCACTTTTTTTGGAAAAAATACATTTTTTTGAATTAAAAAATAAAACAACAGTAAAGTTAGCCCAATTTTTTTTTTTATATAGTGAAAGATAATGTTACGCCGAGTAAATTGACACCCAACATGTCACGCTTCAAAATTGGGCCCGCTCATGGAATGTCAACAAACTTTTACCCTTAAAAATCTCCATAGGTGATGTTTAAAAAATTCTACAGGTTGCATGTTTTGAGTTACAGAGGAGGTCAAGAGCTAGAATTATTGTTTTCGCTCTACTGATCCTGGCGATACCTCACGTGTGTGGTTTGACACCATTTTCATATGCGGGCGCTACTCACGTATGCGTTCGCTTCTGCACGCGAGCTCGGCGGGACGTGACGGGACATGTGTAAAATATTTTTATTTTTGCTTATTTATTTTACCTTTTATTTTTTGTTTTTACATTGTTCTTTTATAAAAAAGGATATATTACAAGGAATGTAAACACCCCGCCCCCCTCTCCATACCCAGCAAGGGAGAAGATCTGATCCCCTTCGCCGCTGCCGACGGCTCTGGTAAGTGATCTTGTGGCAGGTCCGCCGCAGAGACCACTGTTATCGAAAAGTCGACGGCTGGCCGAATAAGATGATACTGGGATTATGGCAGCTGGCTGCTGCCATAACAACGATATTCCTCTTCAAAATTAGGACGTATATCGGTATGCGGCGGTCCGTAAGTGGTTAAAGTTTAACCAGTTCAGCCCCGGAAGATTTGGCTGCTCAATGACCAGGCCATCACTTTAACTGACAATTGCGCGGTTGTGCGACGCTGTACCCAAACAAAATTGACATTATTTTTTTTCCCACAAATAGAGCTTTCTTTTGGTGGCATTTGATCACCTCTGCGGTTTTAATTTTTTGCGCTATAAACAAAAAAAGAGCGACACACAGATCCCGGTTCTCGCTCTGTCACGAGCGATCGCGGGTGCCCGGTGGTCATCACGCCCGCCGGGCACTCGCTTCGGCTCCGGGCGTGCGCGCAAGCCCCTAATGTCCAAAAGGCGAAGTGACGTAGGGTCGATTTGCCCAGCCCAACCGGGAAGTGGCTAGATAAACTTAATACAAATAAATCACCAGGATCAGATGGCTTACCCCCAAGAGTCCTCAGAGAACTCGGTCAGGTTATAGCCAGACCATTGTTCCTAATCTTTGCGGACAGCATACTGACAGGAATTGTACCAGCTGATTGGAGAAAAGCCAATGTGGTACCAACATTCAAAAAAGGACAGAGACAAACTCCTGGAAACTACAGGCCAGTCAGCCTAACATTAATCGTAGGGAAATTAATGGAGGGGATAATAAGGGACTATATCCAAAAATGTAATGAAGAAAAAAATATAATTAGTAGTAATCAGCATGGGTTTACGAAAGGTCGTTCCTGCCAGACCAATCTGTTAACATTCTACCAGGAAGTGAGCTGCCATCTAGACAGGGGGAGGCCTGTGGATGTGGTGTATCTGGATTTTGCAAAAACATTCCATACAGTCCCCCATAAGCACTTAATTTACAAGCTGAAGTCTGCAGGCATGGACCATAAGGTTTGTGCTTGGATAAAAAACTGGTTAGAGGGGCGTGTCCAAAGGGTGGTGATAAATAATGTGTACTCAGACTGGTCTGGAGTGGTAAGTGGGGTATCCCAAGGTTCTGTCTTGGGACCAATTCTATTCAATTTATTAATAAATGATATAGAGAATGGAATAAATAGCTCAATCTCAGTTTTTGCAGACAACACAAAATTAAGCAGGGCAATAACTTCACATCAGGATATAGAAATTTTACAGAAAGACTTGAACAAAATAATGGAGTGGGCTAATACATGGCAAATGAGGTTAAATGTGGAGAAATGTGAAGTAATGCACTTGGGGGCAAAAAAAAAAAATGCAAACTACTCACTAGGGGAGAACCGCTGGGGGAATCAAGGATGGAGAAAGATCTGGGGGTCCTAGTAGATGACAGATTGAGCAATAGCATGCAATGTCAAGCTGCAGCTACCAAAGATAAGGGATATACTCCAAAGATAAAATGATAACCCTACCACTTTATAAAACTCTGGTTAGACCACATCTGGAGTACGCTGTACAGTTCTGGTCACCAGTCCTCAGAAGGGATGTGCTGGAACTGGAGAGAGTCCAAAAAAGGGCAACAAAACTGATAAGGGGACCGGAGGACCTCAATTATGACGAACGACTGCAAGCACTAAATTTATTCTTGCTGGAAAAACAACACTTGAGAGGAGATATGATAGCGATTTACAAATACCTCAATGGTGATCCCAGCACAGGAAAAAAAACTATTCAGTCTCAAGGAGTGTAAGAGGACATGAGGCCACACAATTAGATTGGAGGAGAAGCGTTTTAAACTTAAACTGCGCAGGGGGGTTTTCAGGGCAATAAGGATGTGGGACTCTCTTCCACAATTGGTGGTGGCAGTGGGGAGTATTGATATTTTTAAGAGACTCTTGGATGTGAATCTTAAAGAACACAAGATACAGGGATATGGTAAATCATTACAGACACTGACACGTACACCTACACAGGTTGAACTGGATGGACTATTGTCTTTGTTCAACCTTACCTTCTATGTAACTATATGTAACTTTGTACCTCTCTGCTGTCCTTGGCTCCTATTTTCACCGTCTTGCAGAGTCCCATTAATTAATGGTCAAAGCTCAGCAAGAAAGCAATTAGCATTTGACCAAAAGCTATGTTATAGCAAATTCACAGTGACAGGTTCCAGTGGCGGCTGGTGTTCAAACTTTTTTGGGGGGCAAACAAACTGAAAAATTAAACTGTTAGTAATGCAGGACGGTAAATTATCAGGAGATTATTAGGGATGGGCCGGACACCACCTGGTTCGATTCGCCCCAGAACACCTCGAACAGGCAAAAAGTTCTAGCAAACATGCAAACCCTATTATATGGGCCACGAACATGAAAAATCAAAAGTCCTAATTTTAAAGGCTTATATGCAAGTTATTGCCATAAGAAGTCTATGAGGACCCGGGTACTGCCCTAGGGGACATGTATGAATGCAAAACATTTTTTTAAAACAATTGTTTTTTCAGGAGAAGTGATTTTAATGATGCTTAAGTGAAATAATAAAAATGTAATATTCCTTTAAATATCATGCCTGGGGGTCCCCCCTTAGTCTGCATGTAAAGTGGCTCATATGTGCGATGTGTAGAATATGCCGCAGCAATATTCTGAAGGAAAAAATGGCATTTAAACTTGCTCGTGGCTGTAATGTTTTGCTGGCTCCCGGCAATATAGATGAAAAATCAATGAAAAAAATAGCGTTGGGTTTCCCCCAGTCCACACCAGGCACTTCCGGTGTGGTGGGGATTTTAAGGGGAACTCCACACCAAAATCTTTTTAAAAATGGCATGCGGCCCCCCAAATACATACCAGACCCTTATTCGAGCATGTAGCCTGGCAGGTCAGGATAGGGGGGGGTGGACGAGCACCCCCCCTGTATCATACCAGGTTGCTTGCCCTCAACATGGGGAGGGTGCTTTGGGGTTCCCCCAAAGAACATTGACCCTATGTTGATGGGGCAAGGGCCTCTTCCCGACAACCCTGGATGGTGGTTGTTGGGGTCTGCGGGTGGGTTGCTTATCGGAATCTGAAAGCCCCCTTTAACAAGGGGGCCCCAGATCCCAGCCCCCCTATGTAAATGGATATCGGGTACATTGTACCCCTACCCATTCCCCCCAAAAAAAGTGTCAAAACGTAAAGACCACAACAGACAGTTTTTGACAATTCCTTTTTTTTCCATTTAAAAAAAAAAAAGTGTCCCACAATGTCCATCTATCTTCAATCATGCCGCCCGACAGACCTGAAAAATAGAAAAAAATCAAAAAAGTTCTGTCGCCCTGGGAGGCCTCCCAGGGACTGCTGGCTTTTGACTTTGACAGCTGTTATATAGGCAAGGGCAGGGCCACCTGGTGATGTAACCCAGTGATGTCAGAGTAGGCAAGGTCATCCAGTTACATTAGCGGGTGTCCCCGCCCTTGCCTATATGAGAGCTGTCAAAGCAAAAAGACAGCAGTCCCATGAAGGCGGCATTCCCATGGAGGTAGCATTTTAGCTTTTTCTATTTTTCGTATGTGTCGGGCGGCTTGATTGAAGATGTATTTTCTTTTTTAACCACATGCCGACCGGGCCATAGCCGAAAGACGGCTACAGCGCGGTCGGCTTATTCTGGGTGGACTTCCGCGGAACGTCCTCCCAGAATTTTGCTCCCGCGCGCCCCCTGGGGCACGCACTTGGGAACATCCGTGACCGCCAGGTCCGGAGGACCCGGCGCATCACGGATGACGGTAAACGGTCGCTGATAGCGGCCGTTTACCACGTGATCGCTCTGTCAAATGATTGGTACAGTGAGAGGGGAGAAGTGGAAAGGGGGAGAGATTGCAGCAGCGCTGTGGGCTGGATGTGTAGTGCCCACAGCGCTGCTCTGTGACAGTTCTCTGCCAACACTGTGCAATACTCTGCCAACACTGTGCAATACTCTGCCAATACTGTGCAATACTCTGCCAATACTCTGCAATACTCTGCCAATACTGTACCAATACACTGCAATACTCTGCCAATACTCCCCAATACTCTGCCAATACTCGCCAATACTCTGCAGTAAATTTTAATAGAAACAAAGAATATATATATTTTTTTTTTACCAAACTTTCAGTCTTTTTTGATTAATAGCGCAAAAAATAAAAACCCCAGCGGTGATTAAATACCACCAAAAGAAAGCTCTATTTGTGTGAAAAAAAGGACAAAAAATTCATTTGGGTACAGTGTTGCATGACTGAGTAATTGTCATTCAAAGTGTGAGAGCACCGGAAGCTGAAAATTGGTCTGGTTAGGAAGGTGGTTTAAGGCCCCTTTCACACTGGGGCGTTTTTCAGGCACTACAGCGCTAAAAATAGTGCCTGAAAAAATCCGGCTCCATTCACTCCAGTGTGAAAGCTGGAGGGCTTTCACACTGGAGCGGTGCGCTAGCAGGACGGTCAAAAAAGTCCTGCTGGCAGCATCTTTAGAGCGGTGTATTCACCGCTCCTATACCGCTCCTACCCATTGAAATTAATGGGACACCGCGGTAATACCGCGGCAATACCGGTTTTAACCCTTTTTCGGCCGCTAGCGGGGGTTAAAACCGCACCGCTAGTGGCCGAATACCGCGGCAAAAACAACGGGAAAGCAGCGCTAAATATAGCGCTGCTTTACCGCCAACGCCGCTCCCGCCCCAGTGTGAAAGGGGCCTAAGTACCCAGTAGTCAAATGGTTAATAAAGGAATTGTCAAATTGACACTTATTTTGGTGAATGGGTAGGGGTACAATTCCAATAAGCCCCCCACCCGCAGACCCCCAACAACCACCTACCAAGGTTGTCGGGAAGAGGCCCTTATCCCCATCAACATGTTGAGGGCATGTGGCCTGGTCTGGTTTGGGGGGGTGGCGCTAGCTCGTCCCCCCCTATCCTGACCTCCAGGCTGAATGCTCGGATAAGGGTCTGGTATGGATTTTGAGGGGACCCCACGCCAATTTTTTTATTTAAGCATTATTAAAATCACTGCTCCTGAAAAAACAATCAATTTAAAAACTTTTGTTTGCATTGATTCTTGTCCCCTAGGCCAGTACCCTGGTCCCCAAAGCTTGCATATAAGCCTTTAAAATTAGGACTGATTTTTCATGTTTCTGTCCCATAGACTTAAATAGGGTTTGCATGTTTGCTAGAACTTTTTGCCTGTTCGAGGTGTTCTGGTGAAAAAACGAACCGGAGGGTGTTCGGCCCATCCCTATACATCAGCATCAGGGACTTGATAGCTGCTGATCCAAGACTGATTAATTTTGATAAATGTCAGCCTATCAACGGAGTCTGTGGAGGGACACACTTTTTGATCAGTCCCAAACCCTCCAGCAGCACTGAATGTCTGTTCAGAAAGCACGCTGGATGATGCAGGCCAGTAGCTCGATTGCATTTGAACAAGTCCTGACCAGTGGTCCATCCCCAAGACTAGGGATGAGCCGGACACCCCCGGGTTCGGTTCGCACCAGAACCTTTGAACGGACCGAAAGTTTGCGCAAATTTTCGAACCCTATACGTTATAATGGACGCGAACGTTCAAAATCAAAATTGCTAATTACAACGGCCAATATTCATGTTAATGTCATAAAACAGGTTTGGGTGACCCGGGTCCTGCCCCAGGGGACATATATCAATGCAAAAATAACTTTTAAAAACTAACGTTTTTTCGGGAGCAGTCATTTTAATGATGCATAAAGTGAAAAAAAAAAAGTGAAATTAACCTTTAAATATGGTACCTGGGGGGTGTCTAAAGTATGCCTGTGAAGTGGCATGTGTTTCCCGTGTTTAGAACTGTCCTTGCACAAAATGACATTTGTAAAGGAAAAAAAGAAGCCATTTAAAACCACTTGCGGCTTTAATGTCATGTCTTGTCCTGGCCGCCATATGGCTGAAAATCCTTGAGAAAAATGGCATGGCTACCCCATCACCCCCCCCCCCCCCACCCCAGCCCCTTTGGGTCTTGTATGGATATTAAGGGGGACCCCGCACCCAAAATAAAACCCTATACCTACAACCCTATATACTCTGAACAGCAGTATATAGGTGGTGCAAACAAGACACGGACTGTAGGTTTGTTCTTAAGTAGAATCTGAACAGGTACATTATGAAGTGTAGCTCCATCCCAAAAAAATCTATTTTTAAGCTTTTTGGAGAACATAGGGAGGGGTTATCACCCCTGTAACATTTGCTGTCTTTGCACATCTGTTCAGAACATGTCACCTCACTTTCCGTCCCAATGACAAATGTTTTTGGAAAAGTGGGGTTTTAATTGAAACAAGGATTGGTGATAAAGCATCAGTAGAGAGGAGATACCTTTTTCCCAAATTAAATCTAAGCTCTGTGTGATGCCACTAACACACTAGAAGTCCTATGGGTGCTTCTGGGAAGAAAATATGGGAGCTCTGTGTGATGCCACTAACACACTAGAAGTCCTATGGGTGCTTCTGGGAAGAAAATATGGGAGCTCTGTGTGATGCCACTAACACACAATTGAAGTCCTATGGGTGCTTCTGGGAAGAAAATATAGGAGCTCTGTGTGATGCCACTAACACACAATTGAAGTCCTATGGGTGCTTCTGGGAAGAAAATATGGGAGCTCTGTGTGATGCCACTAACACACTAGAAGTCCTGTGGGTGCTTCTGGGAAGAAAATATGGGAGCTCTGTGTGATGCCACTAACACACTAGAAGTCCTATGGGTGCTTCTGGGAAGAAAATATAGGAGCTCTGTGTGATGCCACTAACACACTAGAAGTCCTATGGGTGCTTCTGGGAAGAAAATATGGGAGCTCTGTGTGATGCCACTAACACACTAGAAGTCCTATGGGTGCTTCTGGGAAGAAAATATGGGAGCTCTGTGTGATGCCACTAACACACTAGAAGTCCTATGGGTGCTTCTGGGAAGAAAATATGGGAGCTCTGTGTGATGCCACTAACACACTAGAAGTCCTGTGGGTGCTTCTGGGAAGAAAATATGGGAGCTCTGTGTGATGCCACTAACACACTAGAAGTCCTGTGGGTGCTTCTGGGAAGAAAATATGGGAGCTCTGTGTGATGCCACTAACACACTAGAAGTCCTATGGGTGCTTCTGGGAAGAAAATATGGGAGCTCTGTGTGATGCCACTAACACACTAAAAGTCCTATGGGTGCTTCTGGGAAGAAAATATGGGAGCTCTGTGTGATGCCACTAACACAGTAGAAGTCCTATGGGTGCTTCTGGGAAGAAAATATGGGAGCTCTGTGTGATGCCACTAACACACAATTGAAGTCCTATGGGTGCTTCTGGGAAGAAAATATAGGAGCTCTGTGTGATGCCACTAACACACAATTGAAGTCCTATGGGTGCTTCTGGGAAGAAAATATGGGAGCTCTGTGAGATGCCACTAACACACTAGAAGTCCTGTGGGTGCTTCTGGGAAGAAAATATGGCAGCTCTGTGTGATGCCACTAACACACTAGAAGTCCTGTGGGTGCTTCTGGGAAGAAAATATGGGAGCTCTGTGTGATGCCACTAACACACTAGAAGTCCTATGGGTGCTTCTGGGAAGAAAATATGGGAGCTCTGTGTGATGCCACTAACACACTAGAAGTCCTATGGGTGCTTCTGGGAAGAAAATATGGGAGCTCTGTGTGATGCCACTAACACACTAGAAGTCCTATGGGTGCTTCTGGGAAGAAAATATGGGAGCTCTGTGTGATGCCACTAACACACTAGAAGTTCTATGGGTGCTTCTGGGAAGAAAATATGGGAGCTCTGTGTGATGCCACTAACACACAATTGAAGTCCTATGGGTGCTTCTGGGAAGAAAATATAGGAGCTCTGTTTGCTGCCACTAACACACTAGAAGTCCTATGGGTGCTTTTGGGGTGCAATGCTGTGCTAACAGCACTGCGGTTGGTACTACTGAAATACTGTACTAACAGTAAAACACGCACCAGACTAATCCCCAGCAGCAGCTAATAACACACTAACCAGCAGCAATGGACGATCAATGACAGGTAGCAATGGTTTAGCAAATAAATAGCCAATGGTTTAGCAAAGAAGAGCAAATCTTTCTGTATAGCAATGAATCAAGCAAAGACACAGAATCAGCCTGATCTCTCCTAAAGCCGGAACTCATGTGACCGGCGCCGACGGCGTGGCGGCCTTTTAAATGGTGGGGCGTGTACTAAAGCCCCTGAGCTTTAATTGGCTACAGGCGTCCTGCCTGTAGCCAATTATTGCTCTCCGAGTTTCCGGCGCTGTGATTGGCCAAGCATGCGGGGTCACAGTGCATGCTTGGCCAATCATCAGCCAGCAATGCACTGCGCTGGCCGCGCCGGCTGCATTGCGGGGCCGCTCGCATCACACGAATGTGATGCGAACGGCCCAAATAGTTCTGGGCTCGCCGAGCGAGCGAACGCCCGGTGCTCGATGCGAACGTGGGTTCGCATCGAGCACCGGGCCCATCCCTACTCAAGACCCAGTAACCCAGTGGATGCTCAGTTGGAAAGGTCTCTAAGTCTGCTCTTGCCCCTAGATATTCCTGCACCATATAATGCAGATGCTGCCGATGGTTTCTTAAGCCTAACAGCCCTGGGCCCTGAGGACTAAAGAATTTTTTAAAGGCATCAGTCAGCCAGCCACCTTCTCAACCGCTCTTCCTCTGACTGAACGATGCCTCAGAAACACATTGTCCAGGAAATGGTAACCTCCCAGGGTCTGGAAAGGCGTTACACAAATTTTCTTCAAGGTGTCCTGAAGATCTTTCATCCTCTGCTCCCTCTGTGAAAGCAGGATGAGTTCTGCAACTTCACCCTTGTAACGTTGATCAAGAAGGGTTGCCAGGCCAGTAATGATCCCTCTCCTTGATACCACGAATCCTCGGGCCATTTCGCAGGCTTTGCAGAATCAGGGAGCCCATGCAGCGTAAGTTTGAAGAGGCATGAGATTCTGAGTCCTCTGGGTCACTAAGGATGACATTGTACAAAAACTAAGACCCCATGGATTCCACTCACCATCCTTGGACAGACCATCTCCCCAAGTACCAAAGCCAAAAGTCTCGGAGTCATCTTCGACTCAGAGATGTCTATGGATGCACAAATAGGTCAGTAGTAAGCGGATCCCACCATCTTCTCCGCCTGCTACGTAGACTCATCCCCTTCATTCCAGAAAAGGAGAAAGCAATAGTAGTTGGAACAATCATCAATTCGCGACTCGACTATGCAAATTCCCTCTACATAGGACTACCTAAATACCAGATTTTACGCCTACAAGTCATCCAAAACACGGCAGCAAGACTAGTCACAGGAAAAAAAACCTGGGAATCCATCTTCCCATTCCTGAGGACCCTACATTGGCTAACGGTAAAGGACAGGATCACATTCAAGACCCTCTGCCTCCTCAATACATATGTGAGAATATAAAACACTACACACCCAATCGCAACCTCCGATCAACTAACCAAAACCACCTCCTCATCCCCAAGTCCCGCTACAAATCAAAGGGAGAACGAAGATTCGCAGTCCAAGGACCACGGCTATGGAATGCTCTACCCATGAACATCCGCATGGAAGAAAACCATCGGACCTTCAGAAAAAAAAACAAGACTCACCTCTTCTAAGAAGCAGGACAACACAGGACGAACCAAGCGCCTTGAGGCAATTCAGTTCGCATTTAAAGCGCTATACAAATCATTCATTCATTCATTGTCAGGAACTACCTCCTCCCAGCCACGTACAACTCCTTGGGTTTCTGTGGACTGAAAACCATTCCTTGAAGACTGCTGTATGTTATTCGCCACATCCATGCTGACACAATCCCGCAGGAATGGTATCTGCATACAGGGGGCCTTGAGAGGAAAGGAAGTCCTCCTCTTCCTCCCGCTGTTCTTCCTCAATGCCCTGTCCATGATGCCATGAAGTGTATGCTCTAGCAGGAAGACTAGAGGGACAGTGTTACTGATGCATGCATTGTCGCTGTTCACCATCCTCGTGGCCTCTTTAAATGGTGACAGGGCAGTGTATGCATCCTTTATTAGTAGCCACTGGTGTGGCAAAAAGAATCCATGCTCCCTGAGCCTGTCCCTGTTCCATGCTCACACAGATACTCATTGATGGCCCTCTGCTGTGTGTGCAGCCGCTGCAGCATTGCCAATGTTGATTTCCACCTGGTGGGCATGTCACAAATGAAGTGGTTTGTGGGCAGGCTGCATTCCTGTTGAATTCCAGCCAGCCGAGCACTAGCATTGTATGGCCACAGACTTTTCTGGCCTGCCTTCAGAAGATCTTGTAAGCCAGGGTATCTGTTCAAGAAACGCTGCACCACCAAATTCAAGACGTGTGTCAAGTGTCCCTGTCGGAGGGCAGAGAGAAGGTTGGTGCCATTGTTTCATACATTCATTCCTGGCTCAAGCTGCCGTGGCGTCAACCACCTCTGAGCCTGCCCCTGCAGAGCTGACAGAATCTCTGCAAAAAAGGAAAAAGGGAACCACTGCTGATGCAGAAAGAGAAACACCTGCGACATAAAAGGGGGGACAGCAATTATGCCCTAAATATTCTTAGTGCTGCTGCGCCACGAGAAAAATGAAATAAACCAAAGGTATTCCACTGCTGTGCAGACCCAGAAGGAATAACACCTGCGACACAGAAGGGGGAGTACTAATAATGCAGCAACAGATTCTGATACTGCAAAAAATAAATACATTTATAAAAAGAGACCACAACAATGTGTTTTTCACACTGCACTGTATTATATACACTGCACTGTATACTGTGTTATTCACACCACAGTACACTGTATTATATACACTGCACTGTATACTGTGCACTGCACTGTAATATATATGCTGCACTGCACTATATACTGTGCTCTGCACTGTAGTATATACTATGCACTGCACTATATACTATGCACTGCACTGTAGTATATACACTCTGCACTGCACTGTAGTATATACTCTACACTGCAGTATATACACTGTGCACTGCGCTGTAGTATATACTATACACTGCACTATATACTATGCACTGCACTGTAGTATATACACTCTGCACTGCACTGTAGTATATTCTATGCACTGCACTATATACTCTGCACTATAGTATATACTATGCATTGCATGGTATACTCTGCACTGCAGTATATACACTCTGCACTGCACTGTAGTATATACTATGCACTGTGTTATATACACTACACTGACTGCACTGCAATATATATATACTACACTGACTGCACTGTAAAATATATTCTACACTGACTGCACTGTAATATATACTACACGGACTGCACTGTAGTATACAGTATATCACAAAAGTGAGTACACCCCTGACATTTTTGTAAATATTTTATTATGTCTTGTCATGTGACAACACTGAAGAAATTACACTTTGCTACAATGTAGTGAGTTTACACCTTGTATAACAGTGTAAAATCGCTGTCCCCTCAAAATAACTTAACACACAGTCATTAATGTCTAAACTGTTGACAACAAGAGTGAGTACACCCCTAAGTGAAAATTTCCAAATTGGGCCCAATTAGCTATTTTCCCTCCCCAGTGTCAGTGTCATGTGACCCGTTAGTGTTACAAGGTCTCAGGTGTGAATGGGTAGCAGGTGTGTTAAATTTGGTGTTATCGCTCTCACTCTCTCATACTGGTCACTGGAAGTTCAACATGGCACCTCATGGCAAAGAACTCTCTGAGGATCTGGAAAAAAGAATTGTTGCTCTACATAAAGATGGCCTAGGCTATAAGAAGATTCCCAAGACCCTGAAACTGAGCTACAGCACAGTGGCCAAGACCATACAGCGGTTTAACAGGAGAGATTCCACTCAGAGCAGGCCTCACCATGGATGACCAAAGAAGCTAAGTGCACGTGTTCAGCATCATATCCAGAGGTTGTCTTGGGGAAAATGGACATATGAGTGCTGCCAGCTTTGCTGCAGATGTTGAAGGGGTGGGGGGGGGGTGGGGGGGGTCAACCTGTCAGTTCTCAAACCATACACCGCACACTGCATCATATTGGTCTGCATGGCTGTACTCCCAGAAGGAAGCCTCTTCTAAAGATGATGCACAAACAAGCTCGCAAACAGTTTGCTGAAGACAAGCAGACTAAAGACATGGATTACTGGAACCATGTCCTGTGGTCTGATGAGACCAAGATAAACTTATTTGGTTCAGATAGTGTCAAGCGTGTGTGGCAACAACCAGATGAGGAGTACAAAGACAAGTGTGTCTTGCCTACAGTCAAGCAAGGTGGTTGGAGTGTCATAGTCTGGGGCTGCATGAGTGCTGCCAGGACTGGGGAGCTACCGTTCATTGAGGGAACCATGAATGCCAACATGTACTGTGACATACTAAAGCAGAGCAAGATCCCCTCCCTTCGGAGACTGGGCCGCAGGGCAGTATTCCAACATGATAACAACTCCAAACACACCTCCAAGATGACAACTGTCTTGCTAAAGAAGCTCCAGACCTAAACCCTATTGACCATCTGTGGGGGAAACGGAAGGTGGAGGAGTGCAAGGTCTCTAACATCCACCAGCTCTTTAATGTCATAATGATGGAGTGGAAGAGGACTCCAGTGGCAACCAAGAGGGTTAAGGCAGTGCTGGAAAATAATGGTGGCCACACAAAATATTGACACTTTGGGCCCAATTTGGACATTTTCACTTAGGGGTGTACTCACTTTTGTTGCCAGCCGTTTAGACATTAATGGCTATGTGTTATTGATGATGAGAAAAAAGCAATCAATAAAATTTTATTGATTGCTTTTTTTCTCACCATATGGACGTTTTATCATATCCTGCATGAAAGCACTCTATTTGGAATATTGTATGTATTTTAGCATGTTATCACTTTATTGCTGTTGTTATATAGCACATTTTTCGTTTCACTATTTGGATTTTAAGTTTGAAAGCGCAGCGTACTTTGGAATATTGGATGAACTTTGCATGATTTATGAGACACGTGTGCAACGCTAGCTGATGATTCAAAATTATAGTGTCATTTGAGAGACCCTATTTTGGGCTTATAGCAAGTGGTGGCTCGCAGGACATTACATTGTTTGTCCCTCGGCTATGCTGCTGGGAAATGCTAGCTATGAGCCATGCCTGGCTCAGGAATACAGGTAGGAAAGCAGAGCCAAGGATACAAGGTTGTAAAGTCACGTAGTATATTGAAGAACTGGAGGAAGTGATCAAGTGGCGGTATAGCTGCCCAAATCACTTTTAACAGAAAGCTGTCAGCTTGTGAAGTACTCACACGCCGCTGCCGCCAACATCCACCTTACACTGGTGGCCGTGAACAGGTTAACTGACAGTAATTCACTAGTAGTTAATGTTTTAGTGAAAGTTACATTCACCTCTTTACAAATATGCCCTTAGTACGTTTCGTTTTTTTTTTTTTTTTTTGATAGAGAAGGGAATGGTTAAAAAAAGTAATTTTTATGTCAATTTATTGGGGAGACTTTCTTTAATTTCCTGTCTTGGAATCACAACAGGAAGTGAGAGAAATCTATAAAACGTTAGGTAAATTTTCTCTTAAACAGTTGTTACTGAAACAGGTGGAAGGTTCATTGGATTGTTTACTGTCACCTCTTGTTCTGGTGACAGGTCTAAAATGTTGAATTTCTGATAACTTGATGTCTCTGTGACAATAGTCACCAGGATAAATGGACGGGATAATCTTCCCAAATAGGAAACAAGATAGTAGCAAAAACTTGGCAGGGGCTCTGGTTCATTCTTTTACACTGCAAATAATAGAATTCTTACTCAACCCGTCCATCCACCCATTCTGTTGATCTTTGCCCAAGAAGAGCACAGCTTTTTGAAGAATGTTTTGTATCTGACACACTTTCTGTTGTGTTAAGCTGGCCATAGATGTATCGAAATTCGGATGGTTGAGCGGGAATCAGGAAATTTCAATCAGAGCTTGGCAGTCAATTGCAAAGATCCAATAAACCATATAAGGATCAACTTACAAAATAAGAGCGTAACCCTCAATAAAATAGCCAAATAGTAGCACTCGGAAGTGGATTGATTTCACGTTCTATATTTGTAAGGAAATACTAAAGCACCCGGGTTCATAGTAAAATTCCTGTTTGGTTCCCATCGTGGATGTAATCACAGATGATAAGATTGGTCACAACAACCTAAGGTGCCATACTGGGAATACTCATTATGACCCAGGATACAACTCGTTATAGCAAACCTTTAACATAGGAATATACAGTATACATCGATCTATGTTTGCAGCCCTGCTTTTAAGCCCATAGTTACACATAATCAGCCTGCAATCTTTGCTGCGATTTTATCTACCACTATTTGCCAGTCACTTGCATCATGTAGAGTATAATGAATAATGTATATGATAGCAGAATTTCACACAGCCTTTGACCAGAAAGATAATTGACTTGGGTCAACATTGACATGAATCAAGGTTCTGGGTAATATATGTTTGAATAACTTAATAAATTCAGTAGGTCTTGTTCTGTCAGGTATTATTTTTAGACTTTGACAACATTGTAATTTCCTTTTAATGAAATGGGTTAGAGGTTATTACTTTGATATTGGTTAATTCAATTGGGATAATTTTTGCAATTGATGGTAATTTTATAAAATAATTAACCACTTTGATACTGGGCACTTTTACCCCCTTCCTGCCCAGGCCAATATTCAGCGCTGTCACACTTTGAATGACAGCTGCGCTGTCATGCAGCACTGTGCCCAAACTACATTTTTATCACTTTTTTTTTTTCACACAAATAGAGCTTCCTTCATAGCCGAAACGCGTTAACATATAGCCTGTACCTGTGTACCCAAGTAATAAATAAAATACTTTTATTTACGAGCATCCGAGTTGCCAGCCTTCCTGATTTAAGAGCTTTCTTTCGGTGGCATTTATTCACCACTGGGGTTTTTTTTTTTGCTAAACAACTGAAAAAATTCCAAAAAACTTGGAAAGAAAAGCTCCTGTTATAAAAATGTTGTAAATACTTTTTTTTCTCCTTCACTGATGTGTGCTGATGAGGCTGCACTGATGGGCACTGATAAGCTGCACTGATAGGCGTCACTGATGGGCAGCACTGATAAGCGTAAATAATGGGCACTGACAGGTGGCACTGATGATGAAGCACTGATTGGCATCACTGGTGGGGTTGCACTGATTATCAGTGCAGATGTCACCACTGAGGAAAGCTGCTTATCGGCTCCCCTCTCCTCACACAGCTGATCACATGGTATAAAGAGTATACGTCATAGGCTCTTTACTGTGATCAGAGATACGGTGTGTCCGAGAGACACACCACACCACCGATCTCCACGCTGCATGCCTCCACAACGTCATATGTCCACTCAGAACAATGAAACCCCTGTCTGGCCATCATTCTGCTATAGGCCGGGTGGGAAGTGGTTCACCAAGGTATTTTTTTACTGTCATACTGCTTAAACATTTGATAGCACCTGCTGTCTCTGAACTTTTTCATTATTTTATTGTTTCAGTGCTTGGCCGTCCTCGCTTGACTGAAATCTATTATTTATTTGACTTCTGTTGAAGGGATTTGTTGGAAACATTTTACAATCAGTGTCTGCAGCCTCTGATCAGTGTATTCTGACAGCTGCGAGTCTCACTGCCAGAATAAAATGTCACGGTGTGGGGGATTCCTTCATTCACCTTGCGTGTGGGGATGGAGGAATCTTAGTTTTTTTAAATATCTAACTGTCTATGGCCAGCTTTAGATACCTGGTCCACTGCTCCATCCTCCACCTCAGTGGTTTCTTCTACCAGCCCTGAGATTACTACTGTTTCCCGTATTGACCTAAGGGCGGCAGAAGAAACCACTGAGCACAGATAGGGATCAGGCATTCAACACTTCTGGAAGTGCTGGATGCTAAGGATTCTTCAACTAGCGTAGCTCCCCAAGAGAGGCTTATTATTCCTTTCTTTGCAATTACATATTTTCTTTGCTTTAAGGGAGGTGATCCTTAACAGATCGTTTAAATCAAATGGACGCATGTACAGTATCTCACAAAAGTGAGTACACCCCTCACATTTTGGTAAATATTTTATTATATCTTTTTATGTGACAACACTGAAGAAATTACACTTTTCTACAATGTAAAGTAGTGAGTGTACAGCTTGTATAACAGTGTAAATTTGCTGTCCCCTCAAAATAACTCAACACATAGCCATTAATGTCTAAATGGCTGTAAATTTGCTGTCCCCTCAAAATAACTTGACTTTGTACTCCTCACCTGGTTTCCGCCACACACGATTGACACCATCTGAACCAAATAAGTTTATCAGGATATGGTTCCAGTAATCCATGTCCTTAGTCTGCTTGTCTTCAGCAAACTGTTTGCTGGCTTTCCTGTGCATCATCCTTAGAAGAGGCTTCCTTCTGGGACGACAGCCATGCAGACCAATTTGATGTGTGCAGCATATGGTCTGAGCACTGACAGGCTGACCCCCCACCCCTTCAACCTCTGCAGCAATGCTGGCAGCGCTCATACGTCTATTTCCCAAAGACAACCTCTGCATATGAAGCTGATCACGTCCACTCAACTTCTTTGGATGATCATGGCGAGTCCTGTTCTGAGTGGAACCTGTCCTGTTAAACCGCTGGTCTTGGCCACCGTGCTGGGTAGTCACCATCCAGTCCAGCTGCCCTTACCATTGCTGTGACCCACCATCCATCTAGACACATCCCTGACCGCTCTTAGTGGAGTACTCATGAAGGTTAGCTGATGTTAATACACACCTCTGTGTATTTGTTCGATAAAGCGCATTCTTTTTAATCCAATAAAATACAAGCTTTTAAGTGACTATGGTGTGGCTCACATAATTATTGGTCCCTCCACCAATTATAAGCCTTTTTGAGGCAAATGTTGTGGATCTAAGCGCTCCTAGGAACTCTTGCTGCTTTTTGGCCACTGTGCTGCAGCTCAGTTTCATAGTCTTGGCAATCTTCTTATAGCCTAGGCCATCTTTATGTAGAGCAACAATTCTTTTTTTCAGATCCTCAGAGAGTTCTTTGCCATGAGGTGCCATGTTGAACCAGTGACTAGTATGATAGAGTGAGAGCGATAACACCAAATTTAACACACCTGCTCCCCATTCACACCTGAGACCTTGTAACACTAAAGAGTCACATGGCACCGGGGAGGGAAAAATGGCTAATTGGGCCCAATTTGGACATTTTCACTTAGGGGTGTACTCACTTTTGTTGCCAGCGGTTTAGACATTAATGGCTGTGTGTTGAGTTATTTTTGAGCAAATTTAAACTGGTATACAAGCTGTACACTCACTACTATACATTGTAGCAAAGTGTAATTTCTTCAGTGGTGTCACAAGAAAAGATATAATAAAATATTTACAAAAATGGGAGGGGTATACTCACTTTTGTGAGATACAGTATGTATTACCAAATCAGATAATTATTTTGTGATTAAAAAAGGAAAACTTAGTTGACATAAATAAAACTGTTCTTCTGCAGCACAGGTCAGTGGGTCTTGGCAGCACAGACATTTGGATAAAAAAACAAATGAAAACCTTGCCCAAATGTGATGGAGACCTGGACTGCACTGCATTTAAGGTCTGTGTGATTGTTTAGTAGTTAGGCGTGTTTTTATATAGTATATTTATGTAGAAAATGTTCTTAAAGTATTAAAGTGGAGTTCCAGACTTTTTTTTTTTTTCTTTCCTAAAAAGCACCCGCATCTTATATAATACATTCCGACATGTAGTAAATGTATTTTTTTTTGTTAGATAGTTCTGTAAATTACTCACTGTCACCACCTTAGCAAGCGCGCTCCCATCTTCAGTGTGGGCATCTGAAGCCTGCTCATAGCTCCTTCCAGGATACGGTGGCTACCCAGCAGGCACCTCCCGTGCATGTGCATTGCTTACAAAGTGCAGCGCACTCATTGTATTGCAGAGGCTACCCATTGACTCCTGGTAAAAATAATAAAGTTCGTGCTAATAGAAAATGGTGTGGTAAATACCGTGCTAATTTTTCTCACAAACTAGGAAAAAAGCAAACTACATAAATAGTGTAAAACAAAAGATTCCAAATATACACATATTAAGTGAAAGTGCAACAATTACACTCTGATCACACTGAATGCAGCTTTGAACTACTTTAATGTGATTTCAAAGCCACCGGTCAGTGCGACTTCATGCACAGATGTCTATGCAAGTTGCACATGAAATCAACAAAAATAGTGCGGGAACCTTTTTCAAATCGGTGCAAGTCGGAGTTGCACCGATTTGAACAGTTCCATAGGCACAAATAGGGTGTGACTTGTCATGCAATTTTAAATTGTCAAATCGCATGACAAGTCGCATCAGTGTGAACAGAGCGGCTAAGTGTTAGCAGCCAAATGCAGCCAGTGACGCCAAATGGTGAAATGCAAATATAAGTAAGTTTGCATAGTAAACAGTCCCTACCATAAGCTCTTCTTCCTTCTCCTTGTTCTAAAATATGCATTTAATATATGGTCCATAGATGAAGACCTATCAAAAATGTAACTGGTAAGAACATATACTACATTTGAACTTAAGCCGGGTACACACTACAGTTTTTTTTCCGTGCAACCCAGCGGATTGCATGAAAAAAACCTGTCAGTTCCGGTCGGGAGCTGCTGTACTAACCGTGCAAGGTTAGTCCAGAAATCTCCCCCCACTGAGCTGTTGTGCTCTGGCAGGGGGACGGCCCCCACCAGAACACTCCGATCAGCGCTCTCTGCAATTGGCTGAGTGAGCTGATCGGGAGTCGGTAGGCTGCTAGTTTTCCAGCATGCATGTTCAACAAAAGTTGACCGAACGACCAGCTTCTGCCAGACAGACCAACATAAACACAGGTAGAATGTCGGCCGGTATTTTTTGTACCTGCAATTGTCTCCCGGCATCATGCCTGTGTGTACGGGGCTCTAGCTAGAAAGATGATAAGTGATATGTTTTATCACTTTAAAGGCCCTGCAAGTGTAGAAAATACCTGTTGATCTGCCAGAAATACACTTGGCTCTTCATTTCCTATAATGTGGGCTGACAATTTGTGTGGCCTGAGTGGTGTCAGCCCTGTTCATTGTCTTTTGCTAAACTAATCAACCACTCCCAATTTCTTCTTATCCATCACGTAGGAACTCATTGACTTTTAGTCCAAGATGTGAAAAGAGAGGGCTAAATATAGTCTCTTTGGATATGTTTTACTATCCAAAGTTAAAACAACAAAGCCAGAAGATTTAATAGATGGAAAGATGAAAAAATGACTAAAGATTCGCATTAAGATTACACAAAAAAAGTAGACATACAATCTCCTTATTAGTTGCATGCTGAATTTAAAAAAAATGGGATTGTGTGTTTTTCTAGCATTGTACTGCAGAGTTTACAGTAATTATGCTTTAAAGCGGGACTTTACTGAAAAAAAAAAATTTAAAAGCCAGCAGCTACAAATACTGCAGCTGCTGACTTTTAAAAAACGGACACTTACCTGTTCCAGGGTCCAGCGGTGTCGGCAGCAGAGGCCGATCGATCGCTCGGCTCTCTGCTGTAGCCGGCGCCATTCTCGGTAAGGGAATCAGGAAGTGGCTTCACTTCCCGATTCCCTACTGCGCATGCGCGAGTCGCGCGGAGCAATGAGAATCTTCAGCGCTATCTGCCGGGACACGTGTGTGTCCCGGCAGACAGCGCGCTGGGACAGGAACTTGCGTAAACTCCCGTGGGAGTTTATGCCGGAAGTGGGTGCAGATACCTGTCCTAGACAGGTATCTGCACCCCCCCCCCTGAAAGGTGCCAAATGTGACAGCGGAGGGGGGGAGGGTTCCAAAAAGCGGGAGTTCCACTTTAGGGTGGAATCCCGCTTTAACATTTTCAATCATGAAAATTTTTCCATATTGCTACTTTGAATTTTCTCATCACTAAAGTTGAAGATGAACATCACTTTGAGCCCCATAACAAGTAGAAAAATTGAACGAACATCCTGAAAATGAAAATTTTCAAATAAAATTACCGGTAGACTAGTGTATGGCTAGCTTCGCCCAGCTTTAAGGCCTCCTCTCCCACTCCTGCTTAGGAAATGGCACTTTTGGGCGGGTGCGGGTACCTGGTTACCCACTCCCACTTCCGTTCGCATCGCATTGTCTAGCAGTCTTCTGGGACACGTGACAGGTCCCAGAAGACTGTGGGAACCATTCACAATGCGCAACGAGATAATGAAAGAGGAGGATTGAGATTGTTGCGGTGCTTGAAAAAATTGTTACATAGAAAAGTTATATCAAATAGTTTCTTTATTAATACAGAGAAATGAACAGAGGGTTCAATTAAAAATAGTTATAGAGCATATACAAATTGCATATAGTGGGTCGCTGGTGTCCCAATAGAAAGAAGGTGGTCATAAGTAGATGTTGTATCCTAACATGTTTCGCCAGTGATTACTTCCTCAGGGGATTGTTTGGGACCACCAAAAATAACCCAGCTCTAACACAAAATACAAAACAAAATATCAGTTGTTTATACAATAATACACGTGCAAAAGGTATGAGAATTCAAAAAGATACAAAACAACATTTGTCATGGCTTCAAAAGACACACACTACCTACCTCAGCCAGTCCCGAACCAAGAAATGGACACATTGGGGGAACCCCCTCAAAGGGAGGGGGGTGTGGATGTAAAGAAACCCCCAGCTGGGGATAGTGCAAAAGAGACCGTGCACAGCCACAGGAAGTAGATAAAGACCCAGCTAAGATCTATGAGGACAAGCAAAAAATCATTAATGATATGCATGGATATTGGACAAAAACCAAAGGTCCAATATACAGGCAACCAAGGTTGCCAACCAGCGAGGTTTTTGCGCATTTGAAGTGGGCACCCAGCTGTCACAGACGGGTGCCTACAGTTAAGATGCCAGTGCCAGGGACCAATGAAGGATAGAGAAAACTGCTTGGTTGAGCACAGCCCTGGATCCTGGGACAGGTGAGTGGCTGTTTATTATTACTTTTCCAAATATGACCGGAGCTCTTCTTTAAGATTTTCTTCTCATTTGCAGTGAACAAGTTAACAAGCCATATCTCAAAAGGTTATGCTGCTCAAAACACCGGCTCTACTTGACATATTCGCTAGGTGCTAATGCTGCCATTCAGAATTGAAAAAAAGTATGTAAGTAATTAGTCTTCTGACTCCAGTTTGCAAGACGTAACAGAACTCTTAGGAAGGTGACCTTGGAGGAGCAGAGAGCAGCGATGAAAAATTTCCGGCTGTAATAGCCAGCAATATGTAGAGTACAGCTGTGTTACAAATAAATTCTCATTTAATTCTACTCTCTACTAAGAAAAAAGAAAACATTTTTTCAAAATTTTGCTTTAGCAAGGTCAGAAGGGCTGCCAGAGCGCAGCACTGGAGGGCTTTCAGCTGAGTACAACATTCTAAAATAACCATCTGTTTCTTCACTAGAAAACAAATTGTGATATGTAAATACAACATTGTTTTCATTACATTTATGTACATTTAGTCTAGTGCAGTGTTTTTCAACCTTTCTTCAGTCAAGACACCCTTTAGAATTGTGCACAATCTTGGGGCACACCAGTCTGAGGGCTCACTCACACAAGGATGTGGGTCAGAGCAGGAGCACTTTTCTGCGTATTCCCGCCTGTTGTATTTTTAACTAGGCTGCTCTATGCTTGTGAAACACGCAAAAAAGGTGCCGGCGTGATTTTAAAATTGCGCCCCACCAAAATGCTGTAAAAAATACTGTAAAAATGTTTGCATTGATACATGTCCCCCTGGGCAGTACCTGAACCCCATACCCCTTTTATGGCCAATTACTTGTATAAAAGTGTCAGGAAAATATCCTGGTCACCTTAGATCAATCAAGACTCCCGGTCCATAGCAAGGAAGAAGCTTTATTCATAGGTATCGATACATATGGATGAGGTCCTTACATGCATAGATTCAAGCGAGGAGTCACACCCGGTGACCACGGACTTAGCTTTTAATAGTAGTAAAAAGTGGAAGTTACAGGAGTTATAAGTCTCTGGGCATAATATACTGGCAGCTCATGGGACTTAACTTTATTGTCTCTGTGTCAGCAAACCTTACAATCTAATGCCGCGTACACGCGATCGGAAATGCCGCCAGCAAAACTCAGATGAGAGCTTTTTGTCGGAAAATGCGACCGTGTGTATGCTCCATCGGTCTTTTGCTGGTGGAATTCCAGCCAGCAAAAGATTGAGAGCATGTTCTCTATTTTTCGGTCGGGAAAAGTTCTTATCCGAAAATGTCTGTATGCAATTCGGACGCGCAAAAAAATCACGCATGCTTGATAAACAATTTGACGTCAGCTTTGAAGCGTTGAACTTAATTTTCTCGGCTCATCATAGTGTTGTACGTCACCGCATTCTTAACGGTCGAAAGTTCAGAGAACTTTTGTGTGACCGTGTGTATGCAAGACAAGCTTGGGCGGAATTCCGTAGAAAAAAAAAACATCCAAGATTTTTCAATCGGAAATTCCGCTCGTGTGTACGTGGCATTAGAATATTACCATATATAGTTATAAGAAAGAAAAACAATGCTTATGTTGGTGAAGAATATAATCGCCATCTTGCAATACTTCTTAAGTGTCCTTAATTAAGCCTATAAGATGGAGAACAGGAACAAACAGTTCTTTGATAATTCCAACATTTCCCTCCTCTTTGTGGCTGTTCTTCATCTGCAGTAGTTTTCAAACACAGTGCCTATGTTGGACACACTTTCAGCCTGGTCATCATCAATCGCAATCCCATGGGACCCCTATCTCATCAATATAGACCTGGGAATCAAAAGACCCTTTTGGAGAGGCGTCTCTCCACTCTCATGGGTATCTTTCCTTCCACTGGGATTCTGAAAGGAGGCGTATGGACATAGCTAGCTGGACCAAAGCGCAATCCCCTCGGGCATTGGCTGGGATCCTGGCTCTCAGCTTCCTGTCACCACACAACCATCAAACATCAGCCCTCTGGGTATCATGTTTAACCGAGTCAGCTTCTTTTGTGACCACTCTGTTCCTACAGTAGTCATCGGGTAATTGTCCCAAGTCTGTTCCGCTCTCATTCCCCGGGAGTGAAAAACAAGAACAGTTACCAGGATATGCCGTGACTGCTGGGAGTATTTGAGGTCTCTGAACCTGGGGAAACAAAAAAACTGAAAGTATGACAGGATGTATTAATATTAGGTGTGTAACCCTTGTTGTACAGTTTCAACATGTATTGTAGTCCTTCAGGATCAGTTTGATCATCTAATGGAAAAGGTACTGTAGCCAAGTGAGGCCTGGCTCCAGCGTATACCAGGCAATTTTCCCTTTTTAGTGTCCTAGCTGTATACCTCAACCATTCCAGCCACTCATTCTTATCTTGGTATCCTGTCTCCAGAGCAAATCTATCTTCCAAGGTCAGATTAGTGAACCTAACCACAGGGACCATTTGCTCTACTACTGTTTTTGGTGGTCGTTCTTTCTCCTCTTCAATCTGGGGCCCTGTCTCATTTTCCCTTTTAACTGCAAGGAAGAAACCTCCCATGGGTTCAGTTCCAGTGACATATATGCCGATGTCAAACAGTCTCTGGTTCCTTAGTTGGGGTTCTGTTAGTGAGATCAGCAACTGATTACAGTTCCTCTGGTGATTGCAAGGGGAGTTCACAGCTCTTGTTACTGATAGTCTGGTCTTTAGATTTTTAGCAGGTTCTCATACTCCTGCATAGGGCTCCCATGGGTTGGTATACCCCCAATCTGGGTTAGCCGTTGTCCATAGAGCAGATTTCCAGGAGGTACAATCAGTTCCCCATAACGGATAACATATATATTTCTGATCCCACTAGGTTCTGTGCTTGTTGAACTCCCACAGTCCACCAATTTACACACGTGAACCAGTATAGTAATCGTCACCCCCTTTGATTTAAAAAAGTTTTTTTCCACAGTGTAGGGTCTCCCTTTAGAACCAGGGTGTTTGAGACCCACATTAAACTCACCAGAGTCCCTGCAATAAACACTGACCCTTTCATCCTGACCCTTTCATCCTGGGGGGTAGTGGAGACTTCACTGGTTTGAGATGGGTTGTACCTATCGTTCAACCCCCCCTTTGTAGCCGGACTTCCTGGGTTGCCACAGTAACCTTTTCCTACTCTGCCTGAAAAACCTTTTTGCAGTGGGACTGGTTAATCCAAGTGGATCTTTCTGCTATCCTTACTGCGGTAGGGATGGTCAGAAGGACCTGGAAAGGCCCTTCCCATCTGGGTGTGTGCCAATGCTTCTTCTTAATGATCATTACCCAATCACCTACTTGAACTTTCTCATCTGTCTGTACTGGTCCTTCTGGAATTGAACAAACATCATTAATTTGTTTCTGTTTCAACAATTTAGTCATATATTTCTTCCCCTGGTGATATATCTGGAAATAAGGGTATTTTATATGGCCTACCATGCATCATTTCAAAATAGATATACTGTATATAGATAGATATATCTATCTATATACAGTAATGTGAAAAGGTATTAGGCATGAGTGAAGAAATACTATAAACTAAGAATGCTTTCATTACACACTTTAACTTTGGCCATCCTGGCTTATTCAGGAAGTGCATGTAAGGGATGCTACTGAACAAAGCATTCTGATTGGCTATCAATTCACCCTTACCTATCTGCTCTATTCTTAAATCTAATTTTTATTCTCAATGAGTCTTTAAGTCTATTCCATATTTAGGGATCCATCTCACTTGATCATTGGACTCTCTTTATCAGGAAAACTTTCCACCCCTTTTTAGACAGCTAGCCCCTGACCTTCAAAAGTGGTCTATCATGCCCCTGTCATGGTCCGGCATGATACACTCTGTTAAAATTAAACTAATTCCTAGAATACTACGTATATTATTTCAGGATGTTACCCATGATGATTCCTGAAAGGATTCTAGGACCTATGCAATCTAAAATTCTTTGCTTTATCTGGAACAATAAATCATCTAGAATCAATAAATCGGCATTATATATGCCTAAAAGACATGGTGGGATGTGTTCCCCAGTCTCTTGTATGATCTACATGCTGCACAAACAACACAGCTTGTCCCGGTCATTTCTGGGAAATACCACAATGTGTAGATACTGTATGCAAGCACTAGCCTGCCTTAGAATTACATTGTTTAGTTATTTTTATTGGATTAGTATGACAGTTAGCAAACTTGGAGCCAATGTATAGAAAATGTAACAACAATTTTGTAAACACCAGAGTGGAGAGCATACAAAAATCATTATTAGTCCTTTGGTAAATAGAACAATCAAACTATGAAAAAAGTAAATTCGAACAATGTATGTGGAATTCAATTATAAAACTTTATTAAAGTGGTACATGAGTCCTACCAGAATTGCTAAAATGTGTCCACAAGCCTCCCCTTTTTGTTTTTGACACTGTGGTCAGGCAGATTCTGGATTAGAGCTCTCACCTTTATATGTATAAGGATAGAAGTAAATATTCCCAGAACTCCCAAAATAGCCCTGTTCCAAAAATTGGACATCGAAAACATCCAAACCCCCATTAAAAAAAATGATATCTTATGTTACTAAATTTATAATCAGTGGGGGATCACTTTTATCTCGCTAACATCTAACTGCTACAATTTGGAGTCCCTATATTTGGGACATGGCCTCTATCCAGTGTTTCCTTCTGTTTTTATTGTCTATCTACTTACTATCCATCGCCAGGATATTTTCTAGGTAAATGTATGTGTTTAAGGGGTTACCTGCCGGAAAAACATATTGAAATAAGGAAATCTTGTTCTTCTTATCTTTTTTTCTTTGAGTGTCTTTTACACTTCTTTGCGGATCATTTATGCATCTGCTTCTGTACTTTGCATTTTCTGGCTTCTGTACTTTACATTGTAGACAAGAAAGTGGATCCTGAAAAAGCTAATTTTCAAGCGAAACATGTTAATCCACCTATCTTTTTTAAAAAAACTAGTTGTATATGTACCCCTTTGATTGGATGGTAGCTGATAAAAATTTGAATTTCGAATTCCATCATACCTGGGCAAGACAAATGTCAGAGCAGTGTGGGGGCACACTGATATGGACAGTCCCCTTGTCATTGACAGCAGGCGGTGTGTGCATCCATAGCCAATACACAGCCTGCTTTTGGCTATAATATCCTCCCACTGCTTGCTGTCAATCACAAGGAGAAAGCAGAGCTGGTGGGGAGCTAGAGTCTCAGCTTCTTCATCAGGCACCAACCACCATAAGCGTCAATGGTTGTGATGGCAAACATGCCTCCTGTTACACAGTGTACAGAGATGGGAATTCTGGTCTGTCTCTGTATGCAAAGTTAGAGCTGGCCCTAATTACTTCCAGTTTTGTTATCTACGAACTGGAGGTAATTATTTTTGAATTTGAAAAACTGGCGCTATAAGGAACTACCTGAATCTGCCACACAAGTCAGTAAAGCCACCAAAACTGGCGGCATGGATTTTTGAATATGGCACAGGCTACTTTAAATGACCACACCACCATAAAAGTGTTGTTAGGGCATTACTGAATTCGCTCAACTATGTTTTTATGCATATAACTACTAAAATATGGAAAAACTACCTGCATTTCAGGCTGAATACTGCACATTTTTTAAATGTATTCTGTTTTCTCTACTATAATTCATTGGTAAATCTCACATCATGTTTCACAGCTGTATCCTTGTAAAGGAACGATAATGACTGCAGTATATGTTTTCAGCACAATCTATTGTAGCAGGCATGTTGTAATGCAATTTCTCCTTTAGGCCACAAGATGGAGTCAGAGAGCTGCTGACTTGTCCTTCTAGAAAACTCAGAGACACAAAGCACAATGGGAAAAAGGGGAGTTTCAGGAAGTGCTGGGGAGACTGAAGAGAGGGAAGTGCTAAGGTGAGAGAAAAGAGAGAGAGACAGGTTTTCCACACAGCACTACAGAGAGAGTGCTGACAGAAGATCTGAGGAGGGCTGTCTGAGGAGAGTGATCTGAGGTACCAGCATCTGATTGAGGGGAGAGACACACACTGACACCAGGGACTGTGTGACCCAACAGAGGGAGAGAAAGCCACGTTTCCCTTGAGACTACCAGGGAGAGTTACCGTGAGGAGAGGGGATAGAGGACAGGAGTGGGGAGGTGACGGAACCGTGTGGTGGAACTCCACCTAAAAGAGAGAGAGCCACACTGTCTACCGGCAATTGAGAGAGAGAGAACCATGCTTTTCCCAAGACTGCTGCCAAGAGACTGAGGATAAAGAAGCCAGACAACCCACTTACCGTTTCGGGGATCAGAAGACCCAACCTGGTGTCCTGTTGTCCATTGTCCGATCACCCTGCCAGTTCAGCTACCAGCCATCCTGATCAGCCGACAGGAGGTGATCCAGTGCCTTACAACATTGCCAGGAGCCTGAACCACCATTTGGGACTACCGTTGTGTCATCACCCAGAGGATTGGTGAGCGGGTATAAACCCAACATCTTTCTTAGCACAGTACAGACACTGCATGCAGACACCTATTCCCCTTTCTACTGTCAGAGGATGCTTGTTTGGAGCTACCACTTTTAGCCATTCTGTTCTTACAAACCACTACCTAACGGGATTTCTTAGAGGATTAATGTCTCACTTTTGATTGATTAAACCTACTCTATTTACAAAGGGCCTCATTGTTTGCTAGCAGAAGACACCAGTACCCTTCAACGTTACAGAATTGTGTTTACTGTTCCTGTTAACCCATTTCCTCTTTTTGTATTGTTACTTTAAATGGTGTTTCTGGCCCAGAAGGAGCTGAGAAGTTGATAAACCTTATCTCCTCCCTATCAGCTCCTTTGAAATTGACATAAAGATTATTATGCTTTGTTTTATATATTTACTGTTGCTAAAATATTAGAGATTGTCATTTCTATTGTATTGATACTCTGCAGCAGGGTTCAACAGTGCTGTAAGTTTCCAAGTATTCTTTTTGTGATAATATATTTAGCTCATTTATCACTACCAGTTGTGTCTAGTCAGGATATTGGTATTTTACTGCACTGGGGACACCTGATCTAAAGAGGCACTCCACTGGGGACATCTGGTCTAAGGAGGCACTCCGTTGGGGACACCTGATCCAAGGAGGCACTCCACTGGGTACACCTGATCTAAGGAGGCACTCCACTGGGGACACCTGATATAAGGAGGCACTCCACTGGGGACATCTGATCTAAGGAAGCACTCCGTTGGGGACACCTAATCTAAGGAGGCACTCCACTTGGGACACCTGTTCTAAGGAGGCACTCTGCTGGGGACACCTGATCTAAGAAGACACTACACTTGGGACACCTGATCTAAGGAGGCACTCTGCTGGGGACACCTGATCTAAGGAGGCACACTGCTGGGGACACCTGATCTAAGGAGGCACTCCACTGGGGATACCTGAACTAAGGATGCACTCCGCTGGGGACACCTGATGTAAGGAGGCACTCCGCTGGGGACGCCTGATGTAAGGAAGCACTCCGCTGGGGACTCCATATGTGAGGTGGCACTCCACTGGGGACGCCTGATTTAAAGAGGCACTCTACTGGTGATGCCTGATCTAAGGAGGCACTCCGCTGGGGGCACCTGATGTAAGGAGGCACATCGCTGGGGACGCTTGATGTAAGGAGGCACTCCACTGGGGACGCCTGATTTAAAGAGGCACTCTACTGGTGATGCCTGATCTAAGGAGGCACTTCGCTGGGGGCACCTGATGTAAGGAGGCACATCGCTGGGGACGCTTGATGTAAGGAGGCACTCCGCTGGGGATGCCTGATGTAAGGAGGGACTTCGCTGGGGACGCCTGAGGTCAAGCCACATGACCTGTTGGAATTTTCTAGAAGGGATATAACCCCTATTTAAGGCAGCTCCGGTGGCCCACTCTGCCAATCCTCAAGACCTCCTGCCTGTAAGCTCCCCGGGCTATAATACGAGCTATAATACCAGAGCTCACAGCGGGGGTCGTCTTGTGGACATGAAGAGTCTCGTGAGGTGCCTGATTTAAAGAGTCAGGGAAGAAGGAGGCGACGACTGGGTGAAGAGATGCCTTTACCTACCCACAGTGCCTTTGAAAAAGTATTCATACCCATTGACATTTTCCACATTTTGTCATGTTACAACCAAAAATGTAAATGTATATTATTGGGATTTTATGTGATAGACCAACACAAAGCGGCACATAATTGTGAACTGGAAGGAAAATTATAAATGGTTTTCAAAATATTTTACAAATATCTGAAAAGTGTGGCGTGCATTTGTATTCAGCCCCTTCAATACTTTGTAGAACCAGCTTTCACTGCATTTACAGCTGCAAGCTTTTTGGGTATGTCTCTACCAGGCTTGAGAGTGATTTTTTTGCCCATTCTTTGCAAAATAGCTCAAGCTCTGTCAGATTGAATGGAGAACGTCTGTGAACAGCAATTTTCAAGTCTTGCCACAGATTCTCAATTGGATTTAGGTCTGGACTTTGACTGGGGCATTCTAACACATGAATATGCTTTGATCTAAACCATTCCATTGTAGCTCTGGCTGTATGTTTAGGGTTGTTGTCCTGTTGGAAGGCGAGCATCCGCCCCAGTCTCAAGTCTTTTGCAGACTTTAACAGGTTTGCCCTGTATTTGGCTCCATCCATCTTCCCATCAACTCTGACCAGCTTCCCTGTCCCTGCTGAAGAAAAGCGTCCCCACAACATGATGCTGCCACCACTATGTTTCACGATGTTGATGTGTTCAGGGTGATGTGCAGTGTTTCGTTTTCTGCCACACATAACGTTTTACTTTTAGTCCAAAAAGTTCAATTTTCTCATCTGAATAGAGCACCTACTTCCACTTGTTTGCTATGTCCCCTACATGGCTTCTTGCAGACTGCAAATGTGACTTCTTATGGCTTTCTTTCAACAATGGCTTTCTTCTTGCCACTCTTCCATAAAGGCCAGCTTTGTGGAGTGCACAACTAATAGTTATTCTGTAGACAGATTCTCCCACCTGAGCTGTGGATCTCTGCAGCTCCTCCAGAGTTACCATAGGCCTCTTGGCTGCTTCTCTGATTATGTTAAATGAGGGGAGGTAAGTGTGGAGCTGTTCTGGGGTGCAATATTACACGCCCCTATGTGACACTCTATATATCCTACTGTTATATTGAATCAAAAAACAGAATTTAAAGTGTCATGTGCTTAGTGCAAATCCAAAAGTGCAAGTGTATTTTCCAAGAAGAATTTGTATCGGACAAAAATTTTTGGTGTGGCACCCCTCTTGGCAAACTTGGCAAGCTAAAGGTTATTTAAAGAACATGGTGCTGCTAGAATTATTTCCTATTCTGGTTGCATTGGAACATTGGGGTGAGTTTTTTAGAAACAGAAGGATTCTCTTTAGTACTAACAACAAAGGGGTCCTTTTCGCTAGAAATTGCTTATCCTCAAAATCCCCTCCAGTCATCATTTTAATTAGACTTCTTGTTTTCAAATGCCTGAGTCTTAACGTATGGTTGAAGGCTCGCTACTTACCAGGTAATGCAAAATGAGATGCAGATCCTCTTTCTCGTTTGCAGATGACCAGATTCAGGCTGCTTTTACCAACGGCAGAAGAGATAGGAAACCAATGTCCTTCGTACCTTTGGGACCTAATTTAGAAATGGTTTGCGCAAGCATTAAGAAATCCGTTGCCTTCTACATTTGTGGCATGGTTGCAGTGGCTCTCTTACTAATCTCAAATGACAAACTTCCATCTGCATTTTATGAATATTTACTTTTATCCTTCTTAACCGCTTCCCGACCGCCTCACGCAGATATACTGCGGCTGAATGGCACGGGCAGGCAAAATCACGTATATATACGTGGCCCTTTAATTGCCTGGCCGTGGGTCGCGCCGCCAGCGGCGCGCACGCGACCCGGTTGGGAGCTCCGTGACCCCGGCCGCGGGACCAGCGGACCCGATCGCCGCTGGTGTCCCGCGATTGGGTCACAGAGCTGAAGAATGGGGAGAGGTTTGTGTAAACAAACCTCTCCCCGCGCTTCCTACACTACCTGTCATTGATCGGCTGTTCCCGGTCATCGGGAAAGCCGATCAATGATGTCAGCCCCGCCCCCTAATGTAAAAAAACACACACGTCACAGCTCATAACCCCTCCCCTCCCCCTAATGGTTAACTATTTCACTGCCAGTGTCATTTATACAGGAATCAATGCATTTAAATAGCATTGATTTCTGTATAAATAACAATGGTCCCAAAAATGTGTCAAAAATGTCCGATGTGTCCGCCATAATGTCACAGTCATAATAAAAATCGCTGATCGCCGCCATTACTAGTAAAAAAAAAAAATATTAATGAAAATGCTATAAAAAACTATCCCCTATTTTGTAAACGCTATAACTTTTGCGCAAACCAATCAATAATCGCTAATTGCGATTTTTTTTTTTACCAAAAATATGTAGAAGAATACGTATCGGCCTAAACTGAGGAAAGAAAATGTTTTTTTATATATTTTTTGGGGATATTTATTATAGCAAAAAGCAAAAAATATTGCATTGTTTTCAAAATTGTCGCTTTATTTTTGTTTATAGCGCAAAAAATAAAAACCGCAGGGGCGATCAAATACCACCAAACGAAAGCTCTATTTGTGGGAAAAAAAGTACGCCAATTTAGTTTGGGAGCCACGTTGCACGACCGCACAATTGTCAGTTAAAACGACGCAGTGCCGAATCGCAAAAAGGGGCCTGGTCCTTTGGTTGCCAATTGGTCCGGGGCTAAACATTTTAATGTTCCAATCCCTATCCTGGGCTCATATTAATAAAACTTTAGCAGAGCTTTCATTTTTCTTGAAATTAAGTAATAATCCTGCTTCTTTTCGGTAAAGCAGGCATTAAAGGGTTACAAGAGGGGTTCACTCCACCTGGATACTAGAATGGCTATTATGGCCTTCTATTTTTAGTCAACTTTGTATGGCAGCTAATACAGTCTGTTTTTCCTCCTTTGAGGCAAATTTATTTTGGGCTGTTTTTTGCATTCTCTTTTTTGGGGCATTAAGAATTTCTAAAGTAGTACCCCCATATAGATATACAGAATCAGGCATTTTATTTACTCATGTTTGGCTGAAAGACTGCAAACTAAAAAAATGTATTCTGAAATCTAAAATTGACCAATCTGCTAAATTTGACCATTTGTTTTACTGTATGTTTTTTTACAGTCCAAACCTTCTCTGAGTGATTTATTCATAGTAACGGGTCACCTTTAACTAGATTTCAGTTCAATGCTATTTTGCATAAATGCCTGACAATTTAGAAAATTGGACAAAATGAATCTAGCGTCACATTCTTTCTGTATTGGCACGGCCATGGAAGCCGCCAGATTGGGTTTAGATGTCAGCATTATTAAAAAGATTGGGAGATGGCAATCTGATGCATATACAGTAAATTATATATCCGTCCTAACTATCATTTCTAATTTCAGGTCAGTTCTTGCCCGTTGGTGGGACACTCTTTCATGGGCTGACAGGAGAGCTTTATGAAGAAGTTATTCCGAAAGCTTGAATTTTAACCCCTCTATGGTGAATATTTGCTAGCACGGTATGAGGAGTATGCATTAGCATGATTTTTTTTTTTTTAACTTGAGTAACGTGTTTCAATCCTTGCCAACTCCTGATGTTTTAGTTCTTCATTTAGGAGGAAATGACATTGGGAAGGTAAAGACACTAGACATCCAAGTGACAGCACTCGAAACCTAACCCACCAAAAGGCAACACCTCCAAGCTGAGGGGGTGTTTGTCTATCCTACCCCAGGACGTAACCAAATATGGGGGGGGTATGGGGGGGGAAACATGGGGGGGGCTTGCTCGGGGCACAGAAAATTCCTGATAGGGGTGCCCGGGGCAGGCTTTGGCCCCCAGACTGACTACCGTTAAGTAGACCTCCTCCTTCCCATTACGCCCTATACTCAGGGGAAGGGAACATAACCGCATTGTGCTGCTGGTTCAACCCAACTGGGCTCATGTTCAGTTAAGGACTTATTGCATTGTTTTCTCATCTGTTAATTGCTGTTATATGATCTACCTTGGGTGGAACATTTGTCACGCCTATATTTTGTATGACTTGTGGAAATTAATAAAAATCTATTGAAAGTAAAAACGCTAGACATAATTTTTCAGCTTAAAAACGATTTACATCGTTTCCGAATGTCATTTCCTAATACAATATTTTTTATTTTTTTTTGCCAGATTGTGCCCAGGTCGATTTGGTTAAACTCCCCTTTTGAAAAGGTTAGAAAAACAGTAAATAGGGCAATCAGAAATGTGTTACCTACTTTGTGTGTTTTTTTTTCCAGACATGTAGACTTAAAGGGTGGTGTAGTTGGGATCTCTAAAAAGGATGGAATCCATTTGTCAGACATAGATCACAACATTTTCAATAATAATCTGCAAAATATGGTGGAGCTGGCCACGGTGCAGGGGGGTTGGGCAAGGTTAGTTTTGTAAACAATCCTGGCTTTTGGGGGGGGGGGACAGTTAATAAAATGGTTGGATATTATGACAACCCAAGCCCTAGTGGCTGTGTTGTTTTCACTGTTATGTTATGAGTGAGTTTGTTATTATCTATTGTAACAGCTTTATTTATTATTGAAAAAGGAAAGGAGGTATGTGTAATACTGGACTTTAAATTGGTAGCCACAGATAGACCCAAGTGAAAAATTGACAGCATGCAATAGAATAAAAATAATACATAATACAAATAATACAAAATTGGGTGGCACAGTGGTGTAGTGGTTAGCACTCTCACCTTGCAGTAAGAAGGGTCACTGGTTCAAATCCCAACCATGACACTACCTGCCTGGAGTTTGCATGTTCTCCCTGTGCCTGTGTGGGTTTCCTCCGGGTACTCCGGTTTCCTTCCACAATCCAAAGACATGCAGGTAGGTTAATTGGCTTCTGTCCGAAAATTGGCCCTAGTATATGAATGGGGACCTTGGATTGTGGGCTCTTCAGGGTAGGGACTGATGTGAGTGTGCAATGTACAGGGATATGGACAGTTGTAGACACTCGCTCAGGTTGGACTGGTGTCTTTATTCAACCTTACTAACTATGAAACTATGAAACCTGTTTGGATGTGGTGTCACAATCTGGGTTATGTCTCAATATCTTCTTACTATGTTATTTATTATTGACTTGATATGTTTGAAAGCTGTATACCAATAATATAGAGGCCACGGCCATTTTAACTCCACAATTTAGTTTTTGTTCTTATTTTGTGCTCCCTTTGCTGTCTACAGTCTCATGGTAATATTCCATAATCATGAAATAAAGATTCACAGTGAATTTAATTTTGGTGTTTACAGTGATCAACAAAAATACTCTGGTGGTGGGAAGTAGTTGATTGGGAGCATACCCTAAAGACTTGTGTAGCGTGTTCCTAAAGTTGAACCTAGACTGTAATATAATGGGGACATTTACACTGGCCACTGGCACCCCAACCACCTGCCTGGTGCTGCTCCTGGATAATGCTAATGCACATGGGGTGATTAGGGTGTTCCCAGTCAGACCTAGCACACCCTGTGCGCACGCCTATGAACTGGATCACAGGACTTGCTGAACAGTATTATATAGTGTTTGGAAGCTAAAACAGTTCACATATACAGTATGTATTCCAACTGTGTGTTTAACTTTAAGGGCCATAACATATCCCTAGGTGAAAGGTGCAGTGCATTTTAGGCACATTTTAGCTATATTGATATGTACAATGATCCCTGTTTAAGATGGAAACTCCTTCTAAGAAGTAACAAGCACACCATACCAAAACAAAGGTCCCAGTAAGGCAAAGTAGCAAATAAACTATTTCTATCCATTCTCTAGATCAGGGGTACTGAATTTAAATGCACGGAGGTCCAAATCCAAGTCTTTCACGTCACAGCCCCCTTTACATTAGTGTTCTCAGTCCTCCTTTTTGCATCACAGCCCCCCTTAAATCACAACCCCACTTTCACATCAGAGGCCCCCAACATTACAGCCCTGCTTACATAACAGCCCCCCCCCCCCTGCAATCACAGACCCCTCCCTCACATCACAGTCCCCCTTGCAATCACAACCCCCCCCACATCACAGTTCACCCCCTCCTGACATCACAGTCCTCCTCCTCACATCACAAACACTTCATATAACATCCCCCCTCACATCACAACCCCCCTAATCATAGCTCCCCCATATCACAGACCCTCTCTCACATCACAGACTGCCCATATTCCAGCTCCCCCCCTCTCACATTACAGCTCCCTATATAACAGCTCTCCCCTCTCACATCACAGCCCTTATATAACAGCTCCTCCCTCTCACATAAAAGCCCCCTATATCACAGCTCCCCCTCTCATAGCTCCCCCTCTCATATAACAGCTCCCCCATATCATAGCTCCCCCTTCTCACATCACAGTCCCTCCATATCACAACACAGCCCCCCACATCACAGCTCCCCTTTTCTCACATCACAGCTCCCCTTTTCTCTCATCACAGCCCCCATTTCACAGCTCCCCCTCTCGCATCACAGCCCCCCATATCACAGCTCCCCCTCTCGCTTCACAGCCCCCCATATCACAGCTCCCCCTCTCACATCACAGCTCCCCTTCTCACGTCACAGCCCCCCCATATCACAGCTTCTCCCTCTCACATCACAGCCCCTCATATCACAGCGCCCCCCCTATTCTCATCACATCCCCTCATATCACAGCTCCCCCTTTCACATTACAGCTTCCCTTCTCAGATAACAGCCCCCTATATCACATCACAGCCCCTCCATATCACATCACAGCCCCCCATATCACAGCTTATCCCACTCACATCACAGCCTCCCAGTATTACAGTTCCCCCCTCTCACAGCCCCTCATATCACAGCTCACCCCTCACAGCCCCCCCTCCCATTTCACAGCTCCCCTCTCTGACATCACAGCCCCCCCCCCATAATCTTCCCCCTACCTTAACTCAGTGTTGTGGAGAGTGGGGAGAGTGGCGGGGTGGACTCCCTGTCTGGGTGTGCTTGCGTGCTGCGCAAGTGCATGGGGGAGGTTGGGAAGCTGCCGCTTCTTCTGTAGAGTGTCTGTTCCACCTGCCCACTCTCATGTGACTTTAACAGCGGTGGCATCAGGCGAGTGCATGCAGGGGGAGGGGATCCGGGTCCTCCTTGCTGTGGGTTTAGCGGCAAGTGCATTGGAGGTGCAGGGGTTGGGCAGCTGCCGCTCCCCCTGTAGACCTTCTGTTCCTCCTGCCCGCTCTGCTGTGACTTCAACAGCGGCAGGCGACGGACGGGTGCATGGGGGGGTCCAGGTCCACCCTGCCATTCCTCCAGCCCTCTTCAGTGTAGTGATCCTTAAAGTGGAGTTCCACCCAAAAATGGAACTTCCGCTTTAAGTGATGGTGACCCCCTGACATGCCACGTTTGGCATGTATTTTTTTTTGGGGGGGGGGGGGGGGTACCCAGTTTTTACGGGCTCCCAGCTCCCACTTCCTCCTCTGACTTGGTGGTGCTGGAAGGAAGTTCACCTCTTCCCCCTCCCTCCCTGAAATCTACTGGGACACGTCACAGGTCCCAGAAGATTGCCTGGCCATTCACAGTGTGCAGTGTGGCTCGCGCATGCGCAGTGCGTGCCCACAGTAAGAATGCCGGCACCGGGGATAGGAGCGGGGCTTTGTATGCCTGCATCGCTGGACTGTGGGACAGGTGAGTGTCTGATTATTAAAAGTCAGCAGCTACACTTTTTGTAGCTGCTGACTTTTATTGTTTTATTTTTTCGGCGGAACTCTGCTTTAACACCTGAAGCAGTGGAAGGAGAGGAGTCGGCTCAGGCTGCTGGGTGATGGTCCAGACTGGACTGTCACTCGATCCGTGTCCGGACGGCGGTCCGCCTGCTCTAGATAAAAAGCCACATTTCTGGATCACCACAAAGTGTTTCTTCACCAGCAGCATCTTCAAGTAAGGAAATGTAATGCCCCATACACACAAGCGGAATTTCTGTCGGAAAAATCTTGGATGTTTTTTCCGACAGGATTTTTTTCAAGCTTGGCTTGCATACACACGGTCACACAAAAGTTCTCTGAACTTTCGAACCCTCAAGAACGCGGTGACGTACAACACTGAGATGAGCTGAGAAAATGAAGTTCAATGCTTCCGAGCATGCGTCAAATTGTTTCTGAGCATGCGTAGGAATTTTGCGCGTTGGAGTTGGTACAGACGATCTGAACTTTTTCCGACCGAAAAATAGAGAACCTGCTCTCAATCTTTTGCTGGCGGGAATTCCGTCAGCAAAAGTCTGATGGAGCATACACACAATCGGAATTTCCGACCAAAAGCTCACATGGGACTTTTGCTGGCGGAAATACATAACATTGTTTCGCCCAGCCGTGCCATTCTGCTGCAGTAAAACTGCGGCGGCTGGTCGGCAAGTGGTTAAACTAGGACTTATTTTCGGGGTAGGGTTTATTTTGCAGCCCTGGAAAATAACCCTAGGTCTTATTTTCGGGGTAGGTCTTATCTTTGGGGAAACACGGTATTAGGCTGTAGGTACAAGGGTGCCTAGGCACACTCACATACAGGGAAGTGCGCTGCTATTTTTTAGGAGGAATTCAAGAATAAAAGGTTAATTTTTCAGGGTACTACTCGGGGACAATAAATGTTTCTTAAAGCGGTTGTATAGTGTTTTTTTTTTCCGTTTACCTACAGGTAAGCCTATAATAAGGCTTACCTGTAGGTAAAAAAATATATCTCCTAAACATGTTTGGTTTAGAAGATATTCCCCTCGCAATGAACCGCTGACTGCAGCGGCATATGTGCACAGGGGATTCTCGGCTGCAAGCCCGGCAGCCGCCAGACCCTGCCGGGAGGAAATCTCACACGCGATATCGCGGCCCCGGCCACTCACAGTGCTGGAGCTGCGATACCCGGAAGACACACCGCAGCTCCCTCGGCGTGGATCAGGCAAGATGTTGGGGCCTCGTTCTAAGGTAAGTATTTCATAATGAGCTAGTATGCGGGGCATACTAGCTCATTATGCCTTTTCCCGTGCAGGTCTGAAAAAAAAAAAAACTTCAGCGGGTATACAACCGCTTTAAAGTGTTATTAAACCCACAACAGTAAAATCAGTCTGTATATGCAGTAAAGCATGCTTGTTATACTCACTGTGGAACCTAAGGGGTTAATCCTCTGCGTTGTGTAAAAAAAAAAGGCTGTTTGATCCTGTCTTCTGTGATCCTCAACTTCTTCCACAGTCCCCAATCCATCTGATGATAGTACAGAGCCTTGGAGGCACTCTGCACATGCTTAGTTTGGTGTTTATTGCTAGAGATTATTTTTGGGAGGGCACAAGGCCAATAAGCACTGTGCAGACAGAAAGTCAAGGGTCGTGCAGCCTCATAGGGCAGTCAGAGGAGGATGAAAACTCCTCTTTAATGTTTTAACAAGACACTGGTAGACTTTACTAAAATAATTGCATTTCCATGTTATGTGTACTGTGGGAGACCACATATAGTAAATGCAGGGTCCTGGGTTTAGTAACACTTTAACCGGTTCCCGACCGGCGCATGCCGATGTGTGTCGGCAGAATGGCAAGCCTGCACAAATGGGCGTACCTATACATCCCTTTAAATTTGCCGCCGTGCCATTGCGTGCGTGCGCGTGCACCGGCCGGGAACTCCGTGAGTTGTGTCGTGGGTCCTGCGGTCTCGATTTCCGTGGGTAAACCCGCGATCATCTCACGGAGAGGAAGAACGGGGAGATGCTAATGTAAACAAGCATCTCCCCGTTCTGCCTAGTGACAGTGTCACTGATCATCCCTGTGATCAGGAGCTATGATCAGTGATGTGTCACAGCTAGCCCATCCCCCCTACAGTTAGAAACACTCCCCAGGACACACTTAACCCCTACAGCGCCACCTAGTGTCACATTTACACAGTAATCAATGCAATTTTAATCACACTGATCGCTGTATAAATGTGAATGGTCCCAAAATCGTGCCAAAATTGTCCGCCGTGTCCGCCATAATGTCGCAGTCACGATAAAAATCGCTGATCACCGCCATTACTAATAAAAAAAAATATTAATAAAAATGCCATAAAACTATCCCCTATTTTGTAGACGCCTTAACTCTTGCACAAACTAATCAATAAACGCTTATTGCGATTTTTTTTTTTTACCAAGAATATGTATTGGTCTAAACTGAGGGAAAAAAAATGTCGCTCTTTTTTTGTTTATAGCGCAAAAAATAAAAAAACGCAGAGGTGATCAAATACCACCAAAAGAAAGCTCTATTTGTGGGAAAAAAATACGTCAATTTTGTTTGGGAGCCATGTCGCACGACCGCGCAATTGTCAGTTAAAGCGACGCAGTGCCGAATCGCAAAAAGTGCTCTGGTCTTTGGTCAGCAAAATGGTCCGGGGCTTAAGTGATTAATGTTCCCCAAAACAAATCAAACCTTCACTTTTTGAGTTCAGTTCCACTTTAGGTTAAACATAATACAAGATCCTTGTAAAGTATAAAGTACATTTTATAACAATATTACACACACACATGTACAGCAGTTATGAATAAATACAAAACACTTTTATTGAAATACATAAATGAAGCAGCAGAAGACAAACAAGAATAACAAACAAAATCTAATATTCTTATATCTATTGAAAATGAAGAATTAAAAAAATGCTCATTAAAACTGCATATTGCCAGCAAGGCTGTAAGGCTATCCATGTCACATGGTAGCCCAGGTAGACAAAAATCTTTTAATGTAAACGGTTATTTACTGCAGTTAAATTTGTATAGCGGAAATCCAGTGATATAGCAAAAGGGATCTGCTCATGGCAGCACATATAGTGCAGCGTTTGTTACTTCATCTGTTTAAATATAATTCATCCTACAAATGTGTTTTTAAGGAACAATATACACAATATAGGCTTTTTTTTGTAAAAAAAAAAAAAAATCGTTTTATGTATTGGAAGAATGAGAAGAAGAGCATCACATTCATGGCTATATCTGTACTGCACACTAGTTGACATCGCAGCTTGTATAAGACACCAATAATTTTCACCAAGAGTGCACATATATCGTTTGAGCATTATGGCTAGTTCACTTCAAGGGGATGTGTCGCTAAAAACCACATATATAACAAGACATTTTATAATAAACACAGTTTAATTGTCACAGATTTAAAATGTACCAAAACTGCTATATTCTGCAATGTGTTTATGGGCATGTATATGAATGAGTACCAGCTGGCTCATTTAAAGGGAAACTATAAAAAAAATGTTTTATTAAGTACATACTTTTAGTTATTCTAATAGTGTTTGACTTAAGACCCCGTTTACACTGGGGTGTTTTTCAGGCTTTTTTAGGCGCTTTAGCGCTTGAAAGAAGCCTCATCTGCAATCCCAATGTGAAAGCCAAGTGCTTTAAGAGCCCTTTCACACTGCCAGTGCCCGCAAAACGCTGGTAAAGCGCTGCTTAAACTAGCGGCGCTTTACCAGCATTTTTCGAGCGCTATCGGGGTGCTTTTAACCCCTGCTAGTGGCCAAAAAATGGGTTAAAAGCGCCCACAAAGCGCCGCTGCCAAAAGCGCTTTGCAGGCACTTTGCAGGCGTTTTGCAGTTGCTTCTCATTGATTTCAATGGGAAGGGGCGCTTTAGGAGCAGTGTATTCACCATTCCAAAAGCACTTTGCAGGCATTTTGCAGGCACTTCCCATTGATTTCAATGGGAAGGGGCGCTTTAGGAGCAGTGTATTCACCGCTCCAAAAGCGCTGCAAAGAAGCTGCTTGCAGGACTTTTTTTGACGCCCTGCCAGCACAGCGCATCAGTGTTAAAGCACTCGGGCTTTCACATTGGGATTGCAGATGAGGCTTCTCTCAGGCGCTTTACAGGTGCTTTTTTTAACGCTAAAGGGCCTGAAAAACGCCCCCAGTGTGAAAGGGGTCTCGGTGTGAAAGTACTCGGGCTTTCACATTGGGATTGCAGATGAGGCTTCTTTCAGGCGCTTTACAGGCACTTTTTTTAACGCTAAAGCGTCTGAAAAACGCCTAAAAAACGCCCCAGTGTGAAATAGACAGCTTTACTTTTATACTAAACTTCTCTAATCCTCCCATCCCACTCCTCCATAAGCAACCTACGCTAACACCCTCCTTCCCAGCATTTTATTTACCCCTGTTTCTGAGCCATGTCCTATGCACCATTTACGTCTTTCAGTCCAAAATCCTTTTAGAAGACTCCATAGACTTGTATGGGGCCAACTCAGATTCTGGAGTGTTCCCCAGGACAGCCCTTTGGCCAGCAAAAAATGGGATTTCTGTCTGAGAATAAAATGCAGCGTACAAGACGTGGCTCTGAAACAAAAGTAAGTAAAAACTTCATTTCTTACCTACAGCTGAACTTATTTTCATTCATCACATCACTAGTGTAAGTATGGTTGCCACCCGTCCGGGATTCACCCAGACAACGCCCAGGTTTTGAATTGTGTCTCCAGGTTTCAGACTGCCTGAAACCCAGACTCAAAAAAACACTGTAGATCCGAGGGGGACATGCAAGGAGAATAAAAAACAGCATTTTTGCTTGTACATGATTGGATGATAAAATCAGCAGAGCTTCCCCTCATTTCAGATCTTCCCCTCAGATCTAAAGCGACTGCACTTCCAAGTGCACTTGTAGTGCAAAGTGGATTTGCCGTTAGTAAATCAACCCCAATGACTCTTTAAATCACCTTTGGCTTAACAAAAACAGCATTATTTCGAAATGGTACTCTAATAACACACACAGTCTTTGATGTCAGCATTATGTGTAGTAAGAATTTGACTGGAGTTCAATGTAAAATTAGATTCGAATTTCAGTCCGAATTTCCGAAATTCGGACGAATTTCGTTACGTTATTCGGAGCATTCGGTAAAATTTCTTTATATTGTAATTTGGGTATTCGGATATATCCGAATTTCCGAATAACAAAAAATTTGTCTGAATATTAATTCGGAACAAAACGAACCGCACATGTCTACACAGCAGTCACACGTGTTGCGAAGCATTTTTTTAAAAAAATTGTAAGTACACGCCCCTGTTAAACAGGGCCTGAAAAATTGTGCCTTAGGCACTGGTGCTGGTGCCACAACACTGCAACCCGGCCCTCACAGATACTGTACTTGGAGCACAGCAGTCACACGTGTTGCGAAGCATTTTTTTTAAAAATTGTAAGTACACGCCCCTGTTAAACAGGGGCTGAAAAATTGTGCCTTAGGCACTGGTGCTGGTGCCACAACACTGCAACACGGCCCTCACAGAGACTGTACTTGGAGCACAGCAGTCACACGTGTTGCGAAGCATTTTTTTTAAAAATTGTAAGTACACGCCCCTGTTAAACAGGGGCTGAAAAATTGTGCCTTAGGCACTGGTGCTGGTGCCACAACACTGCAACACGGCCCTCACAGAGACTGTACTTGGAGCACAGCAGTCACACGTGTTGCGAAGCATTTTTTTTTAAAAAATTGTAAGTACACGCCCCTGTTAAACAGGGGCTGAAAAATTGTGCCTTAGGCACTGGTGCTGGTGCCACAACACTGCAACACGGCCCTCACAGAGACTGTACTTGGAGCACAGCAGTCACACGTGTTGCGAAGCATTTTTTTTAAAAATTGTAAGTACACGCCCCTGTTAAACAGGGGCTGAAAAATTGTGCCTTAGGCACTGGTGCTGTGGCATGGATCATTGAGGAGGAGGAAGAGGATAGTCAGTGAACATAAGAGGACAGTCACTCAGCATCAGCATAGGCAGTCTTGAAGGGATGTGACATTAAAAATTATTCGGTTATATCCGCCTCAGGTGCCTGGTAGCTGGTGGTGATCCAAGACTGATTCATTTTGATGAATGTCAGTCGATCAACCGAGGCGGTGGACAGGCGCACCCTATGATCAGTCACAAATCCTCCAGCAGCACTGAATGTGCGTTCGGAAAGAACGCTGGAGGCAGGACAGGCCAGTAGCTCAATTGCATACTGTGCAAGCTCTGGCCAGTGATCCATCCTCAGGACCCAGTAAGCAGAGGATTTTCGGTGGGAAAGGTGTCCAAGTCTGACCTTGCCCCAAGGTATTCCTGCACCATGTATATCAGACGCTGGCGATGGTTGCTGGAACCGATCATACCTTGGGGGCTGCGGACTAAAAAATTGTCTGAACGCATCGGTCAGACGTCCACCTTCCCCACCGCTCCTTCTGCCACTGACCGAAGCCTCAGCAACTCGTCGCCCAGGACCAGGAGTTTGTAGCCTCCCAGTTTCTGGGAACGCGTTGCACAGACCTTTCTGCAAGGCCTCCCTGAGATGTCTCATCCTCTGCTCCCTCTGCGACGGCAAGATAAGGTCCGCAACCTTACCCTTGTACCGCGGATCAAGGAGAGTGGCCAGCCAGTAATGGTCCCTCTCCTTGATCCGAAGAACACGAGGATCCTTCCGCAGGCTTTGCAGGATCAGGGAGGCCATGCAGCGTAGGTTAGCTGAGGCATTCGGTCCGGAGTCTTCTGGGTCACTGAGGATGACATGATCGCCAGCCACCTCCTCCCAGCCACGTACAAGTCCACTGGCTTGTTGGGACTGTACATCATCCCTAAAAGACTGCTGCTGCTGATGCTGAGTGCCAGGCTCCACCTCCATGCTCACACAATCCTCCTCCTCCTCCTCCTCCTCCTCCTCCTCATCCTCTTCCTGTGTGATGGGTGGGACAGAAGGAACACTGTCCGGATAAAGGGGGCCTTGAGAGGCAAGGAAGTCCTCCTCTTCCTGCCTCTGTTCTGCCTCAAGTGCCCTGTCCATTATCCCACGCAGCGTATGCTCCAACAGGTGGACAAGAGGGACAGTGTCACTGATGCATGCACTGTCACTGCTCACCATCCTCGTGGCCTCCTCAAATGGTGAGAGGACAGTGCATGCATCCCTGATCATGCTCCACTGACGTGGGGAAAAAAAACCAAGCTCCCCTGACCCTGTCCTGGTGCCGTAGTCGCAAAGGTACTCATTGATGGCCTCTGCTGCGTGTGCAGTCGCTGCAGCATGGCCAACGTTGAGTTCCACCTGGTGGGCATGTCAGATATTAGGCGGTTCTTGGGCAGGTTCAGCTCCTTTTGCAGCTCAGTCAGCCGAGCACTGGCATTATAAGATCGGCGGAAATGCACACAGACTTTCCTGGCCTGCCTCAGGACATCCTGTAAGCCTGGGAACCTGCCCAAGAACCGCTGCACCACCAGGTTGAGGACGTGAGCCATGCAGGGCACATGGGTGAGCTGCCCTGTCGCAGGGTGGAGAGGAGGTTGGTGCCATTGTCAGAAACGACCATTCCTGGCTTAAGCTGACGTGGCGTCAACCACCTCTCGGCCTGCCCCTGCAGAGCTGCCAGAACCTCTGGCCCAGTGTGGCTCCTGTCCCCCAAACACACCAGCGCAAGCACGGCATGGCATCTTTTTGCCTGCGTACTTGCGTAGCCCCTTGTACGCCTACGGAGCACCGCTGGTTCCAAGGACAGAGCACTGGAGGAAGAAGAAGAGGAGGGGGTGGAGGAGAGAGGTGTGTCACAACCAGTAGCAGTAGTCGCGTTTTGGAGGCGTGGTGGCGGAACAACCTCCAACACTACTGCACCTTGTCCTGCATCCCTCCCAGCTGCCAATAGAGTGACCCAATGGGCCGTGAAAGAAAGGTACCGTCCCTGTCCATGCCTGCTGGACCATGAGTCAGCGGTAATATGCACCTTACCGCTGACCGCCCTGTCCAGCGAGGCATGGACATTGCCCTCCACATGCCGGTAGAGAGACGGAATCGCCTTCCGCGAGAAAAAGTGGCGTTTGGGAACCTGCCACTGAGGAACCGCACATTGAACAAACTCACGGAAGGGGCCGAGTCTACCAACTGAAAAGGCAGCAGTTGAAGTGCTAGCAATTTAGCAAGGCTAGCATTCAACCGCTGGGCATGTGGATGGCTGGGAGTGTACTTCTTTCTACGGTCCAGCAGCTGGGGCAGGGAAATTTGCCTGCTGCATTCGGACGTCGGTGTACTGCAAGTACTTGGTTGTGACACACCGAATTCTACACCTTCAGTCCTCTCAGAGCAGCTTTCAGAGAGGACTGAAGGTGTAGTGGGGATGGAGATCCCAGCTGAGGAGGAGCAAGGAGAGGTCCGCTTAGTTCTTTGGTGTGGGTCTTTTATGTGTGCCTGCCAACGAGCTGCATGGCAGGTCGCCATATGTCTGGTCATGCTTGTCGTGCCCAAGCGGCTGATGTTTTGGCCACGCGAGATACGCTTGAGACAAATATTGCAAATAGCAGTGGTGCGATCTGCTGCACTCGTCTCAAAAAAGGCCCACACCAAAGAACTTTTCTGATAACGTGCAGAGGCAGCGCCCTGCACAGGCGGAGCTCTGCGGTGTTGTACAGTTGCTGTGCTGGCCTCTACCTGGCCTCCAGGGGGCATCCTGCCTCGTTGGACATGTGACGCCGCATCCTCCTCCTCCTCGTCCTCCTCCTCATCCTCTCTCCCTTGAGGCACCCACGTGGAGTCAGTGACCTCATCATCCCCTCCCTCTTCACCACTAGAGCAAACCTGGCAGTAAGCTGCAGCTGGTGGAACTGTACTGCCAGATTCCTCAAGCTGGGTATCGTCATCCGAGCCTTCGAATCGTTGGGCATCCTCCTGGAGCATGTACCCAACACTGTGCTCAAAGAGTTCGGGGGGACTCCTCAGGAGGACATGGTGGGTCTAGGGAAGGGGTGGCTGATGATGCTCTGTCAGTACCCTGAGCCTGGGTGAGAGAGGATGAGGAGGATGAGGAGGGCTTGGTCATCCATTCTACCAAGCCTTCAGCATGATGCTGCTCCACATGTCCAGCTGCTGAGAAGAAAATATAGGAGCTCTGTGTGATGCCACTAACACACTAGAAGTGCTATGGGTGCTTCTGCAAAGAAAATAGAGGAGCTCTGTGTGATGCCACTAACACACTAGAAGTCCTGTGGGTGCTTCTGAGAAGAATATATAGGAGCTCTGTGTGATGCCACTAACACACTAGAAGTCCTATGGGTGCTTCTGCAAAGAAAATAGAGGAGCTCTGTGTGATGCCACTAACACACTAGAAGTCCTGTGGGTGCTTCTGCAAAGAAAATAGAGGAGCTCTGTGTGATGCCACTAACACACTAGAAGTCCTGTGGGTGCTTATGCAAAGAAATAGAGGAGCTCTGTGTGATGCCACTAACACACTAGAAGTCCTGTGGGTGCTTATGAGAAGAATATAGAGGAGCTCTGTGTGATGCCACTAACACACTAGAAGTCCTGTGGGTGCTTCTGAGAAGAATATAGAGGAGCTCTGTGTGATGCCACTAACACACTAGAAGTCCTATGGGTGCTTCTGCAAAGAAAATAGAGGAGCTCTGTGTGATGCCACTAACACACTAGAAGTCCTGTGGGTGCTTATGCAAAGAAAATAGAGGAGCTCTGTGTGATGCCACTAACACACTAGAAGTCCTGTGGGTGCTTATGCAAAGAAAATAGAGGAGCTCTGTGTGATGCCACTAACACACTAGAAGTCCTGTGGGTGCTTATGCAAAGAAAATAGAGGAGCTCTGTGTGATGCCACTAACACACTAGAAGTCCTGTGGGTGCTTCTGCAAAGAAAATAGAGGAGCTCTGTGTGATGCCACTAACACACTAGAAGTCCTGTGGGTGCTGCTGAGAAGAATATATAGGAGCTCTGTGTGATGCCACTAACACACTAGAAGTCCTATGGGTGCTTCTGCAAAGAAAATAGAGGAGCTCTGTGTGATGCCACTAACACACTAGAAGTCCTGTGGGTGCTGCTGAGAAGAATATATAGGAGCTCTGTGTGATGCCACTAACACACTAGAAGTCCTATGGGTGCTTCTGCAAAGAAAATAGATGAGCTCTGTGTGATGCCACTAACACACTAGAAGTCCTGTGGGTGCTTATGCAAAGAAAATAGAGGAGCTCTGTGTGATGCCACTAACACACTAGAAGTCCTGTGGGTGCTTAGCAAAGAAAATAGAGGAGCTCTGTGTGATGCCACTAACACACTAGAAGTCCTGGGTGCTTATGCAAAGAAAATAGAGGAGCTCTGTGTGATGCCACTAACACACTAGAAGTCCTGTGGGTGCTGCTGAGAAGAATATATAGGAGCTCTGTGTGATGCCACTAACACACTAGAAGTCCTATGGGTGCTTCTGCAAAGAAAATAGAGGAGCTCTGTGTGATGCCACTAAACACACTAGAAGTCCTGTGGGTGCTTATGCAAAGAAAATAGAGGAGCTCTGTGTGATGCCACTAACACACTAGAAGTCCTGTGGGTGCTTATGCAAAGAAAATAGAGGAGCTCTGTGTGATGCCACTAACACACTAGAAGTCCTGTGGGTGCTTATGCAAAGAAAATAGAGGAGCTCTGTGTGATGCCACTAACACACTAGAAGTCCTGTGGGTGCTTCTGCAAAGAAAATAGAGGAGCTCTGTGTGATGCCACTAACACACTAGAAGTCCTGTGGGTGCTGCTGAGAAGAATATATAGGAGCTCTGTGTGATGCCACTAACACACTAGAAGTCCTATGGGTGCTTCTGCAAAGAAAATAGAGGAGCTCTGTGTGATGCCACTAACACACTAGAAGTCCTGTGGGTGCTGCTGAGAAGAATATATAGGAGCTCTGTGTGTGATGCCACTAACACACTAGTAGAAGTCCTATGGGTGCTTCTGCAAAGAAAATAGAGGAGCTCTGTGTGATGGGACTAACACACTTCAAGTCCTATAGGTGCTTCTGGGAAGAAAATATAGCTCTGTGTGTGTGATGGGACTAACACACTTCAAGTCCTATAGGTGCTTCTGGGAACAAAATATAGCTCTGTGTGTGTAATGGGACTAACACACTTCAAGTCCTATAGGTGCTTCTGGGAACAAAATATAGCTCTGTGTGTGTGATGGGACTAACACACTTCAAGTCCTATAGGTGCTTCTGGGAAGAAAATATAGCTCTGTGTGTGTAATGGGACTAACACACTTCAAGTCCTATAGGTGCTTCTGGGAACAAAATATAGCTCTGTGTGTGTGATGGGACTAACACACTTCAAGTCCTATAGGTGCTTTCTGGGAAGAAAATATAGCTCTGTGTGTGTAATGGGACTAACACACTTCAAGTCCTATAGGTGCTTCTGGGAACAAAATATAGCTCTGTGTGTGTGATGGGACTAACACACTTCAAGTCCTATAGGTGCTTCTGGGAAGAAAAATATAGCTCTGTGTGTGTAATGGGACTAACACACTTCAAGTCCTATAGGTGCTTCTGGGAAGAAAATATAGCTCTGTGTGTGTAATGGGACTAACACACTTCAAGTCCTATAGGTGCTTCTGGGAAGAAAATATAGCTCTGTGTGTGTGATGGGACTAACACACTTCAAGTCCTATAGGTGCTTCTGGGAAGAAAATATAGCTCTGTGTGTGTAATGGGACTAACACACTTCAAGTCCTATAGGTGCTTCTGGGAACAAAATATAGCTCTGTGTGTGTGATGGGACTAACACACTTCAAGTCCTATAGGTGCTTCTGGGAAGAAAATATAGCTCTGTGTGTGTGATGGGACTAACACACACTTCAAGTCCTATAGGTGCTTCTGGGAACAAAATATAGCTCTGTGTGTGTGATGGGACTAACACACTTCAAGTCCTATAGGTGCTTCTGGGAACAAATATAGCTCTGTGTGTGTAATGGGACTAACACACTTCAAGTCCTATAGGTGCTTCTGGGAACAAAATATAGCTCTGTGTGTGTGATGGGACTAACACACTTCAAGTCCTATAGGTGCTTCTGGGAAGAAAATATAGCTCTGTGTGTGTAATGGGACTAACACACTTCAAGTCCTATAGGTGCTTCTGGGAACAAAATATAGCTCTGTGTGTGTGATGGGACTAACACACTTCAAGTCCTATAGGTGCTTCTGGGAACAAAATATAGCTCTGTGTGTGTAATGGGACTAACACACTTCAAGTCCTAAGGTGCTTCTGGGAACAAAATATAGCTCTGTGTGTGTAATGGGACAACACACTTCAAGTCCTATAGGTGCCTCTGGGAACAAAATATAGGAGCTCTGCCTGCCTGCCACGAACACACTACAAGTCCTATAGGTGCTTCTGGTAACAAAATATAGGAGCTCTGCCTGCCACTAACACACTACAAGTCCTATAGGTGCTTCTGGTAACAAAATATAGGAGCTCTGCCTGCCTGCCACGAACACACTACAAGTCCTATAGGTGCTTCTGGTAACAAAATATAGGAGCTCTGCCTGCCTGCCACTAACACACTACAAGTCCTATAGGTGCTTCTGGTAAAAAATATAGGAGCTCTGCCTGCCTGCCACAAACACACTACAAGTCCTATAGGTGCTTCTGGTAACAAAATATAGGAGCTCTGTGCTGCCACTAACACACTACAAGTCCTATAGGTGCTTCTGGTAACAAAATATAGGAGCTCTGCCTGCCTGAATTGCCCCTTAAGCCCCATACACACTATTAGATTTTCTGTCTGACAAAAATCTGCAAAAAAATCTAATAGTGTGTATGGGGCTTTAGAGTTCAACTTTACCTTTCAATTTTTTTTGTGCCATGTCGGCCGCGCCGGCCGCAATGCATTGCGGGGCCGCTCGCATCACACGAACGTGATGCGAGCGGCCAAAATAGTTCTGGGCTCGCCGAGCGAGCGAACGCCCGGTGCTCGATTTTATCGAGCACCGGGCCCATCCTTAATGTCTACATTCTACCATGCTGTAAAACGTCTGCCACTGCATTGCAGGCTCTTCTACTAATTAATATTTTTCTTTAGCTTGCAATCATTACTCATGATCCCATAATCACACAGAGACGTTTGCATTGTTTTAATCAGCAAGACCTGATTGGAATACTTGTGAAGAGAAATAACATGGACTTAAAAAGTATGCAGCATTAATAAGCAGGAAGCAAAACCCGCATTTGTAATGAACAAATATGGCTGTTCCTATGTACACAAATAATTACAAACCATACACACGCTTTAAAAACAATAACTCACAGTGATATGATTATTTATATCAAGCTGATCACATATTTATGTAGAAAATTATACAGACTGGGTTTCCTCTGTGTAAAGTGGAGAATCCCCTAGAAACCAGACCGTTTTCATGTATTTATGCTGTTTAGCACATTCAGTTGAAGATATATGCTGATTGGTTGCTAGGGGTACTGCACTTTTCCCAGTGTTTGGTTGCTAGGGGTACTGCACTTTTCCCAGTGTTTGGTTGCTAGGGGTACTGCACTTTTCCCAGTGTTTGGTTGCTAGGGGTACTGCACTTTTCCCAGTGTTTATTTGGACTCAGGTAGATGGATATCTTTGATAGAAGCATAAATGAGCAATGGTAGAATAAGACCAAGTGATTCATCAAGTCTGCAACATTTTGATTTTTTTTTCTTTAACCATTTTGTCCAAGTGTGCATCTATGGTACATTTGCCCCAAGCATGTTTAAATTCATTAACATTCTCTTCATTACTAAAGACTGTATATATTGGCCACTTTTTGTAAAGTTATGGCAACCCTGGATTGTCTGGATAGATAAATCCTTACTCCTAATAGAATGTCATTTATGTAATCCTGCATGCTGTCATAGGCGTGCTCAGCCTATTGCGGTTAGGGTGTGCACCCCAAAGCTCAAACACACATGCTTTTCTCTGCAGTACCAGTTGCACTGGACAGTGAATGAATGGGAAGTGCCCTGTGCACAGCGGCTTCCTGTTCATTCACAAATGGAAGCATAGTAAACAGAGTGTGCTCACTGTGTTCATTTAGAAATTACATATTGATAAGCCCCTTCCCCCACACTCCATCCTGAAATATCCCACACAACAGCCTGGAGGAGGGAAGCCAGCAGCACTTCGGGGCGGGGAGGGGGGAAGCCCAGGCAGTAGGGGGAATCTACATCGCTTGTAGTGATTAGGGTGGACCTGCTTCGCCCAAAGAAACCCAAAGCAAAACAGGTCAAATGCAGCCTCAGAACCCTTAAATTAAATGAGAAAAATAAGACTCTTGCATTGGACATGCACGTCAAACTGAAATCAAATGTTGAAAAACAACCCCCTTCTACTTGAGCCCTTTCAGAAGTAAATTATAGTAGGATTTGTAGTATTGGAGAACTACAATACAATACATTTCTGATTTACTATAGGGCCACATTTCATATGTTGGGAAGTAAACCTGTGTTTGCCTCATATCATCCAGTTCCTAATGTCCTTCTGGTACAAATAATTGGGTGAATAACATGAAAAAAAAAACATAGGTTAACGTCACCAAAATCTGAAATGATGCTTCAGTGCATAACCACTTAATTCAGTTAGTGAGGAGAATTAGATAGGATAGTACAAATTTCTTGTAAATTCTAAAACATCATGGTTTCTGGCCTTAGATTGGCCACACAGGTTGCCTCCTAATACTACAATTAATTTTAGGATTGCCAAACATGTTACGATCTGACCATAAAAAATTTGTACAAATTAACTTTAGATTTAACAAAACTCTACTGTATAATATGATGGCCTACCTAAAACTATCCAATCAATTTGTATCCAGTTAGGCAGGTCCTAGTCCTACATAGATGTTAGTAGATGTAAAGGAAATTGCACAATCAGATTGTAAGATGGGTGGTAAACTTTAGATTTACCAACAACTTATTTGAAGGTCTAGTTCAGGGGTCTCCAAACTTTCTAAACAAAGGACCAGTTTTTTGTGCTTCAGACTTAGGGGGCGGACTGTGGCCAGCAGGAATGGCAATTTTTAAGGCATCTGTGGGAGTAAACATCAGGTTAAAGTGGAATTTCACCCAAAAGGTGAAGTTGCACTTGTTTGCACCCTCCCCCCTCCCCCCCCCCACTGCCACATTTGGCACTTTTTTTGGGGCGGGGAGCGGGTACCTGGGTTTGACAGGTACCCACTCCCAATTCTGGTTCAGCCCCCTCCTCCTTCTCCACACAGCCTTCTGGGACACATCATCACAGGTCCCAGAAGACTGTGGGACCATTCACAAAGCACCGAGCAGCTTGCACAAGTGCAGTAGCAAACTAGCTGGGTAAGCTGCGAGGCTTCACTGCCGGTTTACATTAGCTGAGATGCCAACGCCTGTACTCAAAGCCAAATGAAGAATCGGCTCGTGTGAGGACATCACTGGATGCCTGGACAGGTAAGTGTCCTTATATTAAAAGTCAGCAGCTACAGTGTTTGTAGCTGCTGACTTTAATTTGTTTGGGGGAAGACTGGAGTTCCTCTTTAAGGAACAGTGCCCCATCATTGGTATCATTGGGAGGAATAGTGGCCCATTGTTGGTGCCAATGGGAGAAATGGTTCCCCAGTGCTGATGCCAGTTGGCAGAATAGTGTCTTGTATCAGTGGGAGGAATAGTGCCCCAGTTTGGAGGCCACAGGCCTAGACCTACCTAGAAGCACCGGGTATTGTTACAGGCTGAGACAGTGTGGGGAGCACTGACTAAGTAAGAATAAGTGGGTCAAGGAAGGGGGGGAGCTATTTGCATAGACACTGTCACTTTGCCCTGAATAGGCAAAGTGGCTTAGTCTCCATAAGAACAAATCAAAGGCACCATAAGGGATGCACTACTATGTCTATATCAGCCTTTCTCAACCTTTTTTACCCGTGAAGAATGAATAGGTTTCAAGTTTCGGGGGAACCCGTACTACCAATTTAACCAGGGTCAATGGGAAGAATTACCTTTACATTGGTAGTCAGTAGGAAGAATGCAACCCTTACAGTGCTGGTCAGAATGCCACCATTACATACAGCTAAAAACATAATTAGTGTCATGCTATTGGCTTTACCAAGTGTTGTTGGCCCTGGAACCAATAAATGGGAAGTCAATCAGCCACATCTCAAGGAACTCCTAGCAACCTCTGGAGGAACTCTGGTTGAGAATAGCTGATCTATATGTTTTTGACATCAGTTATAGCAGTGTTTCTCAACTTCAGTCCTCAAGGCGCCCCAACAGATCATGTTTTCAGGCCTATCATTATTTTGCACAGGTGATTTGATAAGTTTTGCTGCCTTAGTAATTACCACAGCTGTTTCATCTGAGAGAAATCCTAAAAACCTGACCTGTTGGGGCGCCTTGAGAACTGGAGTTGAGAAACACTGAGTTAGGCCCCTTTCACACTGGGGCGTTTTTCCGGAGCTACAGCGCTAAAAATAGCGCCTGTATAGCTCCTGAAAAAAGCGGGTCCTTTCACACTGGAGCGGTGCGCTAGCAGGACGGTAAAAAAAAGTCCTGCTAGCAGCATATTTGGAGCGATGAAGGAGCGGTGTATTCACCGCTCCTATACCGCTCCTACCCATTGAAATCAATGGGACACCGTGGGGATACCACCGGCAAAGCGCCGCTTTGCGGGGGGTTTTAACCCTTTTTCGGCGCTAGCGGGGGTTAAAACGACGGTAAAGCAGCGCTAAATATAGCGCTGCTTTACCGTCACCGCCCGCATCGCCCCAGTGTGAAACCGGCCTTAGAGGATAGGCAATTAAGGATCTTTTGTCATTATCTTAAGACCTCTTGTGTATGGCTAGCTTTAAGATTTGAATTTAAAATAATATAGCGATGAATAATATAATAACAAAATAATCTGTATATATTAACAAAAAGGGTATTTCTACAGAAAAAACAATACCTCACTTTTCAGTAGGATGATAAGAGAAGGAAACCCCCAACAGCTTCTAATATCTCACAGTGATTCAGAATTTTTTTTTTTCCATACCTTATATCTATAACCCCTTTTCCTGCCATTAAATTCTGTGGAAATCTATCTTGGTTCTGGATCCACTGTCTCTATTTTTTTAAAAGCAGAAGTAAACCCATCCATAAAACAGTTTAATTTCCGGCACGTGCCAGAAATGTAACACTCCCATTGGTTGTGCTCTCCACCAAACTGCCAAATCATCCAATGGCTGGTGTCATAACTGATCACATGTGCAGCATCATGGCAGTTGTAGATTAAACAGAGGCAAAGATGGCAGCTTCCTTGGCTGAAAACGATAGGGGGGTTTACTTCCACATTAAAGAAAGAATGCAGCAGATGGATTAAGACTCTTTTAGGCCGGTGCACCATGTGCTAACATACCTTGGTAACACTTATTGTACATACATTTTGGGGAGCATTCCATTAATTTCTAGTTGCTCCCCTACACATGTGAATGTAATAATCAACAAACCTGACCCTTTAGTTCACCACAATGCATAGATATGAATAAGCGTGTGTGGGTCAGGTACAGCCAGTGGTGCACTGAACCTTCTTACGTGCCCATTAGAAAAAATAGGCTGGGGAAATACAACACTCATCAATGCACAATAAAATGGTCATGCATAGGTGTGAATGGGCCCAGGAACAGCTTTGTAAAGGAAATTTTTCTTGTGGAATATTGACGACTACATTGGAGCCAGCAGGTGACTCATTCATTAGGTATTTATTTAGAACTGACTTCTATGTTGCGTGAACTTAAAATAGCTCTAGATTTATATTGGATTAAAAATAGAATTAGAATTTTGACATATCCCCTTTTAAGTGGTACTTTAACAAGTAATGGGGAGAAGACGACGAAAGGTAGTTAAAGCTTGTAAAACAATTTGCATTGCATCATCATTATGAGTCAGTATAAAAACTTGAAGTGGTTTCCTATTCCAGCATTTGAAAAAACTCATCACTAGGCTAAAGGCCATGTTAAAGCTTGTAGAGAAACGCGTGATTGTGATGACTGCTACAAGAGCAGGCTGCAGTTGTACAGCGCGCTTACACACCGTAGGGTCGATTTACTAAAACTGGAGAGTGGAAAATCTGGTGCAGCTGTGCATGGTAGCCAATCAGCTTCTAACTTCAGCTTGTTTAATTAAGCTTTGACAAAAAACCTGGAAACTGATTGGTTTCTATGCAGAGCTGCACCAGATTTTGCACTCTCCAGTTTTAGTAAATCAACTCCCATGCAACATACACGATGCAGTGCAACACAGCAATATATTGACAAACCGCAACAATAACATATAGGCCAGAACATTGATGTACTCAGGATGTATATGAAAAATCTTATAAAATACTTCAGCACACTTTATAAGCTTGAGTGTTGTACTAATAACAAAATGCAATTGTTGCTCTTTTTTGATGTTTGTAATATGCTCTCTTTTTAATGTAGTGTGATAATCATCTCTGATTGAAGGTAGTATTTATAAATCTAAATAGACAGATACGGAAAAAAGCAACATTTAACATATAAGAATGGAAACCAATCCTTTTGTCCAAAGCTGTGTCCGGGACATTTGTGGCAATCGTACACAAAGATGACCAAGCTCCCACTGCTTCATCATTACGCAGACACACAAGTTTTAAGAGTCCCAGCCGAAAAAAACTATAAACAGAAGAAAGGACAGAAAATGTAATGAGTATAAGACTATGGGGATTTGCACAACCAAAAGAGCACAATACATTAACAAACAGACAAAATAAACACACAGGAATAAATTAAACAAATGAACGCCCAATACCAAGCACAGAGGAATTTGTACATTTTGATGTGTAAATGAATGTTAGCTGTCACTATTTGTAATACATGATTGTACCACTCCCGGCCCACTCCAGATAAGAGAGCTGCAGGCCTAAAGCTCCGTACACACTGGTTGAATGCCGGTGTTCTGCCGAAAACTCCAACTCGCCAAAATCCCCAAACACATCAATTCCGGTGACTCTACAACACCAAAAATTGGAAATTTGGACGAGTTGGCTGTTTTGACAGAACAGCGGCAGAGTATACACTATGGTACACCATATAATGAGTGGCCATTGTTAGTCCGCCTGATACTAACCAACAACATGGCCGCCTCCAAGGTGGCGAAAACTATCCCAGGTGTTCTGCCAAAGCAGCCAACTTGTCCAAATCTCCAATTACTGCTAATGGAAAGTCACCTGAAGTGACGTGGTTGGAGATTTTGGTGAGTTGGAGTTTTCCGCAGATCACCGGCTGGTTCAATAAAAAATTGTCTGACATTTGGCCCATGTGTAAGGCACTTGGTCCATTTGGCCGGCTTCTGTCAGACTAGCATGCTGGAAAACCAGCAGCCAACCAGTTCCCGATCAGCACTCTCAACCAATGGCAGAGAGCCCTGATCAGAGTGTTCTGTCAGGGGCTGTCCCCCTGTCAGAACACAACAGCTCAACCTGGAGGGCTTAGTTTCAAGGTAAGTCTTTCATAATGTGCTAGAATGTGATGCATATTAACACATTATATCCTTACCTTGCAGGGTTTATTTTAATTTTTTTTTTTTTTTTAACCCTTTATTACTGCTTTAAGCCTGCCATGCACAGATCAAAATGTGTCTGGTTTAGCAGGGACTGGTCGAATTTCGATCCATGCATGAGCAGCCTGACAGATGGGTTTGGGTACAGCCAGCCTGTCCGATTTTTCCTGAATGATTGGCAATAGCCAGCAACACTAATCATTGTATTTTGATGGAAGGGAAGGCCCCCTGTTCCCCCCGCCAGCAGAACACAATAGCTATGCGGGAGGAATTCCAACATCAACACAGTCAGTGGAGCAATTGTCTTTCCTTTCACCCATGGTGGAAGGAAAATAAATTGTATAATCTATGGTCTGCCTTTGACTGCAGCGCTAATGTAATTTTTCTGCCCCCCTTTTCTGCTTGGCCATTTATAGAATCCCATATGAAACATAGCCCTGCCAGCAGGTTCAACTGTGTACAGGGCACACTTCATCACAGCCCCAATGCCGTCACAGGGAAACGTTTACTTTAAAATGCCCTTTCAATCCCAGTAGCTCCAGACGACTGTTCCAGAAACCCGCTGTTACATCACGGTCACCGGGAGGCCATGGTCATAGGTCATATGATTTAACGCAGGGAAAGGAAAACGCAAATGCTCCACAATGCAGAAGTGGCTGCCTGTTAACAGACCGACTACCTCTTTTCCATATGGAGCCCAATCACGTATCCATGATTCTAGGCTTAAAGTGACACTAAGCTCTGTTTTTTTTCTATACAAGTATGTATTCTTAAAGCGGAGTTCCGCCGAACAAAAAATACAATTAAAAGTCAGCAGCTACAAATACTGCAGCTGCTGACTTTTAAAATAAGGAAACTTACCTGTCCAGGGCACCCGTGATGTCCTCGCCCGAAGCCAACCCATCCCGTGGCCCCCGAGTGGAGGCCCGCCATCTTCAGTAAGGGAATCAGGAAGTGGAGCCTTGCTGACTGATCCCTGACTGGTCCCTGCCGTCTTCTGGGACTTGGGTGTCTCCCAGAAGACAGCGGGGGGGACGGAAGAGGGGCCGGTCATGTCGTAGATCGCCGCAGATTCTGTGGTGATCTATCGCCGGAAGTGGGAGCAAATACCTGTATTGGACAGCTATCTGCTCCCTCCTCGCCCTTGAAAGGTGCCAAATGTGACACCGGAGGGGGAGAGGAACGAGATAAGTGGAAGTTCCATTTTTGGGTGGAACTCCGCTTTAACTCAAAAATGTACCTTCTATTGTTCTCAGCCTCCTCAAAATCTCGAACTTACCCTTTTCTGCTGCTGTGGTCTGACTTTCTGTTAGAGGGGGGCCTCTCTTGCTTGCTTTTGAGCTGAACTATGGGATGGCATAGTCTCTTTCCCATCCTTTGACACTAGCGCTGCAATCTATGAAACCTGCAGACGTCATATCTGGAGTGGGCTAGAAGTACAGAGGGAGATGTACTATCTGGCAGAAAAAAAACATTGATTTTACCAAACTGTTAATCAATCTGGAAATGTTTTACAAATGATGACAGGTAACATTTTTTAAACATTAAAATTCGCTAAAATGTCTGTGCTGCTTGTTCTGCTTTAAGTGAAAGATTAAAAGATACAGTGGTTAAAATGCATATATTTTATATGATCAATCAATTGTACAGTACATTTAAGCGGAACTTCATTCTCTCAATCAACATTGACTATTTTTCATTTTACTGCTACCATTAGTAAATACATAGAAGTATATTATATTTACTTTTTTTTTTTTTTTTTTTTTTGACTTTCAAAAGTTTTTTTATTGGGTAATAAAACAAGTATTAACAAATGATGTCAATTATAAAGTTGTAACAGGATAATTTCTATGACTGAGTTACATATATAGTAAGTGTAGTTTAGGCATAATAAGTGCACTTGACAGTAAGAAGCCTTCTATTACAAACAATATATTGGTTCCAGATAATAACAAATGGAGAACAAACCTATTCATCCCTGGGGAAGCTAACTGTAAATAGGTTTACCCAGAAAGGATGACAGGGTTGGGGTAAATAGGGTAGTAAAGGGTAGTAAATGGAATTAGTATACATCTATATAAGAAATATTCAATACCAACTAGATCAATTTCAGTGATTAAGAGTGGGAGTACAGATCTTTTAAAACTTTAGAGGCATTGGGGTGTATGATCCATATGTGTTTCTTAATTATAATTTTTTAAGGCTAGCATTAGTTCATACTAGTATGCTTGGGTGTTGAGTCTTAAAATTACATCAATAAGGTTAGGAACTTAGATCGATTTCCACATTTTTGTTAGTAAGTAAGTTTTTGTATAGTAAGTCTTGCAGCTTATGAGTATGTTAGCCACTATTATTCTGTACTGAGTCGGAAAGATGTCAAGGTTGATAATTAAAAGGGCTGTAGCTGGTGAGAGTTTTAATAGGTTGCCTGTAAGTGCAATGAAAGTAGATACTGAGTTCCAGAAGCTAGTCAAATTTTTACAGCTCCATAGTGTGTGGTATAATGATCCAATTTGGAATTATCCCAATGCCCAATACAGGATGTGGCTGTGTTATTGATTTTCATAGCATTGCAGGTCTGTCAGCTAGTCCAGGCAAATCTGTAGAAACACTTCCTGTAGATGGTGAGGGCCGGCTCCGGAAGGCGGCCTCGAGAACGAGGCTTGGATAGCAGGACGCGACAGGCTCAGGGGGATGTCGTCATCAAAGATGGACGCGTTTCGTGAGCATGCGCACTCGGATGTAATGACGAGTCGCACTCATTTCTCAACATTGGGACATGTACAGGAAGTGCTTCTACAGATTTGCCTGGACTAGCTGACAGACATACAATGCTGGGGATTCGCCACACTGAGTGAAATATACCATGCCTTTTGATTTCTTCACAAATGTGAGTGGATCTATATCGCTGTAACAATAAAATTCCTTGTACTAAACTACTACACCTAGAGACGCCTTTCTCCACTTGTTTTTTAATACTAGCCAGTGCCTCACCAGCCACTGACCTCACCGCATGTCCCTGTAGCATTGTACCAACATTCTTCAGAGAATGATTGAGGAGAACTTTTTCCCATTTGGACATATTTAGATTTTCCCATACTGAGGATATTGAGAGAATATCTTATAGAAAAAAGCTATACTTTTATGCTTCTCAGCTTTGTTGAGTGCGAGATGCTTCCAAACAAGGGATGGAATATCAAAACCTTGATTTGGGATAAATTACTTCAGATGTTTGAGCTTGTGTAATTTATTGACTATTACATCTTTGTTTACTGAGGGGAGGTGTACATAAAAGTTAAAGCCCTGGTTAATCCAATTACTCCTTGAAAGGCTGCCTCTGCAATAATCAAGGGCTCTAAGGGGTATGGGTATATTTTGTAAATCTCCTAGAGAAGGGAATTTTGAGACAAGAAATGTCCATTAGAGAGAAGCTTAAATGGATACCAGTCTAGGAATTATTACCTTACTTTGACAGTAAAACATGGAAGCTGATTGGTTTCTTTGCAGTTTTAGTAAATCAACCCCATGGTGTAAGCTATCGATAGGGCAAATAGGTCTTTACCTTTGGTTCACTTTCGATGGATAACCAAGGTTTGTTGCCATTAGGGTTGAACCAAAATTTTATTTGGTATAAGAGCGTGCGTAGTAGTAATTTTGCATATCAGGTAAGTTCATACCACCTTTGTTTTTAGAGGATGTTAAGGATGTAATGCTACTCTTAGTTTTTTTGCCATTCCAAATTAGGTTCCTTAGTTTATTATCTAGTTGTTTAAACAAGTTTGAGGGCATTGGGATAGGTAGGGATCTAAAAAGGTAAAGTATTTTGGGTAGGGTTTGCATCTTAAATGCCACAATTTTCCCCATCCAAGGTAGATGCATTTTTTTTAATATTTTGAAAATCTTTAGATATCTAATCTAATAGTTTAGGAAAATTGGCTGTATATAGCTTTTGTTTAGGGAATGTAAGAATTATTCCTAGATATGTGATCGATGGTGATATTTACTGTTTTTTAACAATTTCTTAACGTTTCTTCAGTTGCTTCCTATGTTTCCAGGTCTAGGCAAATGATGTAATACATCTCAGGAGTCTTCAGAAGGGGAGGAGAGGTTTTCTCAGCTAAGCACACTCCCCTGCATGCATGAGCAAAGGGCAGATGGATTCCAGAAAGTAAATACTACATGAATCATCTGCCCTTACTCAAGATGGCCACAGCCAGAAATGCTAGGGGGGGGGGGGGGTTCAAAGTGAGTTCTCAGTAAAATAAAGCATGGAGACATGGATGGATGGGGGAGTTTGCTTTAAATGGTAAAAATGTATTAAATCACATTTTTGGTTTGTGGTGCTCAGATGCAGTCTAGTTCTGCTTTAAAGATGTAACACACTCTGTGTTATATATTTATAATTGTCACTTTGGAGATTTTAGTTGATTACATGGAGTAGTGAACAAAATACTTCAAAAATAATGCTAGACTGACAAAGTATACATCCCATGTGCCAAATTTAAAATTTCAGTTTTGTGTTCTGACAAATCGGTACTGGTAATCCTCTGTGTGCTGCTTTCAGTTCTGCAAAAAAGTTAAAAATAAAGTGCTAGCCTGCCTGTCCCTTACCTATTTTCCTTAGTGGATGACATTCTGTTTGCTAAAGCATCATATATCATAAACAATTTTCATTTTTATAAAATGTCACCTTTCCTCATTCTTTGTTGCATCTCGGTAATGCTGATCTCCTCCAGCCTCTTTTAGCCACTTCCTATCTACATATACAGTACTTGTACCAGCATCATCTGTGCATCATCGCTCTGGACTGACTTACTCATTGTGACAACAATGGACTATGTCTCTGCAAGGATTTTAGAGCAGTCATATGTAGTCTCAGGGGTCTCCAAACTTTCAAAACAAAAGGCCGGTTTACTGTCAAAATTTAGGGGGGCCAGACTGAGGCCAGTGGGAGTAGAAAATGCACCTGGCAACAATGGGATGCCATAGGCTTGGTGGTCAGTGGAAGTTGAAAAAATTACATCATTGATTTCAGTGGGAGTAATAGTGCCCCATCATTGTTGTCAGTGGGAGAATTAGTTCCCACTCATTGGTGTCAGTGGCAGGAACAGTGCCTCATTTCAGTGGAAGGAATAGTGCTCCAAAGGTCGGATAAAGGCAAGTAAAGGGCCACATCTGGCCTGCGTGCCACAGTTTGGAGGCCTCTGTACTAAATGATCCAACTACTTTTTGGGGTGTATTTACTAAAGACATATTGCAGGTGCAATGGCACTCATTTTCTCCAGAGTGTAGTAAATGTGTTGAAGCTCTGCTGATTTCCATCATCCCATCATGTGCAAGCAGAAATCCCTTTTTTTTAAAATTTTCCTTGCATCTGATTGGGTGTACTTTAAAAAAGTGAACTTTCACCACCTTACATTTACTAAGAAAAATTTGTGCAACTGCACTTGCAAAGGGCACAGTCTATTTTCCTTTAGTAAAGGCAACCCCTTTATGTCTCTCGGGAATTCCAGTGCCAATTCCAGAGTCACAGTTTGTACGACAAGTACTCTTACATACTGCTGCCTAAAAACATTTTCAGGCATACAGGTGTTTTTTGCTTTTTTTACTGATGTAAATGCAGACCATTGTTTTCAATGTGCCTGTACAGACAGGAAATCTGAGTTGCCAGGTAGTATTTTACAGGTATTTGCACGCAATTACACGCATGCAAACACCTCTCAATAAAATATTGCATTCTGGGACAGTTATATAATTACATAGTTACATAGTTAGTCAGGTGGAAAAAAGACACAAGTCCATTTAGTTCAACCATAAAAAATGAATAAAAAATAATATAGTACAATCCCATAAACACAATCATATATACCCACAGTTGATCCAGAGGAAGGCGAAAAACCCAGCAAAGCATGATCAAATTTGTTACAGCAGGGGAAAAAAATCCTTCCTGATCTCCCGAGAGGCAATTGGATTTTCCCTAGATCAACTTTACCTATAAATGTCAGTACACAATTATATTATGTACATTTAGGAAAGAATCCAGGCCTTTCTTAAAGCCATCTACTGAGCTGGCCAGAACCACCTCTGGAGGGAGTCTATTCCACATTTTACAGCTCTTACTGTGAAGAAACCTTTCCGTATTTGGAGATGACATTTTTTTTCCTCTAGGCGTAAGAGTATCCCCTTGTCCTCTGTGATGACCATAAAGTGAATAACTCAATACCAAGTTCACTATATGGACCCCTTATATATTTGTACATGTTGATCATATCCCCCCGTAATGTCCTCTTCTCAAGAGAGAATAAATTCAGTTCCTCTAATCTTTCCTCATAGCTGAGTTCCTCTATTACTCCTATAAGTTTGTTTGCCCTTCTCTGCACTTTCTCCAGTTCCCTGATATCCTTTTTGAGAACTTGTGCCCAAAACTGAACTGCATATTCCAGATGAGGTCTTACTAATGATTTGTACAGGGAAAAATTATATCTCCCTCTCTGAAGACAATATCTCTCTTAATACAAGAAAGGACTTTGCTCGCTTTGGAAGCCGCAGCTTGGCATTGCATGCTATTATTGAGCTTATGGTCTACCAAGACCCCCAGATCCTTCTCCACTATGTATCCCCCCAGTTGTACCCCCCCTAGTATGTATGATGCATGCATATTCTTAGCCCCCAAGTGCATAACTTTACATTTATCTACATTAAACCTCATCTGCCACATAGTCGCCCAATTAAACAGCATTGAGGTCAGCTTGTAAGTTGGAGACATCCTGTAAGGACGTTATTCCACTGCATAGCTTGGTGTCATCTGCAAAGACTGAAATTGTACTTTTAATCCCAGACCCAATATCATTTATAAAGATATTAAAAAGTAAGGGTCCCAACACTGAACCTAGGGGTACACCACTGATAACCTTAGACCATTCAGAGTAAGAATCATTAACCACGACTCTCTGAATTCTGTCTTTTAGCCAGTTTCCTATGTATTTACGAACCAATCTTTCCAAGCCTGTAGACTTTACCTTACACATTAGCCGTGTTTGGGGAACGCTATTGCGTTCGATACAGAATTTATTTTATGCGCTTACATGGGTACGCACAAATATACACGCAAAATAATGGCCTGAAATTTCAACATCAGTACGGTGTGCAAGTACCCTAAGGGCTCATTCTCATCTAAGCATTTGTTTAGCACAGCCCTGAATGATAAGCACATGTGAGAATTGGGCCATTTTATTCAAAGAATCAGTTCAAATCTATGCAGTAATATTCAGCTATACGCACTGTGGTTTGACCGTGCGCTCTTCAGCATGCTCAGTACACGGCACGGCATAATCTTTACAGAGAGTGAGACTCACTTGTAATAGCCCTGCCGGCTTTGAGATAACTCACCACAGGAATTACTGACAGTTAAAAAATCTTGTTGGAGAATTTATATGAAGATTTAGGTCGACTGATACTGTTGGCCTTTTTTAATAAGACAGTGCAAAGACAGTACAGCAATGAATTGCAGTCTCTGAGGTATTAACTCACTGAAGTCAGACCAACCATACGAAACAAGCTTGCATATGCCAAAATTTAGCAAGGAAGTCGAATTGTTTTGATGCTTTGCTCTGTTCTATCACTTGCTGAAATGTGATGGATTGCTTATGCACTATTAAAAATATATAGGGCTAAAGGGTAAAAGGCTTGCAATGGATGGCACCAAAGTTCTCTTTATAAAATATGTATATATTTATGTATGCTAGAAAATAGAGGAGGATAAACAATCTATGCAGCATATGAAAGTCGGCATCCAGTTATTGTGCAATGAATATTAGCTCTGGGTAAAATGTACAAGAATCACAGTGCAGATCTTATGAAATGATTAGTGAGTCAGCGTCAAATGCTTTTCGCCCTGAGCGATCTCCTAACACAACACATTGCTCCTGTGGCTGTCAGCAGTTTCTGAGCTTTTCCGTGATGAAAAAAAAAACGAGCTTCAGTATCATAACAAGAAGTAAACATTTCATTGAGGTATGGAAAAATAACAAAAACGTGAAAGTTCATATATACAGAGGGTACTCACTATCGTATACATTACCCATTCTAAACCAGGGTTCCCTGGAACCCCATGGTTTCTCCAGAGGTTGCTAGGGATTCCTTGACATGTGGCTAATTGCCCTCCTAACTTATGGTGCCTTCCATGTCAATCAAAACATGGCAGAGCCAGTGGTGGGACACCAGTGATCTTTTTTAGCTTGCTGTAAGGTGACATTCTAACTTCCACTGTAGGGTCATTCTTCCCAATTTCCACCATGGTAAGGGACATTTTTAATAGTAATAGTAATAGTTCTTAGTAGGGGTTCCATGAGACCTGAAAAGATACTTCAAAGATTCCCCTGCAGTAAAAAGGTTTAGAAAGGCAGATTTAAAGTGTCTATAGCAGTTATATAAAACTCAAATTCAAGGACAAGCTACAAAGCCAGTCATACAGGCCACACATTGAGGGATATAAATAGTAATTGGAAATATTTCATAAATTAGATTTTGTCAGATACTGATGAGCAAAAATATTGCAGCTCCTATTTTCCCTGGAATACTCCATGCTAACCCCAACATTGTGGTTTCAGACTTTGTTTTCCCTGCTATTGCACATTTTTTACATTTTCCGTTTTCATTTTCAACACACATTTAGCATAGCACTTCCTTAGTATACATACAGTATTAACCTCACTTGTAACACATTGAGATCATTTTCTTGTCTGTATTAACATTACCTGGAGGTACAGTACTTAATACACTTTTAATTTCTTTTCAATCTTTCCCCTTTTTTTGTGCCACCTCATTGGGTTTCCCATCGAATATCTTGGTCCCCTCCTACTACTCCCATGTCAGAGCAGCCGTCACCATTTGGAGACGCTATGTTTTATCAAGTTACAAGTTGGTTTGTAAGGCCCTTTTTAGAACATCTATATGTAGGGAGGTGGCAATCCCTCCCACCTTTCTAGGGAGTGCTTTAATATAATGTATGTATTTGTTTTTTAGTATAGGGTTCTGTTGTTGGAGGCATCTACTCCTGAAGAAGTATTCAAGAAACGCATCAAGTTACAAGATGCTTTCCTCTCTCATATTGCAATCACATTGGTTATGTAAAGCATGTACTTAAATATACCAGCTTGATGTACATTTCATATATTGTTACGTGTAACCCATTGGCTTGATATGCCAAACATTTTTTATGTGTACTTTATACATTTATGTGTCCAATCCTTGTACAATAAATTGATAATTTATGATTTTTGTATTATTTATTTAAAGTCCAATGGGTGAATATTGGTTGGATGTATAATCTTTAAACTTACCCTGTCGACAGAGGGTCACTTCCAAAAAAAGACCAGTCTTGTAAAAGAAGAGGCCTTAGTTACCTTTCTGGTGGCTTCTGTTTTAAAAAGCTGCCTCTTTTGAACTTCCCAGCTGCAGCAGGTATTTGACCAGATCATATGGGTCAAATACCTGTTACCCCTGCCGCATGCAACGTGTCTGCAGGCAAAACCACTCTGGAAGCTGGAGGAGCAGATATTCACGCATCCAGAAATGTGGAGGAGTACCTGCTATCCCCAAGGAGCCAAGGTGACATTTCAAGACACGGGCCGTTGGAAGGATAGGTATAGGTGCCTCTTATTTTACAGGATTGGTCTTGTAAGCGACCCCAGTGGTGACAGAGTCACCTTAATCTTTCACTTCAGTTTGACTAAATACATGTTGAAATAAACAACTGATGTCCAAGAGAGAGGCTTAGGAAGCTCCAGGACATTGTATTCTGCTGAGCCTGCCTATAACCTTCAGTATGTGCCAAATGTACTGCTGCTTGTGGTCACCACCTTAAACAGCTTTGCAGCCATTCTAGCTAATAATCTCTATATACAGTATTCAGTATTAGTGTCTCCCTGCATTCAGACAGCTGTGGCCTGTGTCTCATGCAACCCCATCAACTTCAGGTTAGCTACAGTGCTACAGTTTGAGATGCTTACTCTAGTCTAGAGCATCCTTCCTCAAACTTTTTACCCCAGGGGAACCCCTAAAATACATTTTCCACTGGGAAATTGTCCCTTACATTGGTGGTGGAAATAATGCCCTCCTTACAGGGGTTGCCAGAATGACATATTGCCAAGTGATGTTAGACCTGGAACTATGCAAGCACCATCAAATTGGAGGTCAGTTAGCGACAGCTTACAGGAACACCTAGCCACCCCTGGAGAAATCCTAGTTGAGAATGGATGGTCTAGAGCAGGGTTTCTCAACCAGGGTTCCATGGAACCCAAGAGTTTCTCCATAGGTTGCTAGGGGTTCCTTGCGCAATAAGCAAATTCTGCCTCTCAGTTCCCACTGACACCACTGATGTTTTTAGCTATCTGTAAGGGGGGGATTCTTCCCAGTGACCACAAGTGTAAGAATCATTCTTCCCACTGACCATCACACCATTGTATCATTAGTTGTAGATATGTTAATTTTTAGCAGGGGTTCCCTGCGAAAGGTTTCCTCAGTGTTAAAAAGGTTAAGAAAGGCTGGTCTAGAGGATTAAAATCCAGATGACAGACAGTGGTTTACTAAGCCATTGAATTTTGTGCTTATGTCAAACCACCACCATAAACTAGCAGTACAGGTGGAATCTGCAGTTACAGTTATTAATTTAATTGCAGTGAAACTCCATGCAAATATTTAAACACATTTCCCTTTATTCCAGTTATATCTTGCTTTAAAATGATTATATATATATATTAAACACAGCTAGATTAAATATCAGAATCAATCTTTATGTTGGCTTTCTGTAAGCACATCTACAGCAGCAGTAGAGGTCAGCACTTAGAGCTTAAAGGGACTCCATTGCTTTGCATAGTGCTGCCTTAAGCCCACCATAGTCGGATTTTACATGCGATTTTTGCAGACGGCTATTATAGCCACTAGCATTAATCACTGTGTTCTCCCAGCGAGGATGGCTCCCCCGGAAGAACATAATGGCTCTGCAAGAGGGATTCCTCTATCAGTACAGAGTGTGTTGATAAGGGAATCAAGCGATTTTCTTTCCTGCAACCAAGGGTTGAAAGAAAATCGCTCCATCTATGGCCAGCATTACTTACAGGAAGGGAGCACAAAGGGATGAACCCATTAATAAGCTGCCTCTCCTTCACTGTCTAATCATCAGATCTGGGCACGAGATTTGACTTCCGAAGCAGAACTTCTGCAATTATTTTCTTTTATATTGACCTGTCAGCTGGGTTAGCAAAAGTACAGTGATTTTGATGGCATATTAAGCCATGGACACGTATGGGACATTTTTACATGGGAGTCTTTTGTAAGGTTGATCTCTAGCTGTAACTTTTTCACTTTAATTTTGTATACGGTAGGAAGAAGTTGGAACCTCTGCCAGTGGGGAGATTCATACCACTCTATTTGCTGTCTGTGGGGAGATTCATATCTTTCTATTTGTCCTGGGGACCTTTGTTGGGTAAACACAGCATGCCATGCCACTGCAGTTTTGTTGCATCTACACTGCTTTTTCCTTGAGCCTAGGGGGTTAATTTACTAAAGGCAAAAAAACTGTGCTTTAGTAAATCAATCCCAAGGGTCGCACTGGTGCGGTGCGGGGAACTGCATGCAATTCTAACAGGAATTGCACCGCATTCTTATACAAGTCAATTATGTGAATGCAAACACAAATCAGAAGAAAGAAGCAACTCAACTGATTTTGAGCCCTAGAACTAGAGCAGGTAAACTGGTAAGGGCATCTTCCGCTTTCTCATCTGTGTACGTGTTTCTTGGTCAGTAACTCAGAAAGTATAAAAGCCCAGTTTAGGACTACATTTTTTATTTGTTTTGGATACAGTATGAAAGAATTAGAACCTCGTCAGGTTCTATTGCTGTGTGTCCCCAGTGCGGGATTCCTCTCACTTTCTGCCCCAGTCACGTGGTATCAGAGGAGCAATAAAATGATGGAAACTCTTTCTAATGGGGACAGCACCAAACTCTTTTTTTAGTAGAGTGGAAATGTTTTCAAATATCTTTTTAGGCTTCTATGTATGTTTTCCTGCTCCACCCTTCTGCCAAATACTTCAACTGGGTTTACTGGGACATCAAGTGGGAGGAAACCTCCCCAATACAGACAGTGATACAGATAAAGGTTTTAACCCCTTTTCATTCTATACTAAGCAAAACAATTTGGCTAGGGATGGGCTTTAAAGTGGTTGTAAACCCTTATAGATCACTTTTTGCTACAGGCAGAGGCGGCTCTCTAATTAGGCAAATTAGGCGGTCGCCTAAGGCCTCGCACTCACAGGGGCCTCACGGCCTCCTAATTTGCCTGTGCTCAATCACTGATTCTTTCCCCCACCCTCTTTATCTCTCCCTCTTTTCTATGTGCTTGTATTTTTTTTCCTTTTACGGGCGTGAGTGGGGCCTCGTGTGTAAGTTTCGCCTAAGGCCTCACAAAGTCTAGAGCCGCCTCTGGCTACAGGTAAGCCTATAATAAGGCTTATCTGTAGCTACCCAGGATATCTCCTAACCTGGTTTAGGAGATATCCCCTGTATTTGCATGTGTCAATGTCATCGACACATGCGCCCTGAAGCAACAGCACGTATGTGCCCTTGCTTCAGTGAGTGTGGCGTTATCGGCGGCTCTCGCACGCATGCGCAGGAGTGACGTCATCGCGGCTCCGGCCAATCACAGCGCGGAGCCGCGATACCCAGAAGTAACCCCTGGGAGTGATATCGCCAGCTGGGTTCCTGCATAAATGTCTATACAAATCGTCCCCCGAAGTCACCAAAAGTAGTATAGGAACGACTTTTGGGAATCGGTGCGGCAGTGTAAAGTCGGCGCCATACCGATTCAGACGGTTCCATTGCCAGCAATATCAAATTGCCTGCCAAATTGGACCAATGTGAATGTGGGCTAAAGGAGCGGGAGAGTAATTAGCTCATCCCTCTGCTCTCTACTCTACTACTGCCATTTTCCTGCCCGCCCATGTGCATGAGGCATCCCTGATTAGTAGTGCTGCTCATTTCTCTCCAAGTCTGAGTGCTTCTTCACAGAGGTTTACAGAAGGCTGATATCAAGACAAATGATGGTGCTTACACTTGCTGCATTTAAAAATGTATATAAAGACTGTTTTAATGAAATTATAATTGTATTCATTAGTGTTTTTTAATATCTGTCTGGGATTCAGATTTACATATTATAACTATAGCAAATCATAATAAAATTGCGTGCTATGGGCTAAAACATGTTGCACATCATCCCTGCTCTATGCACTGCCTTAATAAATATGCACATGCACATTCTGGGCAATGTAAAGATGAAATACATGTAATAAGGTCATAATACTAGCATGTATCCTAGATGACACTGTGCATATATTCATTAATAACCAATTTTGTATTCAGAAAATCATACTTATCAGTCATGCCATTAAATTATATGCAAATATTCACTTATCTAACCCATTACATATTCAGCTGAAGTTCACACAGCTCCGATAAGGAGTGGGATAAACATATTAGAAATATCATCACCTGCTGAAGTATGGGACTATTTGCATGTGGGTGTGAATGTAAAATCCATCTTATGCCCCATACACACGGTCGGATTTTCCGATGGATTTTGTCCTATCGGACAATGTTGTCGGAAATTCCGACCGTGTGTAGGCACCATCAGAGAGTTTCCATCGGATTGTCCGACGGACAAAGTTCTATCTCCTGCTGGATAGATTTTCCGACAACAAAGTCCGATCACACCAATTCCGATCGTGTTCCGATCCGATATGATGAAGAAAAAGCATAATGAACTACCAAAAAGTATCGTAAAATGTAGGTTGGATCAAAATTTGAGGGTATGGATTGAATTCCTAGAAACTGTATCAGATGGTAGCTTTGTGGAGCTGTAAAACGCACACAAGAGTTAGTAGTCTGTTGACCACACAGATAATACTTTCTGTAACACAGATATTTTTACAAGCAAACACAAGGTCTTCATATGAATAATAGTCTCCAATGGATGTTCCAGGTTAAAGCAAACCTGTCATGAAAGACATAAAGGTGTAAACCATTGTTGGTCTACTGTGAAAATGCTAGTTGACTGACTTTCATGCCGCGTACACACGACCGTTTCCAGTGAAACTGTCTTGCCTACACATGATCACACCAAAGTCCGACCGTCTAGAACGCAGTGATGTACAACACGTACGACGGGACTAGAAAAAGGAAGTTCAATAGCCAGTAGCCAATAGCTGCCGTCTCGTACTTGCTTCAGAGCATGCGTCGTTTTTGGTCCGTCGGAACAGCATACAGACGAGCGGTATTCCCGATAGGAATTGATTCCGTTGGAAATATTTAAAACATGTTCTATTTCTAGGTCCATCAGAATTTTCGAAAAAAAAAAGTCAGATGAGGCACACACACGATCGGAATAGCCGATGAAAAAAAAATTCTGACGGAAAGTCCGACCGTGTGGCATTATGCTCATTCACTGGCTTCAATACTTTTAGTTACAGACCTGGAACAATCTTGCTGATGAAAAAGTCCTTATCTGCATGCCTATTCCTGGTTAGTGACACAAAGTGGTGGAGCAAGAGGTTCAACGTGACAGATAGGCAGCAAGGAGAGCTCAGCAAAGGCAGCCTTGATATTTATGTAATACATTTTTTTTTTTTTAGCAAAAGAAAACTTGTGGTTAGATGTACCTCTTGATCAGCAAATGCAATAATTGGGCAAGAGGCATAAAATATCTATCATTTGTTCATTTATTTGTTCATTTATTCTGGTGGAACAGAGGTCCTACATAGCCAAGCACAGTTAACTTACAAGATTTCCCTTGCAGTGCTGCTAATGAAATCTGAGAGCCTGCTCTTAGCTCATAGTAATAAGGAATATATAGAATTTACCAAGACATTTTACATGTGTAGGGTAGTGCAGGATACATTGAGATGCACAAGAACAGTTCCCGTGGCAATATATCTGGGCCTCCACTAGATGTCGCCACTGTGGGGGGTAATGTTCTTGGCATTTAACTTAATTTAGGGAGCCATTTTAGTTACCAGCCCACCCCTGTGTACTTGGGAAGAGAAACCAGTCTGTTTTTAGTGTCCTAAGGGTCAGACTATAGAGATAGTGTATGGTCTCGCTTGCTCTCTTGTTCTGCTGCTAGGTCCCCTGAGAAGGGACAATACTCCCTTGGGTAAGGACTTTTATTCAGTCAGCAGGACATTGCACTTGGGCTTTCACCTTGGGAGGATAGGGGGAAGGAGCAGATGGACCTTTTCCTGATTGGAATCTGGACCGTAGTTTTCCTTGTCTAGGGAATGCAAGGGACTAGGTTTCACCTGACTCAGGGCACAGGTCTCAGCTCTACTCTCCTATTTCTCTCATCTTAAAAATCTCCCAACCTTGTTTAAAGCAGCATTAAGCCCAAAACCAAAAATGTAATATTGAGGTCAATCAGGCATGCACATTATATGTGGTATATGTTTATTTATACCCAATATGTCCTGAGTAGGGATGAGCCGAACATCCACGGGTTCGGTTCGCACCAGAACCCGAGAACGGACCTAAAGTTCGTGCGAACATTAGAACCCTATTAATTACAATGGACGCGAACGTTCAAAATCAAAAGTGCTAATTTTAAAGGCTAATATGCATGTTATTGTCATAAAAAGTGTTTGGGGACCTGGGTCCTGCCCCAGGGGACATGTATCAATGCAAATCTTTTTTTTAAAACGGACGTTTTTTCAGGAGCATTGATTTTAATAATGCTTAAAGTGAAACAATAAAAGTGTAATATTCCTTTTAAATTTCGTACCTGGGGGGTGTCTATAGTATGCCTGTGAAGGGGCGCATGTTTCCCGTGCTTAGAACTGCCCTGCACAAAGTGTCATTTTTGCAGGAAAAAAAGCTATTTAAAATCACTTGCGGCTAATGAATTGTCGACTCCCGTAACACAGAGAACAGTCATTCATTGAAAGTCATTGATAAAAAAAAAGCCATTGATAAAAAAAAAAAAAAAGTGTGGGGGTCCCCCAAATTCAATTACCAGGCACTTCAGGTCTGCTATGGATATTAAGGGGAACTCTGCCAAAAAAAAAAAATGGCGTGGGGTCCCCCCCTCAAAATCCATACCAGACCCTTATCCGAGCACGCAACCTGGCAGGCCGCAGGAAAAGAGGGGGGGACGAGAGCGGCCCCCTCCCTCCTAAACCGTACCAGGCCACATGCCCTCAACATTCAAAGTACCCCTACCATTTCACAAAAAAAGTGACAAAAATGGTAAAAATGACAGGAGACGGTCTTTGACAATTCCTTTATTAAACTCTTCTTTCATCTTCTTTCTTCTGGTCTTCTTCCTTTCTTCATACTTCGGTTTCTTCATCTTCTCCTTCCGGCATCTTCTTCCATCTTCCACGGCGTCGGTGTCTCTTCTGGGCCGCTCCGCGCAATGGGAGGCTCCCGCTGTGTGAGGCTTCGCTGCGTCTGACAGGTCTTTTATAACGGAGGGCGGGGCCACCTGGTGACCCCACCCACCTCTGACGTCATGGGGAAAGCCATAGGGAATTCCCTATGACGTCCCCGTGCGTCAGAGGGGGCGGGTCACCAGGTGGCCCCGCCCTCCGTTATAAAAGACCTGTTAGACGCAGCGAAGCCTCACACAGCGGGAGCCTCCCATTGCGCGGAGCGACCCAGAAGAGACACCGACGCCGTGGAAGAAGATGCCGGACGAGAAGACCAGAGCAAGAAGAAGCGGATCGGAGGAAGAAGAAGATGGAAGAAGAAGATGGAAGAAGATGCCGGAAGGAGAAGATGAAGAAACTGAAGGATAAAGAAAGGAAGAAGGAAGACCAGAAGAAAGAAGATGAAATATTTTAATAAAGGACTTGTAGGGGTACTTTTGTACCCCCTTACCATTTCACACAGGGGGGGGCTGGATCTGGGGGTTCCAGATTCCGATAAGCCCCCCACCCGCAGACCCCCACAACCAATGGCCTGGGTTGTGGGTACGAGGCCCTTGTCCTCATCAACATGGGGACAAGGTGCTTTGGGGGGACCCCAAAGCACCCTCCCAATATTGAGGGCATGTGGCCTGGTACGGTTCAGGAGGGAGGGGGGGCGCTCTCGTCCCCCCTCTTTTCCTGCGGCCTGCCAGGTTGCGTGCTCGGATAAGGGTCTGGTATGGATTTTGAGGGGGACCCCACGCCATTTTTTTATTTTTTTGGCCGGGGTTCCCCTTAAAATCCATCCCAGACCTCAAGGGTCTGGTATGGATTTTGAGGGGGACCCCACGACATTTTTTATTGCCCAGGGTTCCCCTTAATATCCATAGCAGACCTGAAGGGCCTGTTAAGCGAATTTGGGGGGACCCCCACGCTTTTTTCTTTTTTCTCAATTACTTTTTTTTATCAATGACTTTCAATGAATGACTGTTCTCTGTGTTACGGGAACCGGCAATTCATTAGCCGCAGATGGCTGCCTTAGATGACACAATAGGCCAGAAGGGTAAAGGTGTTTTAAATGTGATACTGCAATGCTGTACTAACAGCAAGCACACACTAATCCCCAGAATCACAGCACAGATAATGTCAGCACTGCAGTCAGCAGCACTGCAGAATGGATAACAGCACAGATAATGTCACTGTCTGACACGCCGGAACACAATATACGAGGCCGCCAGCGCGACGGCCTTTTATAGTGTGGGGCGTGTACTAAACCCCCTGAGCTATAATTGGCCACAGGCATCCTGCCTATGGCCAATTATTGCTCTCCTCGCCGCTGGCTCTATGATTGGCCAATCATGTGGGGGTCACAGTGCATGCTTGGCCAATCATCAGCCAGCAATGCACTGCGACTGGCGCAGTGCATTGCGGGCCGCTCGCATCACACGAATTTGATGCGAACGGCCCAAATAGTTCTGGGCTCGCCGAACGGGCGAACACCCGATGTTCGATTCGAACATGGGTTCGAATCAAACACCGGGCCCATCACTATTCCTGAGGAAGCAAATCTTTGTGAAACGCATTGACAAGCACGCATGGAGGAGTTCATGGACCTGACTTTTTGACATCTTTTCATACTTTTTTGTATATTGATGGACTTTTACATGCATCACATGATTAGATCCATGCCTCCATGTTTGTATTTGGGTACTGCTGAGTAGTAGATGGTGTAGTGTTTTTATTATGTGTGGTATTTTACCAATAATTGTAATAAAGAATATTTTGTTTTTACACATACTGCCTCCTGTTGTGCCCACAAAGTTATTTTTTGAGAAAGTCTAGCTCACTTTCTCAATCCTATTCTTTAATATTTGGATGTTGACAAGGTGGGGGGTCCTCCTTTTCTGCAAAATTGTAATATATTGCTGCATACAAACCCTTAGAGGTGGTGGCTGCATTAGTATCCTTTTTTTAGGCTTTTTTCCCCCTCTGCTTTCACCTAGTGATCTGGCCAGTAACACACTCCCTGTGTTAGAGTGACCTCACTCTGGATGAAGGAGCACAGAGGCATCTGTGGAGAGCCACATTGTTAATCTGGGGGGAGGGAAGTGTTTGATGTACTCACAGATTTATATAGACTAACAAATTAAGTATACAGTTAAGTTCTGTTTTAAGCAATACAGCTAGGTCACCTGCCTGCTCCCAGCCTGTGACTGTACAAAGCAGCAAACCAATGAGGTAATCACTGTCCTTTTTATGGGATGTACCTTGTCAGCACATGTTCAGAAAATAGAACCCAATTGGTTCAGAGTACTGCCCCTCCTTCTCCAAGCTTGAGCACTGCTGTAATTAGTGGGTGATACCAAGACAGATATTTGCACAATTTGAATTCAATAACAATTGTAATGATTTTTAATGAATATATACATTTTTTTATTTTTGCCTGGAGTTCTAGAACATTGTTCTATTTCCTGTGAAAGATCTTGCTTTAGTTACATTACTGGCAAATTGTACTGCACTTTTCCATGTCTTTTCAAATGCACATAATGATTTAACAATGGCAATTCCAAAATCCGCCAACTTAGTACAGAATACAAAGATTCAAAATAGGAAAATTCAAGAATTGCCACAGTGGCATCAAAGTCATTATCTGGACCCATTGGATGTAAAACAGGGGAGAACATACAAAACATGTCATCGAAGAAATAAGAAAAGATTATTCGGAAGGCACATCGAAGCATTAAATAGTAATAATATTTATCACAAACTTCACATTGGTGATGGTAAAATGGCTGTCATGAAATAAAGAAGTTAAGGTGTCAGAATGGAAAGAAGAAGGAAATAGGAAGAAGAAAGGAAATGCGAAGCCAAGGAAAAAGGTATACCCGAAAGTGAAGAAAGTCCCAGAGTGCCGAGGAGTAGCCAAGAAACTACATGGAACCGGGTGTAGAGGATAGGGGACTATTCCCAAGTCCGTTCAAACATACTGTGCTGAAACCTAGAAACCTTTTCATGGATCATTATCCAAGAAATGGTGTGTTTCAGTCTTCGAAAGGATACTGAAGGCATTTTCCATGCTCCTATTACCATTTTTTTAAAGTAAGGAAAAATAAAGATCCTATCCTTATCCTTATTGAGCCTCTAATGGGGAAATAATGCATACAAATAAAAGGGAAAGATACTGAAACCACTGCAAAGTTTTTTCATATTCATTCTTTTTTGAAATTTGAAAGTAGTCAAAACACAATTCCATTTACTCACTTTTCTTGAACACATTCTTCTGTGTTCTATAAAATGACCAAGAGAAACACATACAGACAAGTGAACTGAAAACAATTTACCACAGAATGAGAACTGACTATGACTAAGCTCTGTTTAAAATGGATTAAAAACTGATCAAAAACATATTAAAAAGGGATTTTGCACACAGAAAATAAATCTGTATTTTATTATTTTTTTATGACAGAATTAGAATGCGATGTACTTGAGAGCACTAAGGCATTTGGCTGCATAAAAAATAGTACTGGATGACACAAATGACAGTGCGTTTTACCAGTGTTGGTTGGGCTATGGAGGAAATACAATTATAGCAAACTAGTCTCCTGGTTCCCAGACTAAAATGGGTAAATCTAATGAGCTCTAGGGGTTCTTCTAGCTTCATAGCAAAATGGTTAGTTTTGTGAAACAAAAAAAAAAATGGATTTGCATAGTTTTGAATTTTAGTAACACAGCAAACATAAATTATATTGGTTAGTGTTTTAGATATTTCTGAAGTGCCGAGTAGCTTCCGCCTGGCGCCTATAGTAATATATACTACAGGTGCCGGGCGGAAGCTACTTGGCGCTTCAGATTTGATTGACAACTGAGTTTGATGTCACTTCCTGTTTCCTTCTCCCATTGTGCCCGAGAGAGAGGAAAGTTCCATTGCCGTTGCCAGTGGAAGGAGACACCGCAGGAGAGGACAACAGCAAGGTAAGTACCCCTGTGCGTAGAACAGGATGGGGGGTGTTTGAAGTGACAGAAGCTGCATTTAATGGGACAAAGGCGGGCTGCATTAGGGGGGACAGAGGCTGCATTAGGGGGGACATAGGCTGCATTTGGGGGAGACAGAGGCTGCATTTTGGGGGGACAGAGGCTGCATTTGGGGGGATAGAGGCTGCATTAGGGGGGCAGAGGCTGCATTAGGGGGGACAGAGGCTGCATTTGGGGAGACAAAGGCTGCATTGGGGGGACAGAGGCTGCATTTGGGGAGGACAGAGGCTGCATTTAGGGGGACAGAGGCTGCATTTGAGGGGACACAGGCTGCATTTGGTGGGACAGAGGCTGCATTTGATGGGACAAAGGCTGGTACAGAGGCTGCATTTGGTGGGACAGAGGCTTAATTTTATGTGACACAGGCTGCATTTGATGAGACACAGGCTACATGTAAGGAGGGACTCCGCTGGGGACACCTGATGTAAGGACGAACTCTGCTGGGACGCCTGATGGCATCTGGTTGTAGGTGACATGGTTAGTGACACGCTCGGGCGCCCACTGATTCTGCATTATGGTGAGTTGAATGATTTCATTTTATATTACAATGTAATAATAGAAATAATGCGCTTCAATCATCCTGACACCATAACAACCATGGTGCCGGGATGATTGAAGTGCTAACACCAGGTGTTTGGAGTATCTTTATCTGTTGATTGTTAAACTTTCTAGTATACACATATTTCTATTGTTATGTAGGATCTGGACCTGCTGTCCCTCAATCCCTCTCTCCCTCCATCCCTCGTTCTCTCTCTCCCTCCATCCCTTGTTCCCTCTCCCTCCATCCCTCGTTCATATCAGACGCTAACCACACCACCTTAGAGCCATGCCCACTATTTCACTCAAACCACGCCCATTTTTACCAAGTGGGAGGGGTCAAAAAGGAAGGGCGGGGTCTGGCGCCCCCCATCCTAAAACTTTACCAGCCGCCACTGCCTTCATGCATAGAAGGTAAAAAAAACATGAGCCTTCAGAACTACTTTAAGTGCTGTAGCACATATTTTAAGTGGGAGGCCATAGTTCTGCTTGTACACATTCTGTTATTTGAGAGAAATGTTCCTCTAGGATTCGTTGAGACATACTGTATAATCAGAACTCCAAGAGTATGGAGCCCTGAACTGACAAAGACCCAGGTCCAAGATACATAATCTGCCACTGTTCCAGCTATTCCTGTGGCATGCTCCATAATAAAAAATAAAAAAATGGGGCCAAGAACTCAAGCACTGAGATCTCACCAACAAAATGTTATCTGTATATAACCAAAAACGTCAATATCAGCATTGAGTGGCCTTTTTAAAAGCTTGAACAGTGATGTAGGCTAATTCTAATCCCTAAAGTTTGCACACATGGCTGTTCTGTTTTCTTTCTCTTCTCAGGGCAATAATGGAACACATGTGACCAGAGCAGGAAGGATATCTGAACAGAGTCATGAGAAAGTAATGGAAAAATTAGTTAAGAAAGGTTGTATGATGATCTATACCATATGGAGTAGTGAGTGATAAAGTTTATAATTGGTGTCTGTATCTCTACTGTACTGCTGACCTTAATTCTGTCTTCCACCTCTGACTCTTGGCCTTAGGCCATTGCATTACTTGTCTACCCCACAGCAAGGACATTCTTTCTGTATCAGTAGACAAACTCTCTGCAGATTTATTTTGCAAAGCTAACAACCTCCAATGCCTTCAATTGAAAACTCAAGTCACCTGCTCCCAGGACATGACATTTTCTCGGTCAGATGGCTTAGAGGTGTCAAGAATCTACCGCAACATACAGGAATATACAATGTAATACTGACATAAAATCACACACATAGGTTGGACTTGATGAACTTGTGTATTTTTTCAACCTCATCTACTATGTAACTATGTGTACCTGTGTAAAATATGAATGAATAAAGAAGAAAGTTGGTTCTTTGTTTTAAAGAATACCTGTAGTAGTGGGAATATGGAGGCATTGATGGTCCCCTGAGCTTTAAAATTCTAGCTCCATGGCACTCTCCATTGTCAGTACTTTCTGAGGGACTAAATCAAAGTTAGCATTCAGCTAGTGAAGCTATAGAAAGCTATAGAAAAGTCAGAACTTCTGATCTGCATATTTGTCACACTTCCACCCTGCCTTAGTAAATGTTATAGTTAACCTCCCTGGCGGTATGATTATGTCTGGAATTTTGTGCTGAAAGCGGTACAATTATTTTGCATGGAAATTTGGCTTTTTTATATTGTAGGTCTGCAATTCTTATGAATAACTCTCTTAAATCTGTCCGAACCAGAGTCTAGTAGACATCCCGGGTATTATAAAGTTTGAAACACAAAACATAAATTATAATATAATAAAAATATATATGAAAATTATTCAATAATGTAATCAAATCAAAAACACTGAAATTTGCTCAGTTGCAGAATAGTCGCTGTCATTAAATGTATTGTTTGATGATGAATTGTGATTCTAATTTATTATCGCTGTTTTCTAGCTGGTCTAAAACCACTTTTGACATAAAGGGACACTTTTTGGTTGCTATGGACAATCTCCAGTTTCCAGGCAGAAAAAAAAATATTTATTATATAAAATGACATGCAGGGCACTGGGCAGACCACTAGGGACAAATGGGATGTGTATTTTTTGTATACAGTACTGTATGTGTTTTGTGTTTTTTAACTTTTTAGAATTTGGCGCCGATCTCCACTCCCGTGCGTCGTAACGTCGCAGGGAACGGAGATCAGCGGCACTCGAGCACTGTGTGAATCGAGCGAGCAGGCGGCTCGCACACACAGCGGGGAGACATCGCAGGATCCAGGGGATAAGGTAAGTAACTTCCCCCTGTATCCTGCAATGCGAGCCCGAGTCTGGCTCGGGGTTACCGCTTTTGGTACTGAAGTTCCAACCTCGAGCCAGACTTGGGATTACCGCCAGGGGGGTTAAAGCCTATGGACTTATGTCGAAGGGCATAACAGTCAAGCAACTGTTGAAACAGATCCAGCCATTTCCTACCACTAGAAAGGGTTGTCCTGGTATCACATGATTAGTCAGAGTGTTATAATAAGATACAATTGTAAAAAAGCACTGAGCCAATTCTAGGAGTAGATAAAGACATTTCAGGGGCTGTTTTATATACGATACCACCAGTGTTGCCATGGTTTCAAGAAACAAATATTAGAATTTTTACCAGTTTTGGAAAGCAGGCAGATGCAGGTTAACCTCACTGGCTGTATGATTATGTCTGAATGTCAAAGCGGTACATTATTTTGCATAGGAATTTGTTATTTTATATTGTAGGCCTGCAATTCTTAGGAATAACTCACTTAAATGTGTCCAAACAAGAGTCTAGTAGACATCCCGGGTATGCTAAAGTTTGAAATACAAAATCATAAATTATAATATAATAAATAACTATAAATAATTATAAAAAAATAATATATTTTATTCAATAATGTAATCAAATCAAAAACACAGAAATTTGCCCAAACAAGAGTGCAAAAAATACTAGTCACTGTAATACTAGTCACTGTAATACTAGACACTGCATATTGGTTTAGTAAACATCCCGGGTATGAAAAATGTTGAAACATGTCACAATCAGGACAATGGAACGCGTCCCTCTACATCAAAAGCGTTTTTAGACCTGCTAGAAAACAGCAATAGTGAATTAGAATCAGTTGCAGAATTGAGTAATAGTGATTCGTGGGGAAATTCGTCATCAAACACTAAAGGTGACGAGAGCGATGATTCTGCGACTGAGCTCAGTGATGTGCGAACTTGGTGCTTTATTGACTGTGGTGCAGCACTGAGATCAGTCACAGAATTGTCGCTGTCGCCAGTGTCTGATGACGAATTTCCCCACGAATCACTATCGCTCAATTCTGAAAGTGATTTTAATTTTTTGATTTTTTGAATTTGCTGTCCTTTTACCACCCCATGCAGAGCAACGCTCGCAGGGAACGGAGCCCGGAACATTGATGCATCAGGCAGAGAATCCGGCTGAGGATACAGCGGGAGGACATCGCAGGATCCTAGGAACAAGGTAAGTAACTGTACCTGGATACTGCGATGCAATCCCGAGTGTGGCTTGGGGTTACCGCTATTGGTACTGATAATTAACCCCAAGCCACATTCAGGATTACCGTTAGGAAGGTTAAAGCAGAAAAATTTGAATCACACTGAATTACAAAATGGTTTGTGCAATAGTTATATATGGTATATAATTTTTATTATTCAAATAGAACTCCCCCATCTATCCATGTCACCATGCTTTATTTTGTTGAGAAATCACTTTGAAAGACACCCCCCTAGCATTTCTGGCTGTGGCCATCTTGAGTAAGGGCAAATGATTCATGTAGAATTTACTTCCTGTAATCCATGCATGCAGGAGAGTGTGCTTAGCTGAGAAACCCCTCCTCCACTCCTCCCCTCCTCCACTCCTCCCCTCCTGAAGTCTCCTGGGATGTATGGCATAATTTGCCTAGGCAAGAAACCAAGAAGTAACTGAAGAAAGGTAAAAGAAAAATGTTTAAAACAAGTAAATATAATATACCTTCCTATCTATTTACTTATGCTAGCAGCATGAGGATTACAATTAATCAATGCTGAATGAGAGAGTGAAGTTCCACTTTAAGTCTTTTGACGTAGTGGACGTATTAATGACCAGTTTATAGTTACTCTGCATGTGCTAATTAATAATGAAAATATTTCCTGAATAACGTTGGCTTGTCACAGTGTAACTGGTAAGGTCAGTCAAAATAAATGCTGCACTTGAAGGAGCAAGAACAATTTCAAGCTAATGTATGCAAATTTGATGGACACTATCGACGCTCAGTGTGATACAACCAATAAAGTGAAGATTAAAAGTGTTGACAGCTGCACTCAAATATATTGGACATATCAATATAAATAAACAAAAAAATTAAGATTTTTTTTTTGCGCTGTCATCAAATAAATTATGATAAATCATAAATAAATATATTATGTACATAAAGTGTCTCACACCAATATGTGAAGTGATAAAAATAAATATGCAAAATTCATTAAAAAAATGTGTGTAATCATGCAAAGATAATAATGTGCCAAAGTCCAAAGAAAAGGTAAAAGGTCCCCAAAATTATTCAGTTAGGGTATGGTGAGCAAATTGGGCACATCTTCATTATTCTGGTGTTGAAAGTGACCCACTCCAAGACAGATAAAACTGGCCTCTTACCAGAGGATGAAACCCTGAATATGTTTGACCTCACTTTTAGTGAGTACCCATCACTATGGTGGTAGGAAGTATATCCTAGCAGGAAAGCCCATATAGGTAATCACTTGCCTTAGACACACTCTGGAGTCTCCCTCACCAAATGGCACTTTACCAGAAAGTACTCTAGACCATTCACATGGGGCATGGCAGATGGGAAGAAATCCTCTCGCTGCAATGTCCGTTAAAACGCATTTATTAAATAAAAGACATCTACTTACAAGAGCTTAAAAGATAACAGGCATTCATTTACAAAATCGTCCGGCATCCCGGTGGGCGTGCTGACGTCACCCGCTACTTGCCTCAGTGGTGACGTCTCTTAAGACGAAACGTAAAGTGAGACACTTTATGTACATAATATATTTCGTTATGATTTATCATATTTTATTTGATAACAGTGCAACAAAAGTTTTCCTTTAATGCATGCTTATTAACAGCAGCATTTCTGATGGTAAGGTTAGTTTATAGGAGAATTAGGTGTATCTAGTCCTGTAAATCTGTTCTGAAGTGAAAATAGAGAAAAAATCTAAAAGGTGATTCACTGTTAAGCCGGCCACAGACAGTTTGAGTCTCAGCCGGTTCAGCAGGGACCGGCTGAGATTCGAACAATGTATGGGCAGGCTAAATGTATCCAAGTTGATCGATCAGTTTGGGGACAACCAATCTGTCAGATTTTTAATGCGATTATTGCTAGTGGCTTTTATAGCCGCTAGCGGTAATCACTGTGTTCTCCTGGTGGGGATGGCTCCCCCCCCCCCCCGGCAGAACACAATAACTCCACAGGTGGGATTCCCCCATCAGCACTGACTGTGTTGATGGGGGAAGCAAGCAATTTTCTTCCCTGCAACCACGGGTTGCAGGAAGGAAAATCGCTCCATCTTTGGCCGGCTTTAGTGTTGGCCAGGGGGAGATTTCACTCTACTTCCTGTCCTGGTCACACCCGGAGCATACACTTCTTCTTTCATCTTTCTAGAGTGCATTCTTTCTTCAGAGAATCTAGTAAAGGAATAGGGACAGTGCCAATGGCTCTGTAGTGTTTTGCATAGCAGAAAACTATGAGTTTAGGTTTAACTCCACTACAATGTTTAATATTTCTTTTATTGCTTATTATTATAAATTACTTATACCAACACCACAAACTTTAAAAATATATTAATTTATTTGTTGACACAGATTAGACATACACAGTAAAACATGTTTATCTCTGGACTTCAAGTGCCCATTTTATATCTCCCAAGTGATGCCAGAGCTCCTAGTTCCGCCCAGTTCCTGTAAGGTCATAAAGGTACAGAGCTTCCTCTAGATCTTGATTGCGAGAGACAATTGTTCCAGTGGTGGTCCTGTAATGCCGACGGCAGGCACTCTGGAAATTATGGTGATCTAGAAGCTCTGATGTCAGCCTTGGGAAGGGAATGTGAGACTTGAAACCTGAGAATAAAAGTAAGAAAGGATTTTAATTATTGGTATAAAGCAACCCTTTTGTTTGTCAATTTATACAGAGATTGCTGTCAATAAAGGAACTATTCAGCTAACCAGGAACTCTCTGGTGCATAATCAGTAAATAAAAAACTTTGCTTCAGTCTGTCCACCAAGACAATTTTTGGGAAAATTAAGAAATTAATTAAGTTCTTTTTCACAACTGTTTTTTTTTTTACATACTGTCACCAGTGCAGTACAGGGTCATCATTTGACTGGTGTGGCGTTGATCATGGATGACAGTATGTTAAAAAATGTTTTTAAATAATAATGTTTTATTCAATTTTTTATTTACTTTTTTATTTATTTTTTAACATTCTTTTTATTTACAATTTTATTTTGTTACATACTTTCATCAGAGTAGTTCAATGTTACTATAAGGACACTGTACTACTCTGGGGGGGGGGGGGGGTGATTAACCGCTTCAGCCCCAGAAGATTTTACCCTCTTCCTGACCAGAGCACTTTTTAGCGATACGGCACTGCGTTGCTTTAACTGCCAATTGCACGGCCGTGCAACGTTATACCCAAACAAAATTGACAACCTTTTTTTCCACAAATAGAGCTTCCTTTTTGTGGCATTTGATCGCCTCTGCGGTTTTTATTCTTTGAGCTATAAACAAAAAAAGAGCGACAATTTAGAAAAAAACACACAATATTTTGTACTTTTTGCTATAATAAATATCCCCATTTAAAAAAAAAAAAAATAATAAAAATGTTCTCAGTTTAGGCTGATAAATATAGTGGCCACCTCGGGAACCGACGTAACATGACAGCGATATGCACAGCCGAGCCATGTTGCCGCAGTACAACTGCGTCGGATGGTCGGCAAGAGGTTAAGAATGTTTAGTTATTTTTTTTTTACACTTTGATTGCTGTTACAGTGATGACCACCAATAACAGCAATGTTTTGAACTGTCCTGAATGGGTTACACATATAACAGCCGTGATTAGTATTATGTGCTGTGTTTGGCCCACAGCTATCACATGGTACAGGGTGCTGTGATTGACCTAGGTACCATGTGATAGCTGTGGGACAATCACAGCATCACAATACTAATTACAGCTGTTATGAATGAAACCTCTTCATAACAGCTGTGTTTACATTGTAATCATGTGATTGCATTGCTATCATGTGCTACCCTGGCTGCTTAAAGCGGCTGGGTATCGGGAGCTGCAATCCGCTGTGTCTAGTGGACACATTGGCAGCGGTAACAGCGTGTATTCTCTTGTTTCCTTTCTATCTCACAGTTCAAATTTCTCCACTGACCTCCTGAAAATAGTGGGGGGGTTTTTCTTCCTTTATGGCTTTACTATGTGGCCTACTATTCTCTTCTCATGCTTTTTCTTTTATTGCACCTCAACATCAAAAATCAACGTGCAAATGTGTTTCACTCATAAGGGCATAAGTACGCCTTTATGCACTTTTTATTTGGAGAGGAGAGTGCTACTTAAAGCTGAACTCTAAGCAGACAAGAAAACCATGGCAATTAATGAATTGCATAAGTTTTATAAAAACAGAAGTGGAGAAGTTAATAGAAGGGCATAATGTAAAACGTGCTGAGTATACCCTTGAATTCAGTGGAAACACTCTAAAATCATTAAAGTGGAACTACACTGCATCTGAGCACTACAAACGTAAAACGCTATTTAATTCATTTTTAATGTTCAAAGCAAACTCACACATCCATTTATGTTTCCGTGTGCTTAGAAATCACTTTGAAAAACAGACCCTAGCATTTCTGTCTGTGCCCATCTTGAGTAAGGGCAGATGATTTATGTAGAATTTACTTCCTGGAATCCATCTGCCTTTAGCTTAGGCAGAAAGGCGTGCTTAGCTGAGAAAACCCCTCCTCCTCTCCTTCTCCTTATGACATCATTTGCCTAGGCCTGGAAACCAGAAAATAACTGAAAAAATGTAAACTAAAAGTAAAGTTTAAAACAAGTAAATATGATCTACTTTCCTATCTATTTACTAATGATAGCAGTACAATGATTAAAAATAGTCAATACTGATTGAGAAGAGAAGTTTCTGCTTTAAGACCCAAAGGACCCAAAGGACCAGAATGGTAACCTGCATGGTTACAATAATAGAATACTCTGTTTAGAACCATTCATGGTTTCCCTCTGGGGACAAAGATTGTTATCTAGGGTTTATCCGTAGGTAATTATTTTGTACCATTCTGGCTGAAAATGAGCATAGTTCATTATTGTTAAAGTGCTTCTTGAAATATAAGAATTATTGCATGCATGTGAAATCAAGCTACACTATATTACCAAAAGTATTGGGATGCCTGCCTTTACACGCGCATGAACTTTAATGGCATCCCAGTCTTAGTTTGTAGGGTTCAATATTGAGTTGGCCCACCCTTTGCAGCTATACCAGCTTCAACTCTTCTGGGAAGGCTGTCCACAAGCTTTAGGAGTGTGTTCATGAGAATGTTTGACCATTCTTCCAGAAGTGCATTTCTGAGGTCAGGCACTGATGTGGACGAAAAGTCCTGGCTCGCAGTCTCCACTCTAATTCATTCCAAAGGTGTTCTATTGGGTTGAGGTCAGGATTTTGTGCAGGCCAGTCAAGTTCCTCCACCCCAAACTCGCTCATGCGCAGTCATGTTGGAACAGAAAGGGGCCATCCCCAAACTGTTCCCACAAAGTTGGGAGCATGAAATTGTCCAAAATGTCTTGGTATGCTGACGCCTTAAGAGTTCCTTTCACTGGAACTAAGGGGCCAAGATCAACCCCTGAAAAATAACCCCGCCGCATAATCCCCCCTCCACCAAATGATTTGGACCAGTGCACAAAGCAAGGTCCATAAAGACATGGATGAGCAAGTTGAAGCTGTTATAGGTGCCAAGGGTGGGCCATACAGACTAAGACTGGGATGCCATTAAAGTTCATGTGCGTGTAAAGGCAAGCGTCCCAATACTTTTGGTAATACAGTGTATGTTTGTAGGGATCACAAACCTCATAGGGTTGGGCATGGAAAAATGTTATTATACAGTACATACTTTGATGTCTGCCTGCCAAGGGCCTTCCCATGGCTTATCACATCAACATTATGGAAATATTTTACTAGCAACCCCACATAGTGTTAGGCCGGCTATACAAGGTTCAAACCTTTAATGGGCAGGCTGAATGTACCAGGTTGATCAATCGGTCAAGATGGATACAACCAGCCTGCTGGATTCTCTTACGATTATCGCTAGCGCCTGTAGCAGCTAGCTCACTGTCTTCTTCCGGCGGAGACGGCTTCCCCTGCGTGCCACCCCGCCGAGAAAAGACAATTGCTCAGCAAGAGGAATTCCCCTGTCAGCGCTGTCTGTTGTGTTGATGGGGAAATCATGCAAATTGTGGGTTGAGGGAAGGAAATTTGCAATGTCCTTGAGCAGCAGGGTGCACAAAACACGACTCCCATCTCATGTCTCCAACTTGTGTCTTGAATAATATATGATTTCTACAGTTTAGGTGGTCTGCAATGGATTTAGACATATGAAGCATATACATTTGCTGTACATGATTCAATGTGCATTAATCAGGAGCAAAATTAGTAAAATATTTCGTATTTTTTTTTTCTAAATGACTGCCTGCTTGTCATCTATGCATATTAACTGTAAAAATGTACATTTCAGATACACAGAAATCTAAAACCGACTGCCTATTCTGTACACTGTATGATCTGTAGATGCCTGGTTTGGAAATGGTGAGCTTCAAAGGGATGTAAATAAGTGGAACAGAGGGGGGTATGAGGAAACATATGTTTATCATATGAATTTATGAATATTACAATGTTGTATTCAAATCAGGTGTTTTGGTCCATATCCCATGAACACGCATAAACAGCTAACCCTATTCTGTAGCACCAGTATGGGCTCCCAAGTGCCCCATACAAGACTGTTTGGAGAGACTGTCTCTCTTTGGAACCAAATTCTCTGCAAGTGCAGTTGCTTCAGAGCTTAGTAAATGAGGTAAATCTTCACTTTGGAAAGAGTACCCAATCACATGCAAGGACAATTTAAAAAAATAAATGTTTGCTTGCACATGATTAGATGATGTCATTTAGCAGAGCTTCTGCTCATTTACTATGCTCTGGAGCAACTGCACTTTGCAAAGTGCAGAGCCTAGTTTCCTTTAGTAAATCAACCTCCGCGTGTAACCACAGGGGTACTTGCACATAATTGCCATCTGGTAAAAAAAAAAAAGAGATAATACATTTACCTTTAAGACAGACTGTGAGTTAAAAAGTCAGCACTTTATTGCTCTGGGACCGCTGCAGGTTTCTCATGTTCCCCTTCTGCCTCCACAAAAATATTCCAGTGGCACTTTAGCTGCTTGGATTACTTTTACCAGCTTCCGGATCACCGCTGAAAACACTGATATTTTGGCCATCGCTGCAGCTACTGAGATGACCCTTGATGACCGTGATGACCGAGATAACCAGTAACCAAAATATCACCTTTTGTATCCTGTGACGTATTGGTACGATGCTGCATAGGACGCGGTTAAAAAAGTAGTGAAAGTACCTAAATTTAATTTTATATCTAGACTCAGACTTTTCCTTTTGGCCCCCACATCCGATCCCTGTTCAAATCTTGCCATCTTCATCTTTCCACCAAACTCCGCTTCTTAACAGATGACACCACAAGGGTTCTAATGTACTCCCTTTTATGTCTCACTTTGACTATTGCAACCCCCTTCTTGTTGGCCTACCTCTACACAGACTATACTCCCTTCAGTCTATCATGAATGCTGCTGCCAGACTCTTCCACCTGTACAACTTCTCAGTGTCTGCCAACCCTCTCTGCCAATTCCTGCACTGGTCCACTCACCCAATGAATTCCATTCAAAGTACTAACTATAACATACAAAACCATCCACAGCTCTGCCCCAAGTAACATCACCATCCTCATCCTAGAATTTCATCAAAACTGTCCTCTTCGCACCTCCCAAGACCACCTTCTCTCTACAACCCCCCTTAGTCCCCCATCACCATCTTCCATGCTAGTCTTCAGGATTTCTCTAAAACCTCTTTTCCTTTGGAACTCAATACCCCAAGCTATCTGGCTATCTCCTAGTCTGTCCATCTTCAGGTGATTTTTTAAAAACCCATCCCTTTAGAGCCCTTTCACACTGAGCTGCTCCCAAGGTTGGCGGTAAAGCTCCACTAGTTTTAGCGGCGCTTTACCGCCGTTTTAGCAGCGCTATTTGGCCGCTAGCAGGGCAATTTTAACCCCCGCTAGCAGCCAAATAAAGGGTTAAATGTGCCTGTGTCGTGCCACTGCTGAAGTGCTTTGCAGGCGCATTGGCACCGGTGCCCATTCATTTCAATGGGCAGGAGCGGTGAAGGGGCGCTGTATACACCGCCCCAAAGATGCTGCTTGCAGGACTTTTTTTAAGGTCCTGCCAGCTCAGCGCCCCAGTGTGAAAGCACTCAGGCTTTCACATTGGGGTGGCAGGGAGGCGTTTTTCAGGCGCTTTGCAGTCGCTATTTTTAGCCCTTTAGCGCCTGACAAATGCCTCAGTGTGAAAGGGATCTTAGAGAAGCCTATTCCACCTATAACTAACAACTGACATTTTACTTTCTCCATTGACTCATGCCCCCACAGTTATTACCTTTTGTATCACTTGTCCCCACCCTTATATTGTAAGCACTCACAAACAGGGTCCACCTAACCCTCCTGTATTAAACTGTACTGAAATTGTATTGTCCCCCTTTATTTTGTAAACTAAGTCTGCACTATATACAGTACATGCAAAATAATTATAATGTATTAACCTCTTGCAATCCCCTATAGCAGCTGTCAGACTTGGAATGGAAGGGACAGGACTGAGAGACAAACAGGTGTTAAGCATGTAAATGTGTAGACAAACAACATTCTGATAGGAGGAGAGAGAGCAGATTGAGCTACAGGGTAACTTAATCAGTCTGTAACTATTTAAAAAAAACTTCATCAGTCTGTTGCAATTCCCTTTCTGTCTAGTCAAAAGGCTGGGTATCTGGCAAGGACGCCACTATATTCCCTAAAATGGTTGGAAGCCCTTATATATACCCAGTGAAATGACTGGCCTCAGGTGATACACAGAGTTAAAACAAATCCTCCTGCATGTGTTGCATTCAATATATATATATATATATATATATATATATATATATATATATATATATATATATATCATGATTTTTTTCAGACTTTACTGTACATGGAAGAATCTGTTTAGGTAGTTTGTCTTGGAGACAGACATTATGTTTTCTTGGAGTGTTTGAGCGGATACCTCTCAAACAAATGCTGCTGGATACAATGGTAACATGGATACCTTTTGTTGTATTTTAGTTGACAGTTGGATCAGTCTATTGAATTGGAGATTTTTTTTCCCATTGAAACTCAGTATTGCGAAGGGGGCCATGTGGGGATGGTAAACTTTCCAAATAAATGGTTGGCAGGCACAAGCTGACAAGAGGACTCTATAATGACTTAACACCAAGTAAGGTCTGTACAGCCAGAAGAAGCTATACCTGAATACGCTTTCGCCTGATCTCCAGCAACTGCTTAAAAGCCTGGGATCCTCGTTGCCTACGGAGATCATGAACCCACTCTAATCTGATTTAAGTAACTTTTGAGCATATATCTACTGTTTACAGACCCTAGTTTCTGCTTATTTGCTAGTCATTTTGCTTGTTAGAGGTATATCTGTCAGTCTTGTATTGTATTCCTATAATTGTAAAAGTTTTGTATGTACATCATTTTTTGTTTAATAAAAGCACATCAATTTACTGCAGGGGTCTAAGCTTCCTTGCTTATAATGCAAAGTAACCTTACTAGACTCCATAGAAAAATACTGCATTGGATGTACCTATTTATCTGCAGCTTTCACTCCTCTACATTAGTTCAAGGTCCAGAATTTACACAGCTTGTCTGAGCTTCCACAGGCAGGGGGTGGGGATCTGCTGTCACACACTGTAGAGCATGGAGAGGAGAGCTGACTGTAATTTAGGACCTGAGTGGAGAGAATGAGCACACTCCCCTCTACATAGTCTCATAGGGAAACTGAGGCTGTAAATCACCTTCTGTGTGCTGGAGGAGGAGTGGGGCTTCTCTTGAGCTTATATGGTGTTTGGATTACGTGTCAGAAGCGACTATTTCAGATAGCAGACGAACGAGAGAGGAGACATAAATCACAATTGGTGCTTTGGATTGAGGCTAGTACACACTATTGAGGGATATGCTCTGTTCATTTTTCATTTCAGAGTTTTGCAACCACTTTAACTGCAAGTGGTGTTATGTGGCTGCGTGTGTGGATGTGTAAATATCAGAAATAGATTAACTGCTTGCCGACCACTTCACGCAGATATACTGCGGCAGAAGGGCACGTACATGCATACTAATGTGCCTGTACGTTGCCCTTTAAGAAGCGGCTTGCGGGCTCCGTGAGTGTGATCGCGGGTCCCGCGGACTCGATGTCCGCAGGGATACCAGCGATCGTCTCACGGAGAGGAAGAATGGGGAAATGCTGATGTACATGAACATTTCCCCGTTCTGCCTAATGACACTGACATTGATCACAACTCCCTGTGATCGGGAGCGGTGATCAGTGTCGTGTCACACGTAGCCCCTCCCCCATAGTTAGAATCACTCCCTAGAACACACTTAACCCCTGCAGCGCCCCCTCCTGGTTAACCCCTTCACTGCCAGTCACATTTACACAGTAATCAATACATTTTTAATCGCACTGATCGCTGTATAAATGTGAATGGTCCCAAAATAGCGCCAAAAGTGTCCGATCTGTCCGCCATAATGTTGCAGTCATGATAAAAAATCGCTGATCACCGCCATTACTAGTAAAAAAAAAAATATTAACAAAAATGCCATAAAACTATCCCCTATATTTTAGATGCTATAACCTTTGCGCTAACCAATCAATAAACACTTACTGCGATTTTTTTTACCAAAAATATGTAGAAGAATACGTATCGGCCTAAACTGAGGAAAAAAAATTATTTATATATTTTTTGGGGATAGTTATTATAGCAAAAAGTTAAAAATAATGTGTTTTTTTCAAAATTGTCGCTATTTTTTTGTTCATAGCGAACAAAATAAAACCCACAGAGGTGATCAAATCCCACCAAAAGAAAGCTCTATTTGTGAGAAAAAAAGGACGTCAATTTTGTTTGGAAGCCACGTCGCACGACCGCGGAATTGTCAGTTAACGCGGCGCAGTGCCGAATCACAAAAAAGTGCTCTGGTCTTTGGCCAGCCAAATGGTCCGGGGCTTAAGTGGTTAAGAGAAATATAAATCCTATAGCAGGAAAAAAAAACAACATATATATATATATATTTCATGTACTGTATGTTTTTAGCTGTATGCCTGGAGTTCAGTTTTAACAACCATGTTGTATCGTGCGTAGTATGCAGTATACGTAATACAACACAGATAAAGAAAAAGCTAAGGGTCAAAGAACAAAGCTCCATCACACTTCCATACAGGTCACTGACTACAAACTAAAAATAAGCATTTAATGTTGGAGAAATTCTTGCATGAAATGGCCTTTTGTTTTAGTGGAAATATCTTACGTTCTTGCTGATGTACAACATGCTTAAATGTTTAGAAATATGACATATAAATGACACATACACTGTTTCTAATAAGGAAAATGATCAAACCTGATACAAATACATTTTTGCAACAAATAGAATGTCTTTATAAAAATATTTTCTTTGATTTGCTATGCTCTAATAAGTTTGTTATGGTTATATAGCCCTGAAGCACTTTGGTTGCCTTATATAGATATCTACCCTTGGGACAAAAGTCCAGATATTTCCCAAGGCAAATTTTTTTTCAAGCATGGAATTTAGGCTAATGTAGTATAAATGGCAGAAGCCTCAGATATTAGAGCATTTGGTTGTTCTTATGAAATCACACCTTATACTTTGAGTGTTCATTGCGAATTGAGTGGACTTAGTTTATTATGGGGGAGAACTGACAGATAACAATAAACCACTGGAAAACAAATTACCTAGTTGTGTTTGGGTGATTCAAGTTCTGATTAGGGGTCGTTCTGTTGCAATTATTTACACTACATAAACAGTCAGATTGTGGGTAATTTTAAAGCCTAATGCCGCGTACACACGATCAGACTTTTTCGCGGACTAGGTCCGGCGGACCGGAATCCCTCGGGCAATTTGATCGTGTGTAGGCTCCAGCGGACTTTTCTTTCCCAAAGATCAGTTTGGATGGTCCATTGATGTCATTTGGGATGTAGCACCTGCAGGAACAGAGCTGTTGCTCCCAATTTTACATCCATGTAGGTCTGCATGCATGTCCCGAGCTCACACTGTCTGCGTTCGGGGTCATGTACCCACACCCACACGGATGTCAGATTGGGAACAGCAGCTATGCCTATGCAGCCGTTGCATCCCAATTGACATAAATGGGACTGCCTGTACCGGGATGCATGGAACACCTGTACATCCCTGTGCGGGTAAACATGGCACCTCATGGGCGTACACTTTAGTATGCATGAATGTGGGCGATGCTTTAGTAGCAATTTAGCAGGAATTTTGTAAGTTATGTTGTGTTTATATGCAAATATTGTTTTGATAAACATTTGTGTTTTCAGAAAATGTATGGTTTGGGGGGTCTTTTACAAATTCTAAAAGCTGTAAGGCTGGCTTCACACTGGGGCGGTGCGGGGCGGCGACGGTAAAGCAGCGCTATATTTAGCGCTGCTTTACCATCGTTTTACCCGCGGTATGCGGCCGCTAGCGGGGTGGTTTTAACCCCCGCTAGCGGCCGCAAAAGGGTTAAAAACCTCCGCAAAGCGCTGCTGCAGCGGCGGTTTGCGGGCGGTATCCCCGCGGTTTCCCATTGATTTCAATGGGAAGGAGCGGTATAGGAGCGGTGAACACACCGCTCCTTCACCGCTCCAAAGATGCTGCTAGCAGGACTTTTGTTGCGGTCCTGCTAGCGCACCGCTCCAGTGTGAAAGCCCTCCGGCTTTCACACTGGAGTGAATGGGGCCGGTTTTTTCAGGCGGTATACAGGCGCTATTTTTAGCGCTGTACCGCCTGAAAACTGCCCCAGTGTGAAAGGGGCCTAAGTGAAAAAGAAAAACCTGCAGATTTTCAAAAACTTTTGCGTACCTCCGATTTTCACTATTTCTCAAAAAGGCGCAATTTAAAATTTACAAATACTTGTTGTTTATTAATTCAATACAGATTAAGCTTTTATATTTAGTAGGAATTTAGCAGGAATTTTGTAAAATTTGCTGTGTTTGAATCTGCCAATAATGGTTTTAGTGTATTTTTGGCAAAATATTGCTTTGATAAACATTTGCGCAATTATAGTGGGGCCTTAAAAATCAATAGCACCTTCTTTTTATTCTACTGGTACTATGCTTTCAGAAAATATATGGTTTGGGGGGTCTTTCGCAAATTCTTAATACTGTAAGGGAAAACTTAAAACTTTTAGATTTTTAGAGAAATTTGTATATTTACATTTTTGCGTACGTTCGATTTTAACCATTTTGCAAAAAGGCGCAATGTAAAAATTACAAATATGTGTTATGTATTAACTCTATACAGGTAAAGCTTTTATATTTAGTTGGAATTTCACAGGAATTTTGTAAAATTAGCTGTGTTTTTATCTGCTAATAATGGTTTTAGTGTATTTTTAGCAAAAATATTGTTTTGATAAACATTTGCGTCAAATACAGCGGGGCCTAAAATATAAATAGCACCTTCTTTTTATTCCAGAGGTCATATGCTTTGAGAAAATGTATGGTTTGGGGGGTCTTTTACAAACTCTGAAAGCTGTAAGTGAAAAATGAAAACCTTCAGATTTTCAGAGAGATTTGGATATTTACATTTTTGAGTACGTTCGATTTTCACCATTTTGCAAAAAGGTGCAATGTAAAAATTTAAATTTTTTTTTTTATTAACTCCATACAGGTTAAGCTTTTATATTTAGTAGGGATTTTGTAAAATTAGCTTTGTTTTTATCTGCTAATAATGGTCTTAGTGTATTTTTTTGCAAATATATTGGTTTAATACATTTTTGCACAGATACAGCGGGGTCTAAAACATCTGTAGCACCTTCTTTTTATTCTAGAGGTCATATGCTTTCAGGAAATATATGGTTTGGGGGTCTTTTACAAACTCTGAAAGCTATAAGTGAAAAATAAAAAAGCAAAGAAAAAAATTGCAAAAATGGTCTGGCCACCTGAATGTACAAAATGGAGCACAGGGCCTGGCAGCGAAAGGGTTAATAGGAATAATTAAAATATGGAAATTAATATATGATTTTACATTTTGAATATACATTATAAATACTAAAAAAATATGGCTGTACTTTGAAAAATCCACTTGTTTCATCTTGATAAAATCTTACTCTGTGCTCTCCTAAATTCATCTAGCTTGGTGGATATGTGGAATGTTCATCACAGCACATTATTTGGCATCAGCTATGTTTTATTCAAATCCCTTTTCTGATTATTCCTTTAATGTATTCCATGTAGGAAGTATAGTCAGATATCATAGGATTATTTTTCATACATTTAAAGCAGAACTATGGCCTCCCACTTAAAATATGTGCTACAGCACTTAAAGTGTTTGTAAAGGCTCAAGGTTTTTTACCTTCATGCATTCTATGCATGGAGGTAAAAACCTTCTGTGTGCAGCAGTCCGCCCCCCCCCCCCCCCCCCCCCATACTTTCCTGAGCCCCATCTCAATCCAGCGATGTGCATAAGAGCAGTGGCTCTCCCAGGTCTCTTCCTCCTCATTGGCTGAGACAGCAGCAGGAGCCATTGTCTCCTGCTACTGTCAATCACAGCCAGTGAGCCAATGAGGAGAGAGCAGGGGCAAGGCTGAGCTGTGTCCTGTGTATGAATAGACACACAGAGAAGCAGCTTGGGAGTGAGCCTGCTCAGATGCCCCTATAGCAAGCTACTTGCCATGGGGGCAGGAGGGAGAAGCCAAAAGTGCCAGTGGGGGACCCAGGAAAAGGAAGATCGGGGCTGCTCTGTGACAAACCACTGCACAGAGCACGTAAGTATTACATGTTTGTTATTTTCTTTTTAAAAAAAATATGCCTTTAATATCTCTTTAATTGTAAGAGCATCTGTGCTTACAATTTTCTCTTTGTCCCCCTGCATAGTCCACAAATACCTGTTGATCATGCCAGTGAAGTCCAAATAATGCAGCATTCTGTGATGACGTGGCAATGATTCTACATTCAAATCAGAGCAGTGTTGCAACTCTCAAGTAGATTCATGTAGACTCTCATGTAGACTCACGTAGTGCCTCCTGCCACTACGGTGGGTAAAAACAGCTTTGCAGGGGTGTGGCTATCAGCATTGTTACTGCTGATTCACAAAGCTGTAGCTTATCAATCACACCTGGACAATGGACACACCTAGTACTGCTCACTGCTTTATGGATTTGCGGCACTGCAGAAACCTTCCCAATGTGAGCTGCAGTATCTAGGGGGGCGTGTGGTAGACATGAATGAAGGAGAATTTGGGTTACCCATGGAAGGTAAAGAAAGCTTTTGTTTACTTTATGAGGCTTGTGCATAATATAGTAAATTGATTCGGTACTTGCTTAGATTGTCATACAGGAGCCTTTAGTTTAACTTTAATAATGGATCTTTAGATGGAGACACGAGGACGTGTCATTTGTTGCATTTATTTATAATGTTCTGCTGATTTTGTTAAACAGGGAAGCAGGGCCAATCAGAAGATAGGTCAATGCACAATAACACAAATTTGCTTTAAATAAAAAAAACATAGGGTAAACTATTTTCTAGTTTCTGTCATAGGTGAATAGGCACAGCCGATAGACATTGATTGTTTGTCTTTAGGCAACAAAATATTCTATGATAATTGTTAATCAACTGGTGATTTGGCAACATTAAACCTGCAGTTTGCTTGCAGGTTGGATTATTTGTTGCAGATTTCTAGGATTGAAATGTTTGCCAGTCATGAATTTATCACTACAAAACATCCTCACTAGAGGTCATCTAGGATAAACAGGGACCCATGCATCAAAGGACTCGTTTACCAGTTCACAAATGGATCTGTTGCCCTGGCAGAGCAAATCAGCAAACATCTGATCGGCAAGAAACATCCAGATCCATGTCAAATTCATGTTCAGGAAAAATGGATCTCTCATTACAAAAGATAATGCTCTAGGTATAAAAAGGTTCTACAATAAAGTCAACAGAAATTTTACTTCAGTCTAGGATTAGTTGTCTACTGGTTGAACTTCTTTATGTGACCAAAAGAAAACCACTGAGGGGCCTGTATTGCAGTGTGGGATGTGAGCACCTCACCAACCAGTAGTGAGAACCAGGCTACCAGAGGGGTAAGGCTAGGGTGAAGATGGGGTCAATGGAATACATGATGAACTGAAAAAGATTTAGATAAATTGAACCAGTCCTTAGGAAGGATGTACTGGAAATGGAGCGAGTACAAAGAAGGGCAAAAAAGCTAATAAAAGGGTCTGGAGGACCTTAGTTATGAGGAAAGGTTGCGAGCACTGAACTTATTCTCTCTGGAGAAGAGACACTTGAGAGGGGATATGATTTAAATTTACAAATACTGTACTGGTGACCCCACAATAGGGATAAAAAATTTTTGCGGAAGGGAGTTTAATAAAACACGTTGCCACTCACTAGAAATGATCACATTCCCTCTGTTCTCATCTGCATAAGGGGAAGGAGAAGCAGCAGCACACTGAGCTTCCCAGTGAATGGCTGTGCAGCGGGGGGGAGTGTCAGGACAAGTCTGATCATTGGAGGAATTTCAGCATAGCTAGAGAACTGACCACGGGTGTGCTTCCTTGCTCAGTGTGGTCAGTTTTTAATAGGAAAGCATGGGGACTAGCAGGAACAACAGGGATTTCACATAAAGGAAGCAATACAAAAAGAACAGGATATTTTCTCATACAAGTACATGGTACATCAAGGCGCATATCAGAACTATAAAGTGCTGGGGTAACAAACGCTTTAACCCTGGAGGCTCTTTTATTTTTATTGTACCACTTTGAAAATGTCTCTTTATGTGCCTACTGTAGAAACTGGCCCGTATTTCCTTTTGGTGTTGTAAATAAAGAATAAATCGTTTAATAAATGTTTTGGATTGTTGCATTTTTACACAGTATCACTGCTATGCACTTTCTTTATTCCTTAATCCTTAACATGTTCAAAAAGAAAGTTAAAAAATAAAAAATACCGATTATAGTAATACTAGCAAATGTATTTGCTTAGGGATTAGTTAAATACTTATTATAGTCAGACGAGGTCCCTAAGGAGCAGGTATTACGATTACTGACTATTCATACAATACTTGTAATAATAGACTTCAGCAGCTTAGATAGGAACTTTATTTTGCTCATAATGGGTTTTCGTACTTGCTGGTTGTACACCGGGAAACGTGGAGGCCTGCCAACAGCATTATTAAAAAGTGGCCAGATGGGAGATCCAATTAAATATCCTCATTTCCATTGCAAATGCTTTGTTGTTTAATGTCTTTGTAAGGTATTCCCTCGTTATTCAGCATGTTCCACTTTAACGTCGGCCGGGGACACAAGAGGTTATGTTATCATTTATCTAGTTATTTCCAGACTTTTCATTGTCACCTTTACTTAAACTTTACCACTACAATAATGTTTTACACTTAATTAACTTAAATAAAAATTGTGATTTACAATAGAACACATGTGAATTTTAAATTAACCTGTCATATATAGTTAGCGTTGTCTTCTTTTCAGGAAGTGCAAAATTTTAGCAAATACTATTCATTATCACAATTTCAGTGTGTATGACGCACATCATGGGGTCCTGCAGCAGCATAGCCAACTTAAAGAGGAAGTAAACCCAGATTGGTTTTACCTCCTCGTTATTTCCCTGCAAAGGTAAAGCATAATGGGCTACTATGCATTGCATAGTAGCCCATTATGTGTCACTTACCTGAAACCGAAGCCTGCGATGTCACCGCTGTCCCCACTAGCAGCGAGCGTCCATCTTCAGTCCTCTTCCTTCCAGGGCCGCGAACTCCGGCTCTGTGACTGGCCAGAGTCGCGTGACGTCACACCCGCCAGTCACGGCATGACCTCTTTAGAAACGGCACAATCTGCCCTTACTAAAGTGTTCATGCGCCGTCGCCATCGGCACATGCGCCATCGACATGGGCACATGCACCGTCGCCATGGGCACATTCGCCATCACCATGGGCGCATGAGCTGTCGACATTGGCGCACGGCTCTTTTGTAAATATCTCCTAAACCGTGCAGGTTTAGGAGATATTTCCAGCACCTACAGGTAAGTCTTAATATAGGCTTACCTGTAGGTAAAAGTGGTTGTACCACCACACATTTAGACACACTGGGGTTGATTTACTAAAACTGGAGAGTGCAAAATCTAGTGTAGCTCTGAGTAGAAACCAATCAGCGTCCATTTTTTTTTTTTGTTAACGCTTAATTTAACAAGCTGAAGTTGGAAGCTGGTTGGCTACCATGCACTGCTGCACCAGATTTTGCACTCTGCGGTTTTAGGGTTGGTTCACAGTGATGCGATATAGGATCCGACTTGTGAGAGTCCAATGACATGTGAAATTCAATGTTTCCCTAAGAAAGCCGTCTTAACTGATACTACATAAGTCTGCCCGACTTTAGAAAAGATTCCTGCAGTACTTTGATGCAACTTTGATACGACTTCAGTGCCACAGAGTGTAAAAAGCCACATCAAAGTTGTATCAAAGCCGGACTCCAAAGTTGAACTGTTAGTCATGTGACTATCGACTCGGGCAAGTGTGAACAGAGCCTTAGTAAATCAACCCCATTGATATGTTTTATAAACTTAATTTTACGAACTGCCAAAGAAAGGTAAAAAAGAATGGGGCCACTGCACGAGTGCGCACTAAAAGTGAACCTGGCAGGACATGATTTTGGATGTGCAGCTTTGATCGGGGCAACACAGTAAATAACCCTGGGCTGGGGCTGAAGGTATTTACCTAGTTGCACAGCACTCAGGGAGGGTGGGCAAGTAAAGTTGTCCTTTGAATAATGACAGAGATATTTTAAACCTCTAATGAATAAGTAGTTTTACATGTAGTTTGCATTTACCTGTGCTCTCTCTATCTTCTTGTTGGGTTCATTAACCCCATATTCTCTGAAAGGAGTAATTTTAAAGCAAAGCGTGCAAATTAACTGCTTCCGGACCAGCCGCTGCAGTTATACTGCGGCAGGTTGGCTCTCCTGCGTGAGCCATCGTAGCTGTACGCCGGCTCTTTAAGACTCCTCCGGCGGCACGCGCGTGCGCTGGAAGCGTGTCCCCGGAGCCAATGCGAGTGCCCGGCGGGCGCGATGACCGCCGGGCACCCGCGATTGCTCGTTACAGAACGAGAATGGGGATGTGTGTGTGTGTAAACACACAAACCCCGGTTCTCTCAGTGGAGAGGAGAGAGATCGTGTGTTCTTACTAAGTATGAACACTGATCTCTCTCCTCCCCTAGTCAGTCCCATTCCCCCCTACAGTTAGAACACACCCAGGGAACACAGTTAACCCCTTGGTCGCTCCCTAGTGTTAACCCCTTCCCTGCCAGTGTAATTGATACAGTAATCAGTGCATTTTTATAGCACTGATCGCTGTATAAATTTAACTGGTCCCAAAAATGCGTCAAAAGGGTGCGATTTGTCCACCGCAATATCGCAGTCCCGATAAAAATCAATATCGTAGATCGCCGCCATTATTAGTAAAAAAAAATACTAAAATTGCCATAAATCTATACCCTATTTTGTAGACGCTATAACTTATGCAAACCAATCAATATAGGCTTATTGCGATTTTATTGCCGCTTGGTTGGTTTCCAGCCACTGCAGGTGTTCCGCACTTCTAGGTGTGTGGAATATGTGCTCCCACACCATACGCTGTGGTTTCTCCTGATGTCTTATATGTCATTACAGGACATCAAAGCCATACGGCAGAACCACTACAAGCAGCAGGGTTAATAGGTATACCACCAATCCAACCGGTTGCATGTCAAGACAAGGGCCACCAGAAAGGTGATTATATTCCCTCTTTTAGCAGGTATGATTTTTGATGCTGAAAGAGTTTTTGCTGCTGCTCTTGCCAGGAGAAAAGCATTTAGAAGAGCCCCAGTATGCATAAGACCTGAAGGTGGATGAGTGACTGCTCTAATTCATTTTAGGGGTTTGCGATACTTTTTTTTTTTGTACAACAGAAGCTAGTTAAGGAACATGAAACTGAGCCTAAAGTTACACTTGATGGCTAAATATAACAATTTATAATATTCCTATGCAATATTTCATCTTACCTGACTCAAAAATATATTCCTATTTAATAAAGTCCTGGTCATAATAACTACTTAAAATCTATGCAAAATCACTATACATTCCATGTAATGCAAAAGACAGAAGTGATGTAGGAACAGACAATAAAAACACTGGTTATGAATATAACCTTTTTTTTTAAATTTAAGAGCTTAAATTAGCCCAAATTTGGATCATAATTGAAATTAAAATAATATATCTATTTTGGATTGTTAAATTCACATCATAGCATGACAATGCCTACAAGAAATTGCTTATTCTTTTGTATCTTTCCCAAATAATAGTCCACACCTGGAAAATAAAAATGCTATCCATTTATATATAGAATTGCTGATAAAATATATTTTAGTTTGCAACTTTAAATGGTGGTTCCAATTTGGCTAGATGATCTTCAAATGCCCTTTCTCATCACTTGTAGTATTTCTCAAATACCTTGCACAAGTTCAAATTAAGTTGACATTTATATTTAATAGCGAAGTTCCCTCAGAAGAACAGGGAAATACCAACTGCCAATCAGTAAAATGCATTCCTTTTTGTTCAAATTTTAATAAAGAATATTTATCTCAAGGAGAGTTTATGTTCTTTGTCAAAAAAAAGTGTTTTTTGTAGCAACCACAGAATAATTTTTTAAATGTATGAGTGTTATTGCTGAGTACAGTACTTCAAACACGTCACATTCTTCTATTTTATGAACACATGCAGCTGTACAGAATAAGCTTTAAACTATATTCAATAATTCACATACGTGGTTATTAAAGTTTATCATCAGGCAAATCTAAAAACACAAATAAATGTAATTAAGTATTTGTTTAAAGTCCAACTTTGGCATAACTGTCAAATTTCCTGCTTTAATAGCTATGTTTATACAAAAACCCACGACTTAATAACTACATAAATTACTAGCTGCATAATTGGGAAAAAAAAAACTCAATATAATATGTACCTATGATGAAAAGCTTATTTTTTTATAGTAAAATCAAAAATTATTTATTTTTTTTATTTACAGGAAAGCTAAGCTTGAAAAAACACTACCAACTCTTGATCTTATGGGCATACTTTAAATGTACCATGGTTAAATATCTTAAAGTAGAACGTTGGCCTCTCAAGAAAAAATATGCACCGCTGGATTCAATTGTAAGTGCATACGTATACAGTTTTCTCATAGTCCTTTTGCAAAGTCTTGCAAATACCCAATGTCAGTTAAAGTGGAAGTAAACCCTCTGGTACCACTTTGACCTACAGGTAAGCCTAGATTAAGGCTTACCTGTAGGTCCAATAAATATCTCCTAAACCTACATGGTTTAGGAGCTATTTAGAAAAGAAAAGGCACCGCTATCTACGGCGTATGCGCCGTAGACAGTGGCGCGCAGGCGCACTGCGCATGCCGAGATCACGGCGATATGCCGCTCTCGTACGCATCACAGCGCTGGATCGGCGAGACCTGGAAGTCAATCCGGCCCTGGATGGCGGCTCAGAAGATCGTGGATGTAGACCGCTACGGGGGCTTCGTTCTCAGGTAAGTCATTCATAATGAGCTAGTATGCTATGCATACTAGCTCATTATGCCTTTGCCTTGCAGGTTCCTATTTAAAAAAAAAAAAAAACGGCTTTACTTCCTATTTAAATTCACTCTATGTAGTTTCCTGTGATGGGGGGACAACGCTGCTGCTCTGCTACTGAATTCAAAGCAGTGTCATCCTTCAGCATTCACAGGCTGTGGATACTTGCTCTATAGGGGGATAAGAAGATGTGTTAGGGGAAAGGTGTGGTTATCAGCATTGTCGCCAGCATAAGGCAGGTTAGGCAGCTGCCTTAGGGCGCCAGGATGGAGGGGGCGGTAAAATGCACCTTCCCATCTGCAGACAAACTTCCTTGCACCAACCCTGACAGCCAGCAATGACAGGGGAGGTGAGCAGTGTTAGCCAATCCTGTGTACAGGACCTCTAAGGATAATGCTTGAACCAGCGCATGTCACAAATAGGCGTGTCAGAACACTGACAGGTAGGCGTGGCCAATGGTGGGATAGCCAGGTTGGTTCAAAGACCAATGATCTGCGGGCTGCCAGGTTGACTGGCAGGGAAAGCCATGCCCCCCACGTGTTGTGGTTTCTCCCAGCAGTGCAGAGGCTGCTTAGGGTAGCATGGTGACAGCGGTCCCGGGATCAGGGTGAGTCTGATGACAGGGATGATCTGTCTGATCGAATGCAGATCAGAATGAGGCAAACTGTAGGTGAAATGGACCTGACAGTTACTGCACTTGCACAAAGCCCGTCAACACAAATCCCAAAAAGCCACAAAAGCTCTTGATCATAAAAACTAGTTTAAAGCTTTTGGGATAACAGAGGGAACAGATTGTGTGCGTGTCACAGATTGACCTATTCATGATTACAGCCATACAATCTTAGCAAGACAGACAAAAAGGGTTCCATTTCATGGGGTGGACAAGGATCTATAAAATGTATTCTTTTTGTTACTGACATCTCATCTACTCAGTATTTCCCGCAAGCCTTTTTTGTAATAAACAAAACGTGTAAGTCTAGGAAAGATTTTAGCAAATGTGGGGTTGGAGGAATGTATTGTTGAGAATCCTCTACAAAAAAATACACCCCCCTCCCTCTCTCTTTCTCTCTCCCCTCACCCCCCTCTCTCTCTCTCACTCCCCCTCACCCCCCCTCTCTCTCTCCCACTCCCCCTCACCCTCTCTCTCACTCTCCCTCACCCCCTCTCTCACTCCCCCTCCCCCCCCCCTCTCTCACTCCCCCTCACCCCTCTCACCCCTCTCTTTCTCCCCTCTCTCTCTAGCCACCCCCTTCTCTTTCTCTGTCAACCCTCTCTTTCTCACCCCTGACCTCTCTCTCCCCCCTCTCTCTGGTCGCCCGCTCTCTCTTTCACCCCTCTGCACTAATGCGAGTTAGAATCCTACACAATAGGAAGTTTAACAAAATAAGTCAAAAGGAAGGGAGAACATTTTTTTTGCAGGATGGAACCAGCTGTAGGTATTAGCTGAGAGACCCTGCACTGACGCCTGACCACAGACTTTTATAAGACGTGGGGACAGTTTTCAGAAGTATGGGACATATCCAAGCACTTAAGGCTGCTAGGGCAGCCCCCTTAGGACTCTGAAAGAAATGGGGGGGGGGGCGCCTTTCTAAGTGTAGTATTAAAACAGTATAATTTATTGCACATGATTAAAAACACTTACAAGATATAAGTAGTCATGCTCGTCATAAGTATGTAGTCCTGGCAGTTCTACTGTGCCCCACAGGCTCCTCGCACGATCCGGGTAGCTGGGAAGTTGTGATGTTGTTCTGAATAGCTATACATTCAGGAAAACCAGGAAATAGTCAGCTCCATGCTGTCCAGCTTGAACCGGAAGAGGAAATGATGTCACCAGTACGGGGCGGGAGGAAGGGTTCAGGACTGTCTCTGTGGAATGAAAGGCTACACGCTCGGAGCTCACAGCTCCTTCTACTGGCCTGTTGTTCTCTGGAGGAGAGCATTATTAAATACACCCTCCTGGGCATGACGTCCGTAGCTGTAGAACTACAATGGTCAGCGGACCAAAACCAATGGGATGAAGGAATTTCGGAAAAATCGTAGATTATAAATAGTTGGGCTTACAAAGGTTGACAGCTGATGCAAAACAGAGCACATATTGAGCTAAAAAAGGCCAAAAACTAAGGCTCGGCTTCCACTAGTGCGACCTATTATGCGACTTGGGACTGCAAAGTTGCATGACAAGTCGATCCCCATGACTTCCAATGAGCACCGTTCACATCTATGCGACTTTAAGTTGCAGCGACTTCAAGGCAGTCTCTCTGGTCCCACTTTGATGTGACTCGAGGTCCATAGACCCCCAAGAACAATTTACATTCACTTGACCTTAGGACCATTTGCAGAACTGATTTTACTGCTTTAACCATCCCACTTTTGGTTGCAGTGTCTGGAAGGGGAGGCATATGAAGCACAAAAAAAAGAGGATTTGGTCAACTCAAGGAAGAAGTTTTTTTTTTTAATTTATAGGGCTCTTGCATCACATAATTGGATTCAAGGCCTGTTTAGACTGCCACAATGGAGCCCTTTAAGAAAAATGTTGCGCTTATCATAAAAATTACAACTAAGGCACTTTTAGAAATGTAATGTAATGGCAATCTACAAATGTATACTTATAGATAATTGCAGGCTTTTTAATTTTTTGTGTGCCTTATTTTTCTTTACTTCCCCATTCTTCACATGGAAGCCATTTTCACTAACAGCTGATTAATCCATCTCTATTTACTGGAACTCTGCCTAGAAAGTGTGAGAAATGCCAAAGAAGAGATATATGACCTCTTTCTGCTTTTACTGCTGTTGCTACAATGTTAACAGGTCATGAACTAACTGTGTAGTTTAATTGTAGCAGAGAAAAGTCAGGTCACCAACCTGGCCGTGCTATCAGTTAGAGCTATGTAAATCTCAGGACTGACGGGACAGAAATACAAATCCTAAGGTGGACAAACAGCATTCATGAGTATCTCTTAGCTGAATATTTAACTGTTAGCCTAGAGTTCAGCTTTGATGTTAAAGCGGAGTTCCACCCTAAAGTGGAACTTCCGCTTATCGGATTCCCCCCCCCCTCCGGTGCCACAATTGGCACCTTTCAGGGGGGAGGGGTGCAGATACCTGTATAATACAGGTATCTGCACCCACTTCCGGGACTAGCATCCCCGCCCATATCCGAGGATGCCCTATCCGAGAATGCCACGCTGTGTCTTGGGAAACACAGTTCCCAGGACACAGCGGGGACCAATAGAGGCACGCAGCGGGATAGACATGGGAACTGCCAAAAAATTTGTTTCGTTTCGTTTCGTCCCGTTTCGTATATAAAAAAATTCGTAATTCGTAATTCGTGTACGAAATTCCGTTCGAATTCGTACGAAATACGAAATTCGGACGAATCGTAATTTTTTTTACGAATCGTTAGTAAAGTTACGAATCGTTACGAATCGTTACGAATCGTTACGAATCGTTAACGCGGCTAATGAATTGTTGGTTCTCATAACACAGAGAACAATTCGAATCCAACTACAAATATTGAATTTCAATTTCAAGTTACGAATCGTTACGAATCGTTATGAATAGTTACGAATCGTTACGAATCGTTATGAATAGTTACGAATCGTTAGTAAATCCAACTACCAATATCGAATTTCAACTAATTTGAACGAAATTATTATAGCAGATATAACGAATGAATTCGAATGACAAAGTGTCATTTTTGCAGAAAAAAAAAAAGCGTAGGGGTCCCCCCAAATTCAATAACCAGGCCCTTCAGGTCTGGTATGGATATTAAGGGGGACCCCAGCCAAAAAAAAATAAAAAAAATGGCGTGGGGTCCCCCCAAATATCCATACCAGACCCTTCAGGTCTGGGATGGATTTTAAGGGGAACCCCGGCCAAAAAAAAAAAAAAAAAAAATGGCGTGGGGTCCCCCTCAAAATCCATACCAGACCCTTATCCGAGCACGCAACCTGGCAGGCCGCAGGAAAGGAGGGGGGACGAGAGCGGCCCCCCCTCCCGCCTGAACCGTACCAGGCCACATGCCCTCAACATTGGGAGGGTGCTTTGGGGTCCCCCCCAAAGCACCTTGTCCCCATGTTGATGAGGACAAGGGCCTCATCCCCACAACCCTGGCCGGTGGTTGTGGGGGTCTGCGGGCGGGGGGCTTATCGGAATCTGGAAGCCCCCTTTAACAAGGGGACCCCCAGATCCCGGCCCCCCCCCCTGTGTGAAATGGTAAGGGGGTACAAAAGTACCCCTACCATTTCACCAAAAAAGTGGCAAAAATGGTAAAAATGACAGGAGACGGTCTTTGACAATTCCTTTATTAAAATCTTCTTTCTTCTTTCTTCTGGTCTTCCTTTCTTCATCTTCTCCTTCCGGCATCTTCTTCCATCTTCTTCTTCCTTCGATTCGCTTCTTCTTCCTCCGGTCTTCTCGTCCTTCTCGTCCGGCGTCGTCCTTCTCGTCCGGCATCGTCGTCTCTTCTCGCAGGCCGCTCCTCGCAATGGGAGGCTCCCGCTCTGTGAGGCTCCGCTCCGGGTGACAGGTCTTTTATAACGAAGGCACCTGGTGACCCCGCCCCCTCTGACGCACGGGGACGTCATGTGGAATTCCCTATGGCTTTCCCCATGACGTCAGAGAGGGGGCGGGGTCACCGGGTGCCTTCGTTATACAAGACCTGTCACCCGGAGCGAAGCCTCACAGAGCGGGAGCCTCCCATTGCGAGGAGCGGCCTGCGAGAAGAGACGACGATGCCGGACGAGAAGGACGACGCCGGACGAGAAGGACGAGAAGACCGGAGGAAGAAGAAGCGAATCGAAGGAAGAAGAAGATGGAAGAAGATGCCGGAAGGAGAAGATGAAGAAAGGAGAAGATGAAGAAGGAAGACCAGAAGAAAGAAGAAAGAAGATTTTAATAAAGGAATTGTCAAAGACCGTCTCCTGTCATTTTTACCATTTTTGCCACTTTTTTGGTGAAATGGTAGGGGTACTTTTGTACCCCCTTACCATTTCACACAGGGGGGGGGGCCGGGATCTGGGGGTCCCCTTGTTAAAGGGGGCTTCCAGATTCCGATAAGCCCCCCGCCCGCAGACCCCCACAACCACCGGCCAGGGTTGTGGGGATGAGGCCCTTGTCCTCATCAACATGGGGACAAGGTGCTTTGGGGGGGACCCCAAAGCATCCTCCCAATGTTGAGGGCATGTGGCCTGGTACGGTTCAGGCGGGAGGGGGGGCCGCTCTCGTCCCCCCCTCCTTTCCTGCGGCCTGCCAGGTTGCGTGCTCGGATAAGGGTCTGGTATGGATTTTATGGGGGACCCCACGCCATTTTTTTTGGCTAGGGTTCCCCTTAAAATCCATCCCAGACCTCAAGGGTCTGGTATGGATTTTGAGGGGGGCCCTACGCCATTTTTTTTTTTTTTTTGGCTGGGGGTCCCCCTTAATATCCATCCCAGACCTGAAGGGCCTGGTTATTGAATTTGGGGGGACCCCTACGCATTTTTTTATCAATGACTTCAATGAATGACAGTTCTCTGTATTACGGATCCAACAATTCATTTGCCGGCAATAGCTGCGACTCGTGATTTTAAATAGTTTTTTTTTCCTGCAAAAATGACACTGCAGGAACAGTTCCCTATATTAGATATACTGAATCTCGAATCATTCGAAGCATTCGTTATAGCCGCTATTATCATTTCTTTCATATTAGTTGAAATTACATATTTGTTAGTTACAATACAACATTCGAATTGTTCTCTGTATTGCGGGAATCGGCAATTAGCCGCGAGTGATTTTAAATGTCTTTTTTTCCTGCAAAAATGACACATTGTACAGAGAGAGTTCTAAACACAGGAAACATGACCCCCTTCATAGGCATACTATAGAGTATATAGTATATAGAAGGGCGCAGGTTTCCTGTGTTTAGAACTCTCTCTGTACAATGTGTCATTTTTGCAGGAAAAAAAGACATTTAAAATCACTCGCGGCTAATTGCCGATTCCCGTAATACAGAGAACAATTCGAATGTTGTATTGTAACTAACAAATATGTAATTTCAACTAATATGAAAGAAATGATAATAGCGGATATAACGAATGCTTCGAATGATTCGAGATTCAGTATATCTAATATAGAGAACTGTCTCTGTACAATGTGTCATTTTTGCAGGAAAAAAAAAAAAACTATTTAAAATCACTCGCAGCTATTTGCCGGCAAATGAATTGTTGGATCCGTAATACAGAGAACTGTCATTCATTGAAGTCATTGATAAAAAAATGTGTAGGGGTCCCCCCAAATTCAATAACCAGGCCCTTCAGGTCTGGGATGGATATTAAGGGGGACCCCAGCCAAAAAAAAAAAAAAATGGCGTAGGGTCCCCCTCAAAATCCATACCAGACCCTTGAGGTCTGGGATGGATTTTAAGGGGAACCCTAGCCCAAAAAAATGGCGTGGGGTCCCCCATAAAATCCATACCAGACCCTTATCCGAGCACGCAACCTGGCAGGCCGCAGGAAAAGAGGGGGGGACGAGAGCGGCCCCCCCTCCCGCCTGAACCGTACCAGGCCACATGCCCTCAACATTGGGAGGATGCTTTGGGGTCCCCCCCAAAGCACCTTGTCCCCATGTTGATGAGGACAAGGGCCTCATCCCCACAACCCTGGCCGGTGGTTGTGGGGGTCTGCGGGCGGGGGGCTTATCGGAATCTGGAAGCCCCCTTTAACAAGGGGACCCCCAGATCCCGGCCCCCCCCCTGTGTGAAATGGTAAGGGGGTACAAAAGTACCCCTACCATTTCACCAAAAAAGTGGCAAAAATGGTAAAAATGACAGGAGACGGTCTTTGACAATTCCTTTATTAAAATCTTCTTTCTTCTTTCTTCTGGTCTTCCTTCTTCATCTTCTCCTTCCGGCATCTTCTTCCATCATCTTCTTCCTTCGATTCGCTTCTTCTTCCTCCGGTCTTCTCGTCCTTCTCGTCCGGCATCGTCGTCTCTTCTCGCAGGCCGCTCCTCGCAATGGGAGGCTCCCGCTCTGTGAGGCTTCGCTCCGGGTGACAGGTCTTGTATAACGAAGGCACCCGGTGACCCCGCCCCCTCTCTGACGTCATGGGGAAAGCCATAGGGAATTCCACATGACGTCCCCGTGCGTCAGAGGGGGCGGGGTCACCAGGTGCCTTCGTTATAAAAGACCTGTCACCCGGAGCGGAGCCTCACAGAGCGGGAGCCTCCCATTGCGAGGAGCGGCCTGCGAGAAGAGACGACGATGCCGGACGAGAAGGACGACGCCGGACGAGAAGGACGAGAAGACCGGAGGAAGAAGAAGCGAATCGAAGGAAGAAGAAGATGGAAGAAGATGCCGGAAGGAGAAGATGAAGAAGGAAGACCAGAAGAAAGAAGAAAGAAGATTTTAATAAAGGAATTGTCAAAGACCGTCTCCTGTCATTTTTACCATTTTGTCACCTTTTTTGGTGAAATGGTAGGGGTACTTTTGTACCCCCTTACCATTTCACACAGGGGGGGGGGCCGGGATCTGGGGGTCCCCTTGTTAAAGGGGGCTTCCAGATTCCGATAAGCCCCCCGCCCGCAGACCCCCACAACCACCGGCCAGGGTTGTGGGGATGAGGCCCTTGTCCTCATCAACATGGGGACAAGGTGCTTTGGGGGGGACCCCAAAGCATCCTCCCAATGTTGAGGGCATGTGGCCTGGTACGGTTCAGGCGGGAGGGGGGGCCGCTCTCGTCCCCCCCTCCTTTCCTGCGGCCTGCCAGGTTGCGTGCTCGGATAAAGGGTCTGGTATGGATTTTGAGGGGGACCCCACGCCATTTTTTTTTTTTTTTTTGGCCGGGGTTCCCCTTAAAATCCATCCCAGACCTGAAGGGTCTGGTATGGATATTTGGGGGGGACCCCACGCCATTTTTTTTATTTTTTTTTGGCTGGGGTCCCCCTTAATATCCATACCAGACCTGAAGGGCCTGGTTATTGAATTTGGGGGGACCCCTACGCTTTTTTTTTTTCTGCAAAAATTACACTTTGTCATTCGAATTCATTCGTTATATCTGCTATAATAATTTCGTTCAAATTAGTTGAAATTCGATATTGGTAGTTGGATTTACTAACGATTCGTAACTATTCATAACGATTCGTAACGATTCGTAACTATTCATAACGATTCGTAACGATTCGTAACTTGAAATTGAAATTCGATATTTGTAGTTGGATTCGAATTGTTCTCTGTGTTATGAGAACCAACAATTCATTAGCCGCGTTAACGATTCGTAACGATTCGTAACGATTCGTAACTTTACTAACGATTCGTAAAAAAAAAAATTCGTATTCCGTACGGAATTCGTAAAAAAAAAAATTCGTACTACAGATTCGTAAATTCGTACGAATTTCGAAAAATTCGTACGAATTACGAATTCGTACGAAACGAATCGCACATGTCTACAGCGGGACTTGCGCATTCGCAGTAGGGAACCGGGCAGTGAAGACGTTGCGTCTTCACTTCCTGATTTCCTGACAGAGGATGGCGGCGGGGCAGCGAGAGACTAGCGCTCGCTCGTCACATTCTACCGACACCAGGAACAGGTAAGTGTCCATTTATTAAAAGTCAGCAGCTGCAGTATTTGTAACTGCTGACTTAAAAAAAAAAATCGGGTGGACATCCTCTTTAAGCTGCATTTCAGATGCTTAGAAAATGCTCACGGCACTCTACATCTACAGGTATGTAGACTGTCAGTAGACAGTCAGCTATTGAGTGTGCATTAAAATCATTGATTGCATTGCGCTTACCTATGGGATTCTTTTACTTGATACTAATATGCTAACTCAAGAGTCAGGCAGTGTTAATTTCGTTGACAAAAATAGGACTAAAATTAAAACAATTCAAAATACGACTAATGGTATTTTAGTCAAAAGACTATGACTAAAACTAAATAGAAATTTGACATCACAATTAACACTGGTTATATATCACAACAGCTAAATCTGTGTCTGTAGTGTATGTTCAAACCTTAATACCTTAAATAGATTTTTACTCCAGGAGTATATGGAGTATGAGTTTGGAAATTCTAGAGAAATGATGAACCACCTACCGCCCGTGCTATAGCCGAATGACGGCCACAGCGTGGGCCTTAACTGCTGGGAGGCTGTCATATGACGTCCTCCTGTGCATGAGCTACCTGCGTCCCCCCTGTGGGGTGCACGTGGCGCACTCTGTGATCACTGAGTCGGCCCCTTACTACGTGATCAGCTGTAAGCCAATGACAGCTGATCACGTAATGTAAACAGAAGATCTATAATCAGTTTTTTTTTCCCCTCATGCTGTCAGTGTAAAGGGAAAAAAAAGCCGATCACTGGCTTCTGTCAGAGGGTCATTGGTCCCTCACACAGAGAGCCGCGGCTGCCTCATCTGTGCCCACCAGTGCTGCCTATCAGTAGCCATGAGTGCCACCTACCAGTGCCCACAGTGCCACCTACCAGTGCCCACAGTGTCACCTACCTTTGCCCAACAGTACCATCTATCATTGCCCACCAGTGCTGCCAATCAATGTCCATCAGTGCCTCATCATTAGTGCCACAGATCAGTGCTGCCTATCAGTGTCACCTACCAGTGCCACCCATCAGTGATCATCAGTGCCACCTATCAGTGTGCCTATCAGTGCCACCTATGAGTGCCTTTCAGTGCCGCCCATTAGTGCCAACCATTAGTGCCCATCAGTGCCACCTATCAGTGCCACCTATCAGTGCCCATCAGTGCAGCCTATCAGTGCCCATCAGTGCAGTCTATCAGTGCCCATCAGTGCAGCCTCATCAGCGCACATCAATGAAGGAGAAAAATTACCTGTTTTCAAAATTTTATAACAAACTATGAACCTGGGGTTTATTTTCAAAATTTTCGGTCCTTTTTTTTGCAAAAAGTAAAAAACCCAGCATTGATTAAATACCACCAAAAGAAAGCTCTATTTGTGTAAAAAATATATAAAAAATTAATTTGGATACAGTGTTGCATGACCACGCAACTGTGTGAGAGCGCTGAAAGCTGACAATTGGTCTGGGCAGGAAGGGGGTTTAAGTGCCCAGTAAGCAAGTGGTTAAATAATGCATTGCAATTTAACTAAACCCATTAGACTTTAGTCGACTAAAATTTGACTAAAACAATTCAGATGACTACACTATGACTAAAACTAACATGCCATTTTAGTCAAAAGAATATGATTAAAACGAAATTGAAATTTGACATCAAAATTAACACTGGAGTCAGGGTGTGTTATCAGCATGAAGTCAGGCCACTGTCATACCAATTAACTAACCAGGCAATCAAATACAGCGAACAACTCTACAGTATGCCTTGTCATCTCCCTTTCATCATTATCCTAGGTTGCATCCCTAAACTTTTTTCCTTTCACGTGGCAGAGACAAGGGAGCACCAACAAGTGAATTTCCTGGCATAAAGGGTTTTAGTGTTTTTGTTATTATAGTGTGGTTGTTGCTGTTTTAGATACAATTAGCGCTGAGCAGAATTATTCGTAAAGGCGTTACAGCATTGCTGTAGCTCTACCATGTAACCAAATAAAACAGCTGATATCTGATGTTGTTGCTGTTTTTTTTCTCTACATATTTATGTGATGTTGTACTGATATCGTTGATGATTATGCATAGGGTTGTGTTGTAAAATAAAACTGAACATGTGCCAAGTTTTAGCACAGTGAAAACGCTGATTATCTAAGGTAGAAGCACAAAAGTGCCAGAGGCTTAATATTTATATTTGGATCTGTTTATTAAGCAGTATTATAGGGCAAGAAACAACAGTCATACTTTCTCTGAACTTTAGCAAAATTATTTTTAGTGAATATTTTATATAAACAGAAAAATGTTGATATGCAAAGCACTCTGTATTGGTAGAGCTTTATTGGGTATTTTAAAACTGATAATAATATTTAAAATCTGATACTAAGAGGATCATTAATCCTAAATTCTTAAAACAAAACTCTGCCTTTATCGAAAAAAATTCTCTTCAGGTCAATTATTTAAGTGTATGTATAGAGAAAACTTAAAAAAAATTTGAATAGAGTAGGATTGGGTTAGAATCCCAGCGAAGTTGCTGTCTCACTGGGTAGATCAGTGTTTCTCAACCAGGGATCTCTGGAACCCTAGGGTCCCTTCAGAGGTTGCAAGGGGTTCCTTTAGCTTTGAGAAATGGTTGGTTGATCTTCCAGCTATACTGACCACCAATGCAAGGGGGCAATTATCCATTGACCACCAATGTAAGGGCTCGCTTCTTCAATGGTCATAAGGCCCCTTTCACACTTATACGACTTGTTCCACGATTTGGGACTGCAAAGTAGCATGAAAAGTCGTTCCCCATGATTTCCAATGACAGCCATTCATATTAGTAGGACTTCAAGTCGTTCCGACTTCAAAGTAGTCCCTGCACTACTTTGGTCCGATTTTGATGCCACTTACACAGGCATTCCTTGAAATCGTGGCAAAATCGCGGCCGCGAATCGTGGCAAAATCGCGGTAAAATCGCGCGAATTTGAAGTTGCACAAGTGTGAAAGGGGCCTTAATGTTGGAGGACAACACATTTTTTACTGTCTGCATTTGTTTCTGCAGTCATTTTGTATTTTAGAAATATTACTGAAAATATTTTGTACACTACACTAGGTAAGCCATATTAATTATTCTTTTATTTAATATTTTCTTTAAATTATTGATCATGCTAATGCACCATGAGATGTAGGTATATATTTTTTTTTTTTTGAAGGGGGTTCCCAGGGAACTGTAAAATTAATTCAAGGTTTCCTCAAGGGTAGAAATGATGACATAAGCTTATCAAAACCTTCAGATATATGACCAGCAGTAAAGCTAGCATGAATTAGCTTTTTCCCCTAGGGCAGGCTTTCTCAACCTTTTAACCCTAGAAGAACCCCAAAAATAATTTTCATGTATTAAGGGACCTTTCCTAAAACCAAATCATCAGGGCTCAATAGGAACAATTACATTGGTGGTCAATAGGAAGAATGCCCCCCTTAAAGTGGTGTTCAGAATGCCACCCTTAAAGACAGCTAAAAAGATATTTGGTGTCATGCTGCTGGCTTTGCTAAGTGGTGCTGAACTCTGTAGACATCATCCAATAGGTGGTTCATCAGCCACAGCTCAAGGAACCCCTAGCAACATCTGGAGGAACCACAGGGTTCCACAGAACCCTGGTTGAGAATGGCTGCCCTAGGGAATTGAAGTACTCCATTTTGTTCCTTCTCTTGCTCTTCATTCTTCTATCCATCCCAGCAAGACGAATAAAGGACCTTTGTTAAGAAAAGTATACTAGTACCTGTAATAGGTTAATATTTGTATGATAATATTAGGCATATGAATTCCTTTTTATTTCTAATGCCTTTTTTTATTCACATTTAAATGCAGGTCAAGTTGTCCAGTAAAATTGGTAGTTGAGAAAAGCCATATAAAACTGCCTAAACTAATATGGTACATTTTCATTCATAAAGTTTACATTTTATTCAAAATAAAATAAAAAACATTGCCTTAACTGCTTAAAAGGTATTAGCGCCAACAATCACACAATATATTTTGATAGTCCTTATGTGTATACTACCTTTTAGTACTTTTTACTTTTTGTATTGTACTTTTATGGCATATGGCAAAAGCTTTCTGTACCACTTTTTTGTACCTAATAAAAATAGTTTGTAAACAAAAAAAGGTATTAGCTCAAATTGGGCTTTATTTTATGTTTGTTGATTACTTTAAGTCTGTTTTTATTTTATTTTTTGTTTTTTTCCAATAATTTTTATTAGAATTTTTGCATTTATACAACCAATAAAATAAAAAGAAGAGGAATAAAATAAGAGCAGCAACAATAAAAGAAAACGTTGTCAGTGGTCAGACCACCCATCAGATATTCATATGCTATCACAATAAAACTTTAAGTCTTTTTAGAATTGCAAGTCTATCTCTCCATAGGGTGACAACCTTGTTGTGCGATTTCACTGCAGAATAAATAGCATTGTCACTTGGTTAAAGGAAGTGGAAAAATTACAGATATACTGACAAGTTCAACAGGTAATAAATCTATGTTACAGGTGAACTCAATAAAACTGGGTTGACTAAACAGAAGGATGGCTATAAGGGTATACAGAGTATGCAACAAGCTCAAAGCAATATGCCACCATGCTGAACAGTGTGATATATGTATAATAGTGTTTGCTACAAAAATTGGTGCAAAACTATAAACTTAAAAGAAAAAATAGCCAATAATTATTTTTTTAAGCATTCCTAATAACAATTCTGCTTGCTTACTTCAGTTTTTGTTCCACCTTCTCTTTCTGGTGGAATATCCATTGCTAAGTCTAGTGTTGATCGTAAAGCCTCGTACACGATCGGATTTTCCAATGGGAAATGTGTGATGACAGGCTGTTGGCAGTAAATCCGACCGTGTGTACGAGGCTTTATTCTTCACAGGATAAGTGCTGGGTGAATGTCTGCCTGCTAAACTATCTACCAATCCTGTATTGAGCATGCAGTCATTAGACATAATTTAATTCAGTATTTGAAATTAGAGTGCTATTAATATGTTCGATTTACCAAAAACAAATGTATAAAAAGGAAATAATGTTGTTTTTGAAACACCATCTTTTCTGTTGTACAGTGGGTCTGTACAACTAATTAAAGTGTGAATTTCATTACCACTGCCTTCTTGCTTTTAAGGACCGAGCCTCTTTCTGAGATTTGGTGTTTAGAAGTTAAAATCTGTTTTTTTTTGCTATGAATTTACTTAGAACCCCCAAACATTATATATTCTTTTTCTAACACCCTAGAGAATAAAATGGCGGTTGTTGCAATACTTTCTGTCACACTGTATTTGCACAGCGGTCTTACAAGCACACTTTTTTTCGAAAAAATACATTTTTGCAATAAAAAAATAAGACAACAGTAAAGTTAGCCCAATTTTTATTTTATATTGTGAAAGATAGTAAATTGATACCCAACATGTAACGCTTCAAAATTGCACACGCTCGTTGAATGGCAACAAACTTGTACCCTTAAAAATCTCCATAGGCGATCTTTAAAACATTCTACAGGTTGCATGTTTTGAGTTACAGAGGAGGTCTAACGCTAGCTAGAATTATTGCTCTTGCTCTACTGATTGCGGCGATACCACACATGTGTGGTTTGGACACCGTTTTCATATGCGGGCGCTCAAGTATGCGTTCGCTTCTGCATGTGAGCTCAACGGGACGGGGTGCATTTCAAAAAAAAAATATTCTTATTTATTTTACCTTTTATTTTTACACTGTTCTTTTTAAAAAATAAAATGTGGCACTTTTATTCCTATTAGAAGGAATGTAAACATCCCTTTAATAAAAAAAAAGCATGACAGGACCTCCTAAATATGAGATCTGGGGTCAAAAAGACCTCAGATCTCATATTTACACTAAAATGCAATAAAAAAAATAAATAAAAATGAAGTGTCATTTAAAAATAAAAATAAAAAAATAAAATGTTGCTTTAAGAGCTAAGGGCGGAAGTGACGTTTTGTCGCCGCTTCCGCCCTGCAATGGTATGGAGACAAGTGGGGGCCATCTTCCCTCATCTCCATACCAAGCCGGGAAGAAGACCCGATCTCCTCTGCCGCTACCGACGCTCCGGTAAGCGGCGGAGGGCATGGGAGAAAGGCGGGAGGGGGGCACTCCGATAAAAGTGATCTCACGATGAATCCGCCGCAGAGACCACTTTTATCTGAAATCGGACCGCTCACTGAAGAAGAGGATACTGGGGTTATGGTAGCTAGCTGCTGCCATAACAATGATATTCCTCTTCAAAGTGCTGACGTATATCGTAGTGAGCCGGTCCGGAAGTGGTTAAGACTATGAAATAGAAACTTTCAAAAGGCTTTGTGTTAAAAAACAACTCCTCTGTTAGTATTGTTGGGAAAGTAAAAAATTCCACATGAATAATGTATGGGCTACATCTGGCCTGGTGCTGCTTCTCCATTCCCTATTAGTTATTGTTCTTTCTGGGGACAGACTAAACTTTATTATGGATTTCAATATGAGTGTGTTTTAGAAGGCTTCAATTTGGAACATTAAAGTGTTACTAAACCCAGGACCCTGCATTCACTATATCTGGTCTCCCACAGTACACAGAACATGGAAATGCAATTATTTTAGTAAATATAAACTGCTAAATACCTTTTCTTATCTGTAGTATATAGCAGTCTTGTTACTTCTATCAGTGCCTGGATGAGCATTGATTAAAGCTTGGAGAAGGAGTATTCATTCTCCTCTGACCATCCTATGAGGCTGCATTACCCCTGACCTATTTATGGACGGCGCTGATTGGCCCTGTGCTGATCACATGATCCAAGAAAAAGAAAAACTCTCTAGCAATCATTGATGTAAGTAACTGAGTTAAAATAAACAGAGTTACTTAACGCAGTTACTTTAGAGGGTAACGAGTAATCTAACTGATTACTTTTCCCCTCATGGTAATGCAGTTCCCATTACTTGGGCGGCATTACAGCAATTACATCTACCGCCACTAGATGGCAGTAGTGTAATTCCGGTGTCCTGCCGAAAAAGTTCCCCCGCCGGATGAGGACCCCCCCTGTACTGCGCAGGCGAAGAGCTTGCGCAGTACGAAGGACTACGGAGCTTACGAAATATGCCGAACGTAAACAGCTCTGAGTGAACTCTACACCGCGCAGGCGCAGTTAACATGTAATTGTACGAGGCAATGCCGTACGCTCCCGGTGCTCGTGCTACTGCAAGGGGTGTCTATCATGTAACTAAGGGGTGGGTTTAGTATTACTGTAAGCAAGGGTCGCATTTATTATTATTGTTATATATCGAGCTCTGCCCATTAATTTAACATTCGCCCTCTTCTGTAGCCATCCGCCCCTTACACGATATAATAATAATAGACCCGCCCCTTGCTTACACGTTATAACAGATCTGCCCCTTGGTTAGAGTAATAATAGAGCAGCCCCTTGGTTACACGATATATAAAAATAATAATAAATGCGCCCCTTGCTTACAGTAATACTAGACCCGCCCCTTAGTTACACGTATAGAATATTAAAAAAAAAGTCACAGTTACTTTGCTGCGTAACTAATTACTTTTCCAATGTAGTAACTGAGTTACTATCGCAATTACTTTTTGGGAGAAGTAATTTGTAACTTAACTAATTACTTTTTTAAAGTAAGTTGACCAACACTGCTAGCAATACACACCAAACTGAGCATGTTGAGTGCCTCCAAAGCTCTGTGCTATCAGCAGATGGATTGGGGACAGTAAAAGAAGGGGAGAATCAGAGAAGATAGGATCAAACAGCCTTTTACACAATGCAGCGGATTAACCCCTTAGGTTCCACATTGAGTATAACGAGCATGCTTTACTGCATATACAGACTGATTTTAGTAACACTTTAAAGGAAAACTGTCTCTTTGTGCTAAAAATAAAATGAAATGCTATGTTTCCCCTCTTAACATAAAAACTCCCAAAATGGAGACGCAGCACCCCCTCTGATTAATTACATATAGAGATATAGTGGAGTGCAGAAGTGAAACCAAGAGCTACTCACTATCAAAGCAGCCATCTCCTTGTTAGCTGTGGTATTGGGTGGCCATGCTCCAGGGGGTGCCCTATCCAACATCGCAGTTAGTGTTGCAGCTAGAAAGATGGGACATATTCTTTGTCCCATCAGGAGTGGAATAATGTAAAAAGTGATAATTGTTCTTTAAAGCAAACTTGAGCTTTGTACAGTGCTGGTGCTTGGTAATTGGCTTGGGGATGTTACATGTGGAAAGAATCCCTTTATGCTGCTCTAGTTGTAGCTAAGACAAGGGCTTGCATCCAGCAGTTAAACAGAGGGGTGAAGGAATAAAGAAAATGTGAGTATGTTTTGCTGGAAGGGAGGTCATTAACCGCTTCAGCCCCCGGAAGATTTTACCCCCTTTCTGACCAGAGCACTTTTTGCGATTCTGCACTGCGTCTGTTTAACTGACAATTGTGCGGCCGTGCGACGTTACACCAAAACAAAATTTTTTCCCACAAATAGAGATTTCTTCTGGTGGTATTTGATCACCTCTGCGGTTTTTATTTTTTGCGCTATAAACATACAGTGTGTGCTCAAATTTCTGTAATGGAGTTGCTATGCTTCCTGCCAATTTTTTGAAGGGCATCAGTGGCAAAGGGAACGCTTTGTAATATTCCCCAGTGGATGACTTTGCTGTGTGATTACTCAAGCAAAATACAGTTAAACAGAACTACAGATAAATTAATTGTATCCAGAATCCATGAGAGGGGGTGTTTGCTGCAGATCTCCAAGCTGCCAGGAAACCACTCTGTTCAGGAAAGAGGTTCAGAGTACCACTTACCAGTTAATTTCTGACCTAGGGAAGTACATACACTAGGATATGCAGTTGCCCTGCCCTCAGTCTTTGACTAGACTGCTTATAGTGAAGTATTATTAATTTATATGTAGCACCCTGTAGCTTAGGCAGGGAGCTCCTCACAAATGTACTTGCCAGGAGGAGTTATTCTGGTTGATTGATAGAGATCTATTGATTTCTCCCTGTTTGGCCTTGTTGCACTTTTCTCTTCTACCACTGGGTGGCCGGGTACTTGGTGGTACTAGATATGAGAAGGGAAACCCAAGGTCAGGTTATGGGTATATGGGGTATCTCAGCCACTGGGCAGGGGTTTTCTTGAATCCCTTGGCCTGCTGGGAGCACCTATCTATTTGGGTGGAGTCAGGTGATCTGTGTTCTGTGCCACCTGAACGTCTGTCTGGGTGGATGGATGTGTGTCGTACGCCCCCGGCTGCTATGCGGAGATTGGGCCTATCCCGGGGGCATCTGGCTGCCAGGCTGTGTGAGGGCCTATCCAGAATCTTGTAATCCAACCAAAAGTGACGGTTCTGCCGGCCAGAGAACCTGACGTGGTCGGAGGTAGAGGGGAGCTGTCAGCACTAAGGGACCAACCACCTTTATCAGGGACCACAGTGAATAACTGAAGCAAGTATCGGAGCAGTATTCTCACCGAATGGGCACGGTGGAGAATCGGGAAACTTCAGGCGGTGATCAAGTCAGGGACCCAACCAGCGGAGGTGACGCTTGCAGAGCAGCCTTGTGTGTCAAGCCAGGGACTGAGCCGGTCAGCAGGGGTGAAGCTTGAAAAGTACCTGGAGTGCCAAGCTAGGGACCCAGCTGGGAAGCGTGTGTGGCGCTTGAGGGAGATGCCACCGCAAAGCTTTAAGAGGCTCAAGGGATTCAGAGTCAGTGAATCAGAGGGTCTAGAGAGAGACCGGGAGCTTGTTCAGAATAACTTGCAGTATGCTTATGGGAGATTTTAGGAACAGACTGGACAGAAAGTGCATACACATACAATGTACCACCCAAGCTTTGATATTTGTAATCCTTTGTTAGGGCAGACAGTGTATGCTTCTACTTTGCTAGTGAAGATATGCCTGCACAGTTCAGGCAAGGTTCATTATGGTAAACATGAATCTCCATTCCCTTCCTCAACATTTCACTAAAGGGGAAATCTAAGTAATATTTTACGTTTTTCAGAGCATGTAAAAGGGTAAGAAGCATTTTTTATTTTTTTAAAGTTATGTTATATCAATAGAAACGTGAAAAATACAAAAGAGGTGTTATTTTGATTAGGCTAAAAAGGTGGAAATGCACTTTATATAGCCGGTTCACACTTCTCCGCAGCGGCTCCATTGCATCTTTTGATCTGTCTCAGGTCCAAATTCAGCCCATAATCCGGGCTGAAATCAGACCTGAAATGGTGAATGGAGACGCACCGGACTCCAGCTGTGAGCCACTGCATGTTCTAATGTGAACCCATCCTAATTGCCTGTACACACAATCCGAAAATCAGACGAAAAATACCACTGTTGACGCGATCATACAATAATCGGATCATTGGTACAGAGCTTTTGAGAACCGATCAGGACAGTTCATCCAGTATTATCCGATGATCGCACGATTTTCGTTTAACCACTTCCCGCCTGGCCTATAGCAAAATGTTGGCCGGGCGGTGGTTCAGTTATCTTGACTGGGTGCTCTTCAGGATAACAGCCGCCAGGCTCCCGTGTTTGACACACCGCTACATTGATCTTGGTAAAGAGCCTCCACGTGTCCAATCACGGCTGATCACGATGTCAACAGGAAAAGCCATTGATAGGCTTTACCTCACTCGCGTCTGACAGACGCGAGTAGAGGAGAGCCGATCGGCGTCTCTCCTGACGGGGGGGGGGGTCTGCGCTGATTGTTTATCAGTGCAGCTTCCCCTCGGGTGCCCACACTAGACCACAAGGAGAGCCACCAGGACCACCAGGGAAGGGGGCAACATGTGGATGGCCAGGTATGTACCCCATGGCCATCCACATGTGCAAATTATGCCCAATCTGTGCCAATCAGTGCCCACAAATGTCGTCATGTCACATGCAGGGCAAGGGGTGGACAGGAGGGGGGGCTGTCCTGAGCGCTGGGGTGTTATATGAGGTGGGAGGGGGCTGCATAGAGAGTGCCTACCTACAAGCTGGCAGGAGTACTGAAAGAGGGAACATTTTTGTTTGGGGAGAATTTTAGTTTGCAAAGGAATATATGCTTGGGGGTAATCGTGCAGATTAGTGCTCAAATTTTTTTGGAGGGGATTTGATATCTTCTCTTTGGGCGCTAGTTGACCTTGTCCTGGAACTGGTCACATGCATCCCTAATAGAGGCTGGAAGTGGCTGTGCTGACACACATGGCAAAAGCAGGTGGCCCAATGTCAATACCAGGAAGCTGGTCCAGGGCAAACATGTGGAGCAATGCAGGCGTGAGTGCATGTAGGACAGGAAGTATCTATAAGGGGGTGGAAAAGATCACTGAGATGCAAAAAAGGATATACAAAGATGGAAACAAATATTTGATGAAACAAAACCATGACAATTATATGTGCTTTAGCAAATTAAGGGGCATTTAGTTAGGGTTCCACTATGATACCTGCCATAGAGCCTTTGAAGGCTGTGACAATTTCTGCTGCTTTATTTCCTATGGACACCAGACTTCCGTTTTGTTTTACCGTACAGTGACTGTTTCTTTTTTTTTTAACATTGCATAGTACTTAAATGCTTTTTGGAGTTCTAGCTTGCCAGCATTTATTAGACCGCAATAACAGAAATATACTATCCCCTTTATAGTCATGTCTAATTTAATCAACCAAGGAAAGAGTTACTATCACAGTTTTCCATGAATTTGTACACCGTATGCTCATACATCAGCCAACATTACAGATATCATAACTGACAGAGGTGAGATTATGTTCACAGTTGTTGCTCTGCCTTATCAAATAAACTCCAGAGTTAATTTTTTTTTTATTAGACTTCAACATATCATTCTGAATCCTTTTCTTGTATTTGTTTTTTATTGCTACTGACATGACTTACAGAACTTAATTGTACAGAATGTAAAATATATCAAAAAATATCAAGGAACAAAACAAACATCCCTGAAACAGTGGCACGTAGATGCGAACTGATTGGGGGAATGTTAATTTATGCTGCCATCAGGATGTTAATACACAATTTTTTTTTCTCTAAGTATATGTTCAGGTCAAGTACAGATCTAAAAAAAATATCATAGCAATTTGCAGAGTGAAAGTCCATAAAAATTAAAGTTTCCTGTGCTGTTTGAATATTTTTCATTGATTGAGAAGGGAAAATACTGCATTTGACCACTAGATGGCAGTAGGTATCATAGGAGTTTCTTATGATAACTAGCACCATTTAGTGGCCAACTGCAGTATTTTCAATTACATGTCAATAAAAAAACAGTGTAGGAAAAACCCTAATAAAATTTTTTTTATTTTTTCCCCATTCGCACAGAGCATATGTATATGTAAATTCACTGAGTGAATTGCTATGCAATTTTTTTTTTTACCTGTTTAATTTAGTTTGTTAAAGCATGTTGTAGCCTTAAGAATTGCCACCTTTTTTGCACACCAGTGCTGCTGATTTTTTTTCCAGCCCATATCAGCCACTGTATATGTGTACAGTACTTACTTCAGTGTCGGCTTCACATCATTGCTTGGAGCTGGTTTCCTGATAGTAACACCTGTAGACTGTGCTTGCACAATGCGTTTTAGCATTGCTGATTGCAATCTCCACCCGGAGTCTTAAGGAGTATGCAACAGGCTAACAATGCATGAGAACAATTGGGAGGCAGGTGTCACCCCATAACTGGAAGTTCCTGAAAGCTGTAGATTTAAAAAGACTAAAACACTTTTAAAATTACATTAACAGGATAAAGATTAAATGAGATTTTAGTGATTGGGGTTGGATCGACAGTAATCCTTTAAAGCCTATCTCTGGGGAAAACAAAAATCCTTCCATTGGAGTTTGTTTACATTTGTGTTCAGGGGGTAGTAAAAATAGCTGGTTGATCTGTGTTTTTTTCCGCCCCTCGTGACTGCCCCCTTAAGGTGCAAAGGCAGCGAGACAAGGCTGTACACATGCCAATGTAAAAATTATGCCCAGGGTTTGCCAGGCCCAATCAAGTTAATGGGGCCACGCCACAACTGCCTTCCCTGTGCACGCTGTGGTGGCGTGGTGGTGCAGGCTTTTAGGGTAAAAACAAGCGGTGAAGAGGCAACATATTGCATAAAAAAATCCAACACAGATTACAGCAAGTGTAAACTAAAGTGATATTAAAGGCATAGTTTTTTTTTTAAATAACAAACATGTTATACTTACCTGCTCTGTGAAGTGGTCTTGCACAGAGCAGGCACGATCCTCTTCTTCTTGGGTCCCCCGCCGGAGCTCCTGGCTCCTCCCCCTTGACCAGTGCCCCCAATAGCAAGCTGCTTGCTATGGGGGCACTGGTGCATTCTCACTCCTGAGCCCTATCCTATGCGTCCATAAGACACATAGAGCTGTGGCTCGGCCCTGCCCCCCCTCTCCTCATTGGCTGTGATTGTCAGTATTGGGAGCCAATGGCTAACGTTGTTGTGTCTCAGCCAATGGAGAGAGAGGGACATGGGGCAGCCGAGGCTCCCGTGAATATTGCTGGATTGAGAGAGGGCTCAGGTAAGTTTTAGGGGGGCTGTGGGGGGAGCAGCGCACTGAAGGTTTTTTTACCTCCATGCATAGAATTCAAGAAGGTAACAAACCTTCAGCCTTTAAAACTACTTAAGCCTTGCAATAAAGCTGCCTCCACACTTCAAGAGTTAACCTCCCTGGCGGTGTGATTCTGGCTGGAATTTTGTGCTGAAAGCGGTACAATTATTTTGCATGGAAATTTGGCATTTTTATATTGTAGGAATGCAATTCTTATGAATAACTCACTTAAATCTGTCCGAGTCTAGTAGACATCCCGGGTATGATAAAGTTTGAAACACAAAACCATAAATTATAATATAATAAAAATATATATAAAAATTATTCAATAATGTAATCAAATCAAAAACACTGAAATTTGCTCAGTTGCAGAATAGTCGCTGTCATTAAATTTATTGTTTGATGATAAATTGTGATTCTAATTTATTATCGCTGTTTTCTAGCTGGTCTAAAACCACTTTTGACATAAAGGGACACTTTTTGGTTGCTATGGACAATCTCCAGTTTCCAGGCAGAAAAAAAAACTTTTTATTATATAAAATGACATGCAGGGCACTGGGCAGACCACTAGGGACAAAGGGGATGTGTATTTTTTGTATACAGTACTGTAATCTGTAAGATTACAGTACTGTATGTGTATTGTGTTTTTTTACACTTTTTTGAATTTGGCGCCGATCTCCGCTCCCGTGCGTCGTAACGTCGCAGGGAACGGAGACCAGCGGCACTCGGCACTGTGTGAATCGAGCGAGCGGACGGCTCGCACACACAGCGGGGAGACGTCGCAGGATCCAGAGGAAAAGGTAAGTAACTTCCCCCTCTGTATCCTGCAATGCAGCCGAGTCTGGGTTACCGCTCCTAGCAGAAAAAACGGAACCCGAGCCAGACTCGGGAATACCGCTAAGGAGGTTAAGTGCTTGTTTATGTCTAGGGTACCTGAAAAAGCAGTTCTACTTACCTGATCTCCTTCTCACCTGGCAACTGGTGATCTCCTCTTCTCTACTACACTCCAGCTTTTGGATTGTCCCTTGGCTTCCTCATGTCCAATACAAGGATATGGGCCTTGTAATGTACTTGATGATGGCAGACGGCATGTGACCACCGGAGTGCTGGGGAGAAGAGGCTATGGGCACCGTTGTAGTAGTCTGGAGGGAACCTATGGGAGTGGGGAATTAGATAAAAAAGTGCTTTTTCTGGTACCCTAGACATAAAACAGCATTTAACCCTTGCAGTGACAGAATATGGGGGCTGCTATTGCTTTCCCTCTAATAATGCTAGTTGCCTGCCTGTGTTTGACTTCACACACTTCATACTTACTTTCAGGGCTTTTTTTCTCAGCGAATAGGTGCAGGTACTCCCCTCTTTCTGAGTCACCCCTTGTCTCGCCCCCTACAACCCATCTTTGAGCACATTCCTTGATACCACCCCCTAGCCACCTACCAGTACCACCCCTTAAGAGAATACAGAACCAAGTATAATTTTTTTGATGCTAAGTCATTTGTATAGAATTTGTTAATTATAACAAGAAAAGCAGTAAAGTAGATGCCTCCAACAATAGATGCCCCCACCACCAACAATAGATCCCCTAGCAACAATAGATCCACTTGAGCAACAATAGACCCCCCTCCCCCAGCAAAACTATATCTCCTAAGCAGCCAATGTCAACAGGCCCCTCAACAGATCCCTCCCTCAACAGTATATCCCCAAGCAACAATATACACCTCCTTCAACAGTAGATCCCCCAGCAAAAATAGACACCTCCCTCAACAGTAGATCCCCAGAAACAATAGACACCTCCCTCAACAATAGACACCTCCCTCAACAGTAGACCCTCCAGAAAAAATAGACACTTCCCTCAACAGTAGATCCCCCAGCAACAGTAGACCCCCACCTGCAGCAACAATAGATCCACTACCAGCAACAACAGGCTCTCCCAACTATAGACCCCTTTCATTAGTTTCCCCAACAGCTAGCATCAATAGATCCTCCAGCATGTCCCACCACCCCTTGCCATTACATACATGCAGTGCTAGAGGTACCGGAAATGCACTCCTCCACGTTCCCCCTGAAAAAAAGCCCTGCTTATTTTTATACTTTAATCAGAATGTAATTGTTGATACTGGCTGCAGCATCTCAGAAAACACTGGGCTTTACAATCTCTACAGAACTAAAGATTGTGTGAGAAACAAAAAAACTGCTTGGTAATGAAAAGAGTAATGCCGTGTACACACGGTCGGATTTTACGACGGGAAATGTTGGATGTGAGCTTGTTGTCGGAAAGTCCGACCATGTGTATGCTCCATTGAACAAATGTTTGCTAGCAGGTTCTCAAATTTTTCGCCAACAAAACGTTTCCGATCGTGTGTACACAAGTTTGCGCACAAAAGTTCACACATGCACGGACTCAAGCAGAAGGAGCCGCACTGGCTACTGAACTTCCTTTTTCTTGGCTCGTCGTACGTCTTGTACGTCACCACGTTCCCATGTTCATAATAGTTGGCCAACATTTGTGTGACCGTGTGTATGCAAGACAAGTTGGAGCCAACTTCCTTCAAAATAAAATCCATGGTTTTGTTGGCGGAAAGTCCGATCGTGTGTACGCGGCATAAGCTGAAAACAATCAGACTTGTTCAGTCTGATCGGAAGGTCACACTGCTCATCCACTCTTTACAACCTTGGTGTTAAGAAGGTCACCTCTGAAAGCACAACAGTGCAATTTAAACAGAATGGGCTAAACCAGAAGTTCCTACTTGTATCCAACACTGCCTGCTAATCTGTCGTTTTTTTTTTTTTTCAATTTCCCCCACTGCTATTGGCTCTGCTGGTCCGGCTATCACTGTCAGCCTCTGCACTGTCAACCTTCAACCTTGAGAGGCTGCTTTGGGAGCAGGACACATGAATGAATAATGTAGGGGCTGGGAAAGAAGAAAAGGCTGCTACAAAGATGGTAGAGTTCAGAAGCATTCTCCAGCTTTTTAGATGTCTACACAAGGCCTTTAAAGGTATATACAACTAAAATAATACATTAAATAGATATACAGTATAGTCGTATAAGTTTATTTTGGAAATAAATGGCATCAGGGTTTCTTTAATCCCCAACATTTTATAAAGTGTTAATGACCAAGTGGAGGTGAACTTGTGGATAAGACTCATAAGAATACTATAACTGGTACAAAAAAAAGAAAACTGAATTATTGGGATTTGTAAAGGGAAAATCATCATTAAAATGTCTAATTATATGATCAGACTGAAGAAGAACACAAACCCCTAATATCGAAACACGTCGGGTGTCTATAAGTGTTCATTGATCAAGGTTTTCAGACAAAGATATTACTGTGTTCTAGACGGATGTATTGTATTAAGCCGTAACCATTTTAATGATTCCATCAATATTTTCTATGTGTGTATTTTCGTATTTTGTAATAAAGCTATTTTTATATCAACATTTGTGAGTTCCCATTGTCTAAAGTGCCCATAATAGTCCATCTTCTTCTGTTTTGGAGGGTATTTTTTGTGTAATTTTTTGAGCAGTATGTTTTTTTTCATTATAGTGTCCCCTACAAAAACCCTTAAAGTGATACCAAACACACGTCCGATTTTTGATGCTGAAAGCGGTACATTGTTTTGCATGGAAATTTGGCGTTTTATATTGTAGGCCTGTAATTCTTAGGAATAACAGAGTCTAATAGACATCCCGGGTATGATAAAGTTTGAAACACGAAATCTTAAATTATAATATAATAAATAACTATAAATAATTATAAAAAAAAAAATCAAGGTGAACAGTTAGCAGCCTTGTAGTGACATTATCAAATCTTGCTGGAGGTACATACAGGGAAGAGCACTGCTTTTTAAGGTGGAATTCCAGACAAAAAGGTACATTTTTCAAGGTACTGCTTAGGCACAATTAAAGCGTAATTCCACTTTTGTAACATTCCCCTCTGGGTGATCTATGTACATTGCAGGGATTTTAACAAACTTTGCTGCAGTTGTTATTTTAACCACTTAAGGACCGGAAGGATTTACCCCCTTAATGGCCAGGCCATTTTTTGCGATACGGCACTGCGCCGCTGTAATTGCGTGGTTTTGCGTTGCTATACCCAAACAAAATTGACATATTTTTTGGCCCTCAAATAGAACTTTTTTTTGGTTGTATTTGATCACCTCTGCAGTTTTTTTTTTTTTTTGCACTATAAACAAAAAAAAAGTGACAGTTTTGAAATAATAATAATAATTTTGCTATAATAAATATCCCCAAAAACAAATAAAAAAAAAATATTTCTTCCTCAGTTTAGGCCAATATATATTCTTCTACAATAAGCGTATATTGATTGGTTTGCACAAAAGTTATAGTGTCTACAAAATAGGGGATAGATTTATGGCATTTTTATTATTTTAGTAATGGCGGTGATCTGCAATTTTTAGCGGGACTGTGACATTGCGGCGGACAGATCGGACACTTTTGACACTTTTTTGGGACCAGTGACATTTATACAGCGGTCAGTGCTATAAAAATGCACGGATTACTGTATAAATGTCACTGGCAGGGAAGGGGTTAACACCAGGGGCGATAAAAGGGTTAAACGTGTTCCCTGGGAGGTGTTTCTTATTGTAAGGGGGCTGGGCTGACTGGCAGAGGAGAGAGAACGCTGTTCCTAATCACTAGGAACAGACAATCACTCTCAGTTCCCCTGTCAGAATGGGATCTGCCATGTTTACACTGGCAGATCCCTGTTCTGTCTCTGTGTGGAGCGATCGCGGGTGGCCAGTGGACATCGGTCCCGCCCGCAACATGCACAGGCCTCTGCTGTATCTATTACATGAAGTGACATACAATGACGGCGATTCGCGTAATAGAGCCAACCTGCCGCAGTACAACTGGTTAAAGAAATAGTTGTTTGTTGTCTATTTCCATGTGCAAAGTGAATGTGAATGGGAGTAACTTTATAATTATCAATCAGCTGCTGCACTTGCAGGGCTCTAATAGGGAAAGTGTCCGTTTCTGCATCCCTTTAGATGCAATTTCCCTTTGGGAAGTAGCTCACAAAAAATTTAATTTTTGCCCAAATCTGAGTGACTGACTTACTGGGAAAATCAGTAAGCCAATCATAGCAGGAAATTACATATCTGGAGGGTGTTCTATACACCATTTGTGTACAGAATGCTTCCAGGCTGCCATTTTGCATTGCATTTTACAGAAAATTACAGCAATGCAGATTGAAAAGGAAAGGTAATTAACATTCAATTACAATATAACTTACTTAGGAATCATGTATGCTACATTGTTATTTATTTATTTATTTATTTTTTGCCTTTCCCCCCCACGAAAGTGATTTAGGATTTCTAGATGTTTCCTATAATATAGCAAATCTTTACTTTATGCGTTCAGGTCCGCTTTAAGATTATGACACTAATACGGTGTATACCAATGTGTTTAATAATTGAATCGCACAGATATAAAAATAGCTTTCAGCCTGTAAGTAATCACATAAAATAAATTCTACCATAAATAAATGGATGAGATTGTAAGAAACAGTGCTTGGATGTGCTGTAAAATTGTTCATAAGGCTCCTTTCACATGCAGCTGCGTCTGCTCCAATCAACAGGGGGTTCGTGATAAGATCCTCTTCTGAATTGGAGCCAAATGGGACACATATCAGTTTTTGACATATGTGCCTGTTCAGTTTGTGCCTGATGGACATGGGTGGATCCATGACAGCTCTATGGGAGGCCAGGTGTTAATGGACTCCATTTACTCGAAATCAGGCTACCTCCAATCCTTACTGTTTGGGTCCGCAAACATTTTTTTGTTTTTATGTACCTGGATGGACTCGGAGGTAGTCAGATGTTTACATCTGACTGTCCATAGGGCTGCATGGAGCTTCCAGTCAAGTCCTTCTGAAAAATTGACGGGTGGTCCTGATACGAAAGCCTGTGTGAAAGGGCCCTAATGCATATCTAAAGTCGAAACGTTTTTCTTTGCAGAGTGGCGAGGATTAGAACGCTGTCTTGTTCTTAGTGCTGTTTAGTCCCGCATAAGTATGAGCAGCCTAGTGCATTAGGGTGTGCACCCTAAAGCTCAAAAACACGTGTGTGTGTGTGTCTACACTTATATGGCCCCGGCACATTGATCTCCCTGCAGACACAATGAAAGAGAAGTGTGTAAGCACTTTGCTGGTAGGAGGGAATTCTTTCCTATCTTCCTGCTGGCACACAGAGTGATAATGCTAATGCTCATGGGGTGATTAGGGTGTGCCTTGGCACATCCGACACACTCTGTGCACATGCCTATGATGTCCCATTAGGGGGAATTACTCTCTGTAGGTGCACTAGTGACCACTGTGACTGGGATAGAAAGTCAGAGAAAATCCAAAATCTGTTATTTTTTTACCAAGAATAGAGGGGGAATCTACCAACAGGGGCGTTTGTTCCAGTGACAAATGTCAGAGGAAATGTTCCTCTCCTTGAAATGTTTTTTTTCTCTGTACTTGTCATGTGCACAGGAAAAAAAGGATTTCTTAGTCGGGCACAGATAGCAAAACAAAAAAACAGTTTGCTTTAGTTATATTATAAACAGAATATAACTGTTCAGTTTTTTGTGTAATCCTATAGCCTGATTTTGCACTTTCCAGCTTTAGTAAATAAACCCCATTGTGTACTTAAAAGTGGGGTATGCCTGTACTGTATAATGCCACTTCCTATGGTGGCACACCGAGATGAGGAGGAGCCAAGAACCTTGAGGTTCGGGGCCGCTCTGTACAATTGCATTGCACAGAGCAGGTAGGTATAAACCTGTTTGTTATTTAAGAAAAATAGAGTTTACAATCACTTTAAATACAATTTCGATTCTGTAACTTGATTCAACTAAACTTTTATAAAAATTCCCCTTTATGCGTATAGGGTAATCTTTTCACTGCACCTCTAACATCGATAATATCAGACACTTGCTTCAGAGGACAAAAAATGATAATGTAGGTTTCTGGTTCTGTTTAACAAATGAGGTCCAGAATGTCATATTTTCAGGTCTCGGACCTCACTTTCTCATCTTTCCAGCTGTGAACAAATAAAGCACAGATTCATTATCATCCAAGCAAATGGACCATTATGTTACTTGATGACAACAATGCAGAATGTGCAGGTGGTCGGAGGACCTCACTGACTGATTGCAGCATGCTGAAAATCAATCATTTGCTCTGTGAACCGCATTCAAGTTGTACTGCAACAATCTGGGAATATATCATATATTTTTCCTTTCCAATTATGAATATGTCAGAAACAGCAAGTAACTGTTTATAGATGAATAATGTGCAATTTGCAAAGGATGAGTAGAGAACACAAGTGGGGATATTTACTAAAGATGGAGCAATTCGAATCTGGTGCAGTTGCCCATGTAGCCAATCAGCTTCTAACTTCAGCTTGTTCAATTAGGTTTTGACAATAAAAACCTAGAAGCTGATTGGTTTCTATGCAGAGCTGCACCAGATTTTGCACTCTCCAGTTTTAGTAAATCTCTCCCAAAGAATACATGGAACGAATATTTTACTTACTGTGGAAAACTATCGAAGAATGTAATCCAAGGAAATAATGCTACGGTAAGTTCAGAGAAAACAGATAGGTATACATGGACAGACTGATCAATGAATCCCACCTACCTACATGACCAGTGCAAGATGTAGAGCGGGATTCTCAAACATCAAGAGATCCTTCTACAAATATAGTGCATCATATGTTCATATCTCTGAATAGAACAAGGATATTTGTACATGATAAAGCAAGGCACATACCAATCAAATTTCCCTAGGGCTCCATTCACGCTTTTTCAGATTTTTGGTGGAGTGTTTTTGGAGCAGTACCATTCATTTGAATGGGCCTCCCTCCACTCCAAAAATGCTCCAAAGAAGCTCATATACCAAACCAGGAGCATTTGCAGTTGCAATTTTTGCCGCGTTTGTAGCACGTTTTGTCGCTCGACAACCATGGCAAAATCGCACTGCGTTTGGGTTACCATTAAGAAATCATGGCATCGCAAATGCGTGCCACGTTTTGCTGTAATTCTGAAATCGCAGGTAGAATCGTGGTGATTCCGCCCGTGATACAAATCACTCAGGTGTGAATGGAGCCTTAGATTAGATCAGCAAATTGTATCAATAATAATATAGTGCAAGGACCTACCTCATTGCATATAAATTTTATTATTGCTTAGGTTGGCCCTCACATTACCCAATCATTTGCAAATTTACAGTGGCTGATCTAAAGCAGTGGCCTCCAAACTGTGGCCCGGGGGCCATATGCAGCCCTTTACTTGCCTTTATCGGGCCTTTGGGGCGCTATTTCTCCCACTGATACAAGGCACTATTCCTCCCACTTACACCAAAGATGGGGCACTATTCCCCTCACTGACACCAACAATGGGACACTATTCCTTCCACTTACACCAATAAGGGGGCACTGTTCCTTCCACTGACACCAATGATAGGGCACCATTCCTTGAACTGACACCAATGATGGGGTGCTATTCCTTGCACTGACACCAGTGATGGGGCACTATTTCTCCCTCTGTGACCAAAAATTAGGCACTATTCCTCCTACTAATGCCAATAATGGGGCATTTTTACTCCCATTGACGTCAGGCCATTTTCTACTCCCACTGGCCACAGTTCCGCTCCCACAAAGTCTGAAGGACAGTAAACTGGCCCTTTTGTTAGAAAGTTTGGAGACCCCTGATCTAAAGGTCAAATCTAAAGAAAATCGAATTGATGCTTAGCAATCTTTTGACAGGTCATAGAAGTCTTACATAAATGAGCTGCCATGGCCAATGCAGACTCAAGGGCAGAGATCCCAAATATCAATTAAAGCCTCACAGCCTCACTCTGATACATGTGCGCTGCTAAGAGGAACTCCAGATTGAAGACTTCACTACAAGTACATAGCACCTAGATCAGAGAGGACAAGCATGTATGATTAGATAGACAAGTCAAGGAAATCCCAACAAACACACAATTTAGGGCTAACGCAGGACTCAGGGCAGGCTTCACAAACATCAATGGAACCCAATTGAACCCTTACCAATCTTATCCCTAATTGCTTACACACAAGTTGAACTGGATGGACTGTTGTCTTTATTCAACCTTACCAACTATGTAACTAATACAAAATTATAGATTGGGGTCCTTACTACACAGTATGTTGGCTATGTGGCTTAATTGTTCAAAGACGTCTGTGCCCCTTCCCTCAAAGGCTTGCGTGCTGCATGTATTAAAAGGCTTTTCATTGGTATTCCTATTATTATGTTATACAGTCTCATTCTTTTTAACTGCTAAGTGCTTTTCATGACAAATACTTGTTTATTGCCACATTTTCACTCTATGACCTAATTATGCAAACAGTGTGTTTTGAAGACTAAAATCCTATTTTAACAAGCTTAATCTGAGTTAATATGCCTCCATACAAATGTACATGATAACATTTAAATTATTTGCAATATATTAACTACGTCTGAATAAAACAAACAGGCTATATACAGGAAATTGAATAGGCTAATTAACTATCCATATTTTCCATTCAGCGGTATTTATTTTTATATCGTAAGTTAGATGTATGGTTAAAGATTAAAAGAGATATTAAAAGTACGAGGCAGTCCAATATATTTTATTTTTTGCACAATTTGTTCCAAAATACCTGATTTATTAAAGAAAATGTGCATACACGGTTGCATTGATAGCACCACAAAGCCGGTTGAACAGCCAAAGCTTATTCTTATTTTTTTCTACGCACAGGTGATGGTTGTGGAAATATGCACAACTATGGTAGTGTACATAAGGCTAATTTACTAACATATGTGCTTTGCTAAGCAGCACACTCTCCAACATACAATTTTACCCCAGCTAGGTGCTTATGGACATAAAACAAAGTTCACTGTTTTTAGGGTGATCTCATATCTGTTGGCTATTTTGCAATCCTTTTCCATGTAGGAATAATACATCTTGGCATTGACCAATAAAAATGTCAAAAAGGTTATGGGGCAATATTTTAGTACTGAACATGAAAAACAAATATGTAGTACACCTCATCTCAATACAGGGCTTAAAATTGTATTATTTTGATGTTCAATGCACATTGCAAATGTGAACTGGAATGTACAGTCATATGGAAAAGTAAGTACATTTTATGGAATTTTTTGATTTGTTCACAAGATTTGTACCAGCAAACATTAGGTTTTCATTCAAACAGCACCTGCAGATAAAGGTGATATATTTGATTAAAAGACATTTGCCTTTTTAATTATTTATTCACTAAAAATATCAATAGATGTAATGGTGTAATGTGCTAAAAGTAAGTATACCCTTGGCCCCTCAAATTGGTATTGCCTCCTTTAGCTTCTTCTTGTAGGCATTTGCACAGCTGCCCACCAGTCTCTGACTTTGACAGTGACATTTTTGACCACTCTTGCAAGATGTCTGTGGGCTTCCTTGCATGAACTGCTCATTTCTGATCACCCCACATCATTTCAATGTAATTCTAATTAAGGCTTTGTCTAGGCTGGTCCATAGCCCTCCATTTCCTCTTATTGAGACACTCTTTGGTAGGTTATCTTGTGTGCTTCAGATCATTATTCAAGTTGAATAATACATTTCTGGTTCAGCTTCAACTAAGATAGATAACCTCACACTCTCATCAGGCATACCACGATACGTTGCAGAATTCATAGTTGACACAATGGCTGCAAGATGTCCAGATCCTAAAGCAGCAAAGTAAACCCAAACCATGAATTTCCATCACAATGCTTCCCTGAAATGCTGTCTTCTGTTTTCACGAAACATGCCTACTGTTACTGTGTTATAAAAACTCTATGTTTGACTCATCAGTCCAAATACAATGTTTAAGATGGCAGGGTCTTTGCCTATAAATTCTGTGGCAAGCTAGTCTTGATCTAAAAGGTTTTTGGACATCAAATGCTTATTCCTAACACACTTCCCATGCAGGTTAAATTGGTGCAATCTGTTTCTAATTGTATGGGGGGAGCAATCCGCATCAAAGGGTGGATGTGGCCGAATTGCCAAACAGTTGTAGGGCCTTGTAAGGGCATTTGTAAATACCATGACTACATTTATGTAGTCATGGTATTTTGGGACAAGATTATAGACCTACACAAGGCTGGAATGGGCTACAAGACTATCGCCAAGCTGCTTGGTGAGAGAGTGACAACAGTTGGTGCGATTATTTGCAAATTGAAGAAACACAAAATTGCTTTTAATCTCCCTCGGTCTGGGGCTCCATGCATGATCTTCCCTTGTGGGGTTTCAATGATCATGAGATTGGTGATGAATCAGCCCAGAACTACACGGGAGAATCTTGTCAATGATCTCAAGGCAGCTGGGACCATAGTCACCAAGAAAACAATTGCTAACACACTACGCCATAAAGGACTGAAATCCAGCAGCGCCCACAAGGTCCCCCTGCTCAAGAAAGCACATGTACAGGCCCGTCTTAAGTCTGCTAATGAACATCTGAATGAATCAGAGGAGAACTGGGTGAAAGTGTTGTGGTCAGATAAGACCAAAATCAAGCTCTTTGGCATCAACTCAACTCACCGTGTTTGAAGGAGGAATGCTGCCTATGATCTCAAGAACACCATCCCCACTATCAAACATGGAGGTGGAAACATTACGCTTTGAGGGTGTTTTTCTGCTAAGGGGACAGGACAACTTCACTTCATCAAAGGGACGATGGACGGGGACATGTTCCATCAAATCTTGGGTGAGAACCTCCCTCCCTCAGCCAGGGCATTGAAAATGGCTCGTGGATGGGTATTCAAGCATGACAATGACCCAAAACACACAGCTAAGGCAACAAAGGGGTGGCTTAAGAAGAAGCACATTAAGGTCCTGGAGTGGCCTGGCCAGTCTTCAGACCTTAATATCATAGAAAATATGTGGAGGGAGCTGAAGGTTCGAGTTACCAAACATCGGCCTTAAAACCTTAATAACTTGGAGAGGATCTGCAAAGAGGAGTGGGACAAAATCCCTCCTGAGATGTGTGCAAACTAGGGTTGCACCGATACCGATACTAGTATCGGTATTGGTGCCGATACTGAGTATTTGCAGGAGTATTTGTACTCCTGTGCAAATGCTCCCAATGCTTAGTCCAATACCTGAACACTCAGAGATGATCAGTGCGGCGGCAGAGGAAGTTATAATCACCGATCTACCTGTGTGGCTTTCAATAAAGCAGCTAACAGCTGCTTCTTCTCCTTTCCCCTCTGTGGCTTTCCTGCTGCTTTACTGAAAGCCATACAGGGAGATTATAACTTCCCCTGCCACCGCACCGATCATCCCTGAGTGTCCCCTGTATCCTTCTCCGGTTCGCCTCTGTGTCCTCCTCTGTACTCCTCTGTGGACTCCTCCTGCCCCCGTCCTCCTCCGGTCCCCCCATCCTTTTTTGGTCCCCCGCCATGTGCTCCTCCGGTCCCTCCCACACCCCCTCCTCCTCCACCCCCCTTTCCCAGATCTTTCAGGATGGAGAGCGGAGGAAGGAGCCGGTAAATATGTAATTTACCGACTCCTTTCTTTTCTGAATGAACAGAATCAGTGATCACCCACCGACTCTGTCCATTCATAACTTAGCATAGTAAACTGTGTTTACAATGCTTCAGTTTATGAATGGAGAGGAGCCTCTGTCTCCTGTCCATTCATGTTCAGTGCAGCTGAGGCTGCTGAGAAAAGGACTGGGGAATCTCTATCCTTGGTCCCTTTCCATGTCTCAAAAGGGAGATGTCAGGAATCTGTTTAGACCCCTGACATCTCACCAAAGCCCCCCTACCCCCCCCCCCCAACAGGGTTGAATACAAATAAAAATATGAAACATTGTAATAAATAAATATTTTTAAATAAAAATAATAAAAAACATTATATGTATATATATATATATATATATATATATATATATATATATATATATATATATATATATATATTGTAAAAAATAATAATAAAAGAATAAATTGTATAAAATAAAATTGATCATCAGTGCCCATCATTGTTGCATATTAGTGCCACTGTCACATGATATTAAAAAAAAGTATAGGTATCGGCGAGTACTTGAAAAAAAGTATCACTACTTGTACTCGGTCTTAAATAAGTGGTCTTGGTGCAACCCTAGTGCAAACCTGGTGACCAACTACAAGAAACGTCTGACCTCTGTGATTGCCAACAAGGGCTTTGCCACCAAGTGCTAAGTCATGTTTTGCGAAGAGGAAAAAAACGTATTTCACTCATTAAAATGCAAACATAGTTACAACTTTTTTAAATGCGATTTTCTGGATTTTTTTGTTGTTTCTCTGTCTCTCACTGTTAAAATAAACCTACCATTAAAATTATAGACTGATCATTTATTTGTCAGTGGGCAAAGGTACAAAATCAGCAGGGGATCAAATACTTTTTTCCCTCACTGTATACCATAGTTTGTGGACTCTATAACTTTCCTACAGACTAAATAATATACACTGATTTGGGCTATATTCACTAAAGAACTGTATCAGAATGCATGTTGGCCTAAATCTATGAAGAAAGATTATTTATTTGCAAAATTTTATAAAAGAAAAAAAAAAAAAAAACTTCTTAAAAATGTTGTCTTTTTTGTTTATTTAGCAAAAGAAACCCCAGTAGTGATTAAATACCACCAAAAGTAAGCTATATTTGTGTGAACAAAAAAGATAAAAATTTTATACTGGTACACTGTTGCATGACTGCGCAATTGTTATTCAAGGTGCGACAGTGCTGAAAGCTGATAATTGGCCTGGGCAGGATGGGGGTCAAAGTGCCCGGTATTGAAGTAGTTATACATTAATCACAGGAAATTCTACAAATAGGAAATTTCTTTCCACATAATTGGAAGATATACATGAATAAAATTGACAGAGCTAACTAAAATATATACTCCTTAAATAAATCAACACCAATAACTTGGAATAAACATTAAAGTTTATCTAAACTCATAGATGGGTTATATATCAGAACTGAAATATTTTTTAGTTTACCAGTTCCCTTTTCACACTTTGTTCCCTTTATTTCCACCTGGTAACCCTGTCAATAACCTCCTGTCCTAAAATGACAATGCTCGCTCACTGCACTTTATCTAGGAAGAGGCAATGCTGACATCCTAGGTTGCTCCCGCTCTTCAGACTACAAAAAACCTTCCCTCTCCCTTACATAGCAAGGAGGCATTTTGAGGTTCACAGAGGATAACTGGGAAAACCAATAACATTGTTTGAGATTCCAGTTCAGTGCACAGGAAGCCACCTAGAGACTGTATCTTTGACAGAAAATGCTCTTAGCTTGAAAAGTGAAATGTGCAGTAGGTGAACACATCTAGGCAACGCTAAGATGCAATGTTTAAAATTGTTATTCATGGGTATAAATATCCTTTAAGGATGTGGGAAATAGTTAAAACTTTGTCAGATTCCTGGTGTCTTAGGCCCTTGTCAGACTACCCTTACGATCAAGTCCGCCTGTTAGTTTTTTAAGCGGACCTATTAAACGATCTATTTACACCTATGAACCGGAGGGTGTAAATGGACTTTTGTCCATGTACACCCACCTACATCTGATTCAATATGGTCCGCTAAAACTAAACGAAAGGGGATCTGTCCTCCTCCATGTAGGTGTATTGGATCGGAGGTAGTTGGGTGTAAATGGGAAGCTGAGTCCGCCTGACCCTGACCACCTATAGAGCAGAGCAGGTTATGTCTGTATTCATTCTGCATAAACTGAGCAGACACGGACCTGTGATTGGGCCGCTCTGCACTGATCATCAAGGGATCTGTAAACAAATCCCCTGCTGATCGGAATGGAATCTCCCCCGTGTAAAAGGGGCTTTCATTTTTCTGTCCCATCACTTAGGGGATTATTAATAAAAACTTGCCATAACAAATTCTGATCATATTTTGCCCAAGGTATTAAGCAAAATAAAGTCAGAATTCTGTTTCTCTATGTTTGTTGAATAAAATGTATTTATTTTTGTAATATCAATTTCTATTGATTGTTTGCACCTTTAAACTCCAATTGTGTTTTGGTAATTACAGTCAGAATTTGTCATGGCTGGGCAAATGTTTGTCATATTTATCCAGCAATTTTTTTTTTCATAAACAGACCCCTAGCTGTCTAGGTGAAAAGTGTAAGACAATGGAAATCTGCACAATGGGGACACAGACAGCATATACAGTAAATCCTGACAGAGGTTATAACCCTTCTCCATTTACTCAATATTAATATTATACTGGCTAAAGTTGGGCTTTAAAGCAGTATTAAACACAAAACCCCAAATTAACTTTTTTTGCAACTTGCCAATCACTAGATTTGGTGGCTGCATTTGTTTTATTTTTTTAGGCTTTTACCCCTTTGTATTCACCTGGTGTTCTGGTCAGTAACACACCTCCTGTATTACAGTGCCCCCACTCTGGATGAAAGTGCACAGGGGGCACCTTTGGACAGCAGCATTGTCAGTCTGAGGAGGGGGGGGGGGGTGTTAGATGTATTGTTAGATTTAGATCCACTAACAAATTGAAGCCAAACTCCAGGTAACATAGTTACATAGTAGGCGAGGCCAAAAAAAGACACAAGTCCATCAAGTCTGACCTATGTGTGTGATTTTATGTCAGTATTACATTGTATATCCCTGTATGTTGTGCTTATCTAAAAGTTTTTTTTTAATTATCGATGCTCCCCACTGAAACCACTGCCTGTGGAAGAGAATTTCACATCTTCACTGCTCTTACAGTAAAGAGCCCTCTATGCAGTTTAAGGTAAGACCACTTTTCTTCTAACTTTAGTGAGTGGCCACGTGTCTTATTAATTCCCTTTTGCGGAAAAGTTTTATCCCTATTGTGAGGTCACCAGTACGGTATTTGTACATTGAAATCATATCCCCTCTCAAGCGTTTCTTCTCCAGAGAGAATAAGTTCAGTGCTCGTAACCTTTCCTCATAACTAAGGTCCTCCAGACCCTTTATTAGCTTTGTTGCCCTTCTTTGTACTCGGTCCATTTCCAGTACATCCTTCCTGAGGACTGGTGCCCAGAACTGGACAGCATACTCCAGGTGTGGCCGGACCAAAGTCTTGTAGCGTGGGAGAATTATCGCTTCATCTCTGGAGTTAATCCCTATTTATTGCATGCCAATATTCTGTTTACTTTGCTTGCAGCAGCTTGGCATTGCATGCCATTGCTGAGCCTGTCATCTACTAGGACATCCAGGTCCTTTTCCATCCTAGATTCCCCCAGAGGTTCTCCCCTAGCGAGTAGATTGCATTCTTATTTTTGCCACCTAAATTTTTCTACATTAAACCTCATTTGCCATGTAGTTGCCCAACCCATTAATATGCTCAGATCTTCTTGCAAGGTTTCCACATTATTATTACAGTATTATACAGGTTTTATATAGCGCCAACAGTTTGCGCATCGCTTAACAAAATAAAGGCAGACATTACAGTTACATTACAATTTGGTACCAGAGGAATCAGAGGGCCCTGCTCTTTAGAGCTTACAATGTAAAAAACATCCTGCGGAGAAGTTATTGCCCTGCTTAGCTTAGTATCATTTGCAAATACAAAGATTAAGCTGTTTATCCCATCCTCCAGGTCATTTATGAATAAATTAAATAGGATACGTCCCAGCACAGAACCCTGGGGGACCCCACTTTCCACCCCGGACCATTCCGAGTACTCCCCATTTATCACTACCCTCTGAACTCGCCCCTGTAGCCAATTCTCAATCCATGTACTCACCCTATGGTCCATGCCAACAGACCTTACTTTACACTTTATAAAAAATTACAGTAAACAGTTTTGCCTTTGGGATAAACACATGCAGCCATCACATTCAGGAATTGGTAAACTGCAATTTAATAAATGTTTGCTCTTGGGTCAGCACAGGGGAGAGTACTTACTACTAAGCAGAGTGTCCCTTGTGCTGTTGGCTGCTACATAAGTTTAATGCTTTAGTCACCCGGAATCCCCCCACTTTCAGATGATCTATGAATGGAGGGCAAGCAGATGAATGAAAGGTCAACCTCCTCCATTCATAGAGTGCTTTTCATTCATGAAAGTTATATTATGAATTCTTCTATGAATGGAGGAGGTCGACTGAAAGGGTGGGAATAGTTGGCACTCTTGATGAATGCCTGTGACAGGTCTCTTGGCTCTATTAACCCCTGCAGCACTGGAAGATTAGGGCTGTAAGCTGGAGTATGGGGGGGTTCAGAGTGCTTTAGATATCAACTAAAGCAGCAGCCATCAGCACAAGGGACACTTTTCATTGATATTTCTTTGTACTGTCCCTTGTGTTGATTTAAAAAAAAAAATGCTTGACTAAATGTAGGCTTTAACCACTTCAGCCCCGGAGGATGTTACCCCCTTCCTGACCTCTGGTCACTTTTTGCGATTCGGCACTGCGTCGCTTTAACTGACAATTGCGCGGTCGTGCGGCGTTGTATCCAAACAATATCGACGTATTTTTTTCCACACAAATAGAGCTTTTTTTATTTGGTGGTATTTGATGGCCTCTGTGGTTTTTATTTTTTTTGTGCTATAAACAAAAAAAGAGCGACAGTTTTGAAAAAAACACAATATTTTTTACTTTTTGCTATAATAAATATCCCCCAAAAATAGATAAAAAAAATGTTTTTTTTCTCAGTTTAGGCCGATATGTATTCTTCTACATATTTTTGGTAAAAACATCTCAATAAGCGTTTATTGATCGGTTTGCGCAAAATTTATAGCGTCTACAAAATAGGGGATAGTTATATGGCACTTTTATTTTTTTATTAGTAATGGCGGCGATCTGCAATTTTTATTTGTACTGCGACATTATGGCGGACACATTGTACATTTTTGATACTATTTTGGGACCATTGTCATTTATACACCGATCAATGCTATAAAAATGCATTGATTACTGTGTAAGTGACACTGGCAATGAAGGGGTTAACCACTAGGGGGCAGTGAAGGGTTTAAGTGTGTCCTAGGGAGTGATTCTAACTGTGAGGGGGCTGGGCTTTAACACACAGGACAGTGATCACTGCTCTCGATGACAGGCTGCGATACCGCTTCTTAAAGGGGACGTACCTGTACGCCCTTTTGCCTACCAGCGCCGCTCTGCCGACGTACATCGGCGTGCGCTGGTCGGCAAGCGGTTAAGTCTATCTAAACTTCAAAATATGTAATATATTGCAGCTTGGATTGATGGGATTAGTAGTTTACACAAGAGAGATAAAAATGTTTGTGCTTTATTACAACTCACTTAGCTTGTGAAAAAAAAAAAAACAAATGAAGCCACCACACCTAAGGACTGGTAAGCTACAATATATTACATTTTTGTTTTTAGCTATAGGTGGGCTTGTAGTTTGAATTGATGCTAAACAGAGAAGTGTTAATTGCCATAATTCATTCGCATAAATCATATTTTTTTCATCCTTATTCCTGCAGCACTGTTGTGTGGTCACATTATCTTTAGGAGGGGCTTCTAATACTCTGCTGATATATGCTCTCTACAGTGTGAGTGTGAGTCTGTGTCTGGCCAGCCCTGATTCGTGCTATACCAGTCACATGACAAAAAAAAAGAGTCTTTCAAATTAGATTATAAATACCAAACAAAGTTGGTTGCACACCACGGCCAGTCCAAAGTATTTATTGTATAAATCTTCATAAAAGAAGAACCACCACCAGGACACAGTCAAATCAGGTCAGGTTGATGCATTTTACACAAACTTTGTACTTATTCAAAGAATTAGCACAACGTTTGTGTGAAACGCGTCAAACTGACCTGATTTGATTGTGTCCTGGTGGTGGTTCTTCTTTTATGAAGATTTATACAATAAATACTTTGGACTTGCCGTGGTGTGCAGCCAACTTTGTTTGGTATTCAGTGTTAACTGAAGCGAGTCGGGGCTAGCACCCAGACGCGGAGTCCATCAGGATATTATACTCACCTGGAGCGGCGACCTCTCTTCTTTCCTTCAAATTAGAATAAAAAATATCAAGCAACAGTTTTACAGCTCCCAATAAATCTTTTTTGCACATCACATTTGTGTTTTTTGTGCATTAATATGGTGTAGGCGGAGCCAAAGGTGATTGACACTAGCTTTCATTTTGTTCAGACGGCATCTATATCCAAAGCTCTTTTTTTACTTAACAGGCTATTAGCAATTACATTTGATATATTAAATACTGATTCATTTTAAAAATAAGCGCTTTTGTGAGCTTCTTAGTGAATGTAATCAATAAGCATACTATACCCCACTCTTATAGTGTGTAGCAACAGGAGTACATGTAAGAGGAGGGAAGGGAGTGTCATTTATCACTGTGGATATGCCCATATGTGTGACTCTGTACTCATGTGGGCTGCAAACTGCAAAGATAAGAAAAACGAGGAAATGAAGAGCTTAGAAGGGAACTGAAATCAGAGCATGCTCCGTAGAGGACACCAGTTGGTCTACACAATCTCATACTGCAATGGGGACACAGAGAAGATAGGAAGGACAGCTGAAGTCAGGATCCACCTGGCGTATATCACTCTATACTAAACAAATGCTTTAGTGGCTTTGTGAGTATGAACAATCTGTTATATAGTAAGTAATAAGGGTTGTTTTATAGTCTGGGTTTAATGACACTTTAACTTGTTTACTAACGCTCTATCTTTTGGATTTAGCGACATGCCAAAATGGCGTTTTGATTTTATTTTTTATATTTCAATGTTTCCTGTCATAGTTTGACAAGCAGCAGTTTGAAGCCCGGTGTGAACCTGTGTGATTACATAATACATGCAATTTTTGTTTAGAAGGCTTATATTGTTTACACTCTTAAAACTAGGCTATGCAGGTGATTTTTGATTGCGTACCTCTGCAATCAATTTCACCCTTGGGGCGATGTCACACAGAACTTTTGTTATGCCGTTGTTTTTTAAATTAAAAATTGGAGCTTCTTTTTCTCATGCTGGGCTGATAAATTATACATCAACTCAGCACAGATTTAAATGGGGATTACTCTCCTCCTGCTACAAGAGCATGAGATCAAGCTATACTCATTCAAAATGACTCTGAACTGTGGAATTTATCAACCCAGCCATGAGAAATTGAAGCTGCATTTTTTAATTTAGGTTAAAGGAAACCTCTCATGGAAAAAAAAATAGAGTGCTACTGACCTTGCAAAAATGCTAGTTGCCTGGCTGTTATACTAATCCAATCACTTCATTACTCTCTGAGCCTCCGACTTGGAACAAGCATGCAGCAAGTGATATCAAAATTGCTTATATGTATATAGTGACTGAAAAAATAAAAAAAATGAATCAGTGGTAGCTAACTAGCATTTTTGCAAGGAGGACAGCAATGGCACAGTTTGTATTTCTTTTATGACAGGTCTTCTTTAAATCTTTCCCCTTTCTGTGGAGGTATGGATGACATTAGGGGGGTGAAAACAATTGCGGAGAATTCAATTCCACACATGGGAAATTTCCAGGCCCTGAACTCGCTAATGGTTTTGTATTATTGGTATATGCCACAATTTAGTTGCATTACAATACATATTCCTCTTAATTACATTAATTATCTTGAGCTGGCCAAGTAATTAACTCTGAGTTAAAGTGAATGCATAGTGTTCTGCATGTACTTTATTTGTTTACACTCAGCACTAGATTGTAAAGAATATTTTTTTTAAGTGTTGCACTTGTTCAGGGGCGTACCTAGTGCATTTGGCGTCCGGGGCGGATCCTATATATGGCACCCCCCCACCTTAAAACGTAAAAACACCCCACTGTGCCCCCTGCATCCCCCTGTAAATTACACATCACCTCTGGACCCCTTTACATTACACAGTACCCTGTACCTCTGGACCCCTTTAAATTACACAGCACCCTGCACCTCTGGACCCCTTTACATTACACAGCCCTTGCACCTCTGGACCCCTTTACATTACACATCCCTTGCACCTCTGGACCCCTTTACATTACACAGCACCTTGCACCTCTAGACCCCTTTACATTACACAGCCCTTGCACCTCTGGACCCCTTTACATGACACAGCACCCTGCACCTCTAGACCCCTTTACATTACACAGCCCTTTGCACCTCTGGACCCCTTTACAAAACACAGCCCTTGCACCTCTGGACCCCTTTACATTACACAGCCCTTGCACCTGTGGACCCCTTTACATTACACAGCCCTTGCACCTCTGGGCCCCTTTACATTACACAGCACCCTGCACCTCTGGACCCCTTTACATTACACAGCACCCTGCACCTCTGGGCCCCTTTACATTACACAGCCCTTGCACCTCTGGACCCCTTTACCCAGCACCCTGCACCTCTGGGCCCCTTTACATTACACAGCTTACTCTGGACCCCTTTACATTACACAGCCTTTGCACCTCTGGACCCCTTTACATTACACAGCACCCTGCACCACTTTACATTACACAGCACCCGCACCTCTGGACCCCTTTACATTACACAGCCTTTGCACCTCTGGTCCCCTTTACATTACACAGCACCTCTGGATCCCTTTACATTACACAGCACCCTGCACCTCTAGACCCCTTTACATTACACGCCCCCTCACATCTCTGTACATGTATGTTACACAGACACCCCCCCTTATCTCTGGACCCCCTGCATGTTACACAGACCCCCTACAGTACAGACCCCCCTGCAACACAGCCCCCCCTGCAATGCAGACCCCCCCCCCCCACAGTGCAGACCCCCTACAATGCAGACCCCCCCCAGTGCAGATCCCCTACAGTACAGACCCCCCCTTCAGTACAGACCCCCCTACAGTGGAGACCCCCCCTGGAGACCCCCCCTTCAGTACAGACCCCCCTACAGTGGAGACCCCCCTACAGTGGAGACCCCCCTTCAGTACAGACCCCCCTACAGTGGAGACCCCCCCTCCTACAGTAGAGACCCCCCTACAGTGGAGACCCCCCTACAATGCAGACCCCCCCTACAATACAGAGCCCCCTCTTCAGACCCATAATGTACCTCGAGCCTCTGCTCAGATGGAGGGACATGTGATGAGGCACAGCAGCACACTCACACTGTAGACTACAAGGAGGAGGGGGAGGCGGCGCCGGCAGCTTCACTCTGCTCGGCTGTATGACACAGCCGAGACAAATCAGAGCCGCGGAGAGAAGGGGATCGTTGCGGTGCGGCGCCCCCACCCCCCCTCCCCTCACCTGCTGCTTCGCGCTGTCTCCGCTTCAATCGCGGAAGGGGGGGTGCCCCCCGCGCACCCCACTTAGTACGCCTCTGCACTTGTTTTATTACTATTTACAACCAGCCTCTTTAAATGTTTACCAGTAAAACATATTGGATTTGCTGAAAAAAGGCTGTTGTTTTAACCTGAAGCTCACATTACACACACAGCTGAGGAGTGACCAATACCCCCTTCTTCACTGTCCTAGTCAGACAGGGCTTTATGTTGAGAGGTTTTGCACCAGGACATGCGAACAGACAAAAAATTGGTGCGAACATAGTTAAAATCAATGGGACATGAGCGTGAAAAATCAAAAGTTTTAATTTTAAAGGCTTATATGTAAGTTATTGCCATTAAAATTGTATGGGGACCCGGGTACTGCCCCAGGGGACACGTATCAATGAAATTTTTTTTTTAAAACTGAAGTTTTTTCAGGAGCAGGGATTTTAATAATTCTTAAAATTAAACAATAAGATTGAAATATTCCTTTAAATATAATGCCTGGGGGTCCCCTTAGTATGTCTGTAAAGTAGTGCATCTTTCCTATGTTTATAACAGTATTACAGCAAAATGACATTTCTAAAGGAAAAAATATAATTTAAAATTGCTTGCGGCTGTAATGTATTGCCAGATCCCGGCAATATACATAAGAAATCAGGAGGGGGGTCCCCCCCCCAGTCCATTACCAAGCCTTTCGGATATCGATATTAAGGGGAACTCCACGCCAAATTTTTTTTTTTTTAATGGTGTGGGGGTCCCCCCTAAAAATCTATACCAGGCCCTTCAGGTCTGGTATGGATTTTAAAGGGGAACCCCACACCAAAATGTAAAAAAAAATGGCGTGGAGTCCCCCCCAAAATCCATACCAGCCCCCTATCCGAGCATGCAACCTGGGAGGCCGTAGGAAAATGCGGGAGGACGAGAGAGTGCCACCCCTCCTGAACTGTACCAGGCCACATGCCCTAAACATGGGGAGTACCCCAAAGCACCTTGTCCCCATGTTGATGGGGACAAGGGCCTCATCCCCACAACCCAGTGGTCATGGGGTCTTCGTGCAGGAGGCTTATCGGAATCTGGAAGCCCCAATATCCCGCCCCCCCTATGTGAATGGGTATCAGGTACATTGTACCCCTACCCATTCACCAAAAAATAAATGATAGGAGACAGTTTTGGACAATTATTTTTATTTTTTTTTAAAAATGTCCCGCAATGTAAATCCATCGTCAATAACCGCGCCGATGGTCCAGAGAAAAGAAAACCATGGGAGGCGTCCCACCGATTGCCGTCTTTTCGCTTTGACAGCTGTTATATAACCGGGGTGACGTAAACAGGTGACCCCTCCCATGGCTATATAACAGCTGTCAGCGTGAATAGACTGAAGTCGATGGGACGCCTCCCGCAGAGTTTTCCATTTTTTTTCTCAGGACCGTCGGCGCCCTGATTGAAGATGATTCTGATAAGCCCCCGTCCACAGACCCCCACAACCACCGGGCAAGGATTGTGGTGATGAGGCACTTCTCCCCATCAACATGGGACACCAAAGCACCCTCCCTATGTTGAGGGCATGTGGCCTTGCTTCTTTTTTTTTTATTTTGGCAAAGGTTCCCCTTAAAATCCATACCAGACCTGAAGGGCCTGGTATGGATTTTAGGGGGACCCCCATGCCATTTTCTTTTATTTAATGTTGGCGCGTGGTTCCCCTTAAAATCCACACCAGACCTGAAGGGCCTGGTATGGATTTTTGGGGGGACCCCCACGCTGTTTTCTTTTTTTCTTTTGGCATGGGGTTCCCCTTAAAATCCATTCCAGACCTGAAGGGCCTGGTATGTTTTTTTTAGGGGGGGCATGCCATTTGCTTTTTTTTCAATTTGGCGTGGGTTCCCAGGATCATATTGGAATGTCACCTGAAGGGTCTGGAATGGATTTTAAGGGGACCCCTACACCATTTTCTTTTTTTTCATTTTGGTGTGGGGGTCCCCTTAAAATCCATTCCAGACCCTTCAGGTGACATTCCAATATGATCCTGTCTGCTAAAAACAGATGAGGTCACCCGTTCCCATCTGTCTAGCAGATCGGATGGCAGTTGGGTGTAAAACGATCCGTTTACTTCCGACCACCCATAGAGGATAGCGGGCTGCGTCTATGTCCCCTCTATGTCCCCTCTGCATAGCGGACAGATTCCCTGCTGAGCAGGCGGACTCCAACAGAGCCCGTCCCATGTGGAATGGTCCTAAAGCAGTATTAAATCAAATACCAAAAATGTAATATATTACAGCGGACAAATTATTCGATGTGGTGGCGGCGGCCTTAGTTCTCTTTTTTTTAAGGTTTTTTTCCCTCTCCTTTCACCTGGTGATCTGGTTACAGCGACAGCTTTTTTTTTCCTTTTGTGATAAAGGTTTTACATAAATAAATAAAAGCTGATCCAGCCTGTCTTATTTTTTCTAGAACCAAGCCCCTTACGACTCAGAATGAGGCTTGGTTTGTGTATATTAAGCGGTGTGTCAGTACGCCGCCTGTGCCCCATGACAACGTCAAATCTGTGACGAAACACGTCGGGAGGAGCGACGTACTGACATCACTGCGCAATACGTCTGTTGTTTGCAAGCACGGGCGTGTGTACTGCAGCCGGCCGGCCGCAGTTCTTATTTAGTGTTTTGTGTTTTTATACGCCTATGGCGTCTGTTCTTTACAAATAAATACCCCACGGGTTTTACCTATGGCCCGCTTCATCACTCTTTCTTTGAGCCAAATTGCATCATCATTCTTTTTGCAACATTTCGGCTGCCAGTGGAAGATTGACGTGCGAACTCAACTCGGACCGGGGGACCCTTCCATAGAGGTGACGACCAGATCGTTCGTTGAAATCAACCAAGGAAAAGCTCCTGGCTGGGTAATATAACCACAGGCATTCAATTTCTTTCAGCTGGTAAGCGCACACTTCACTTGGTGGTAGAATTTACTCAGCAAAGTCACTTCAACTGTGGATTTCATCACAAGCTATCACAATATAATTTACAGATTTTGGACACTGTTTTGATGAAAAAAAATATATATTTTTTGGACATTTATGTAATATCACTGGATTTTTTCACAAGAAGCTGTTGTTTTAGTTTCAGAATTTCAGATTACATATTTTTGGTCACAATATACTCTTACTGATGGTTTACTTTGTAGTGCAACCTTTTTTTGATTTTTGTTGTATTTTGCGTGTATCTCACTTGGTGTTGCTGCCATTCATTTTACTTACTGTCCAGCGCAGTTTTTTCTTTGCTATATTTGTCTTATTTTTTTGCATGTGATTACTGTCGGCGGCTATAGCCACAGGGAATGCTCCCCGCCAGCAGAACACAATAGTGCAGCGGGAGTGGAATTGAGCTATTTTCTTTCCTGCAACCAATGGTTACAGGAAAGAAAATTGAATCATCTATAGCTTGCTTAAAGGGTAACTCCACTTTTGTGGGGAAAAAAATTGCAAATAAAGAAAAAATAATATAGCATATACAATTGCGACACAAGTCATATTGTAATTGAATGTTACTAAAAATGACCTTTCCTTTTCAATCTGCAGCTGTAATTTTCTGAAAATTCAATGCAATATTGGTACCTGGAGGTGTTCTGTATACAGAATGTGTACAGAACGCTCCCCAGAAACATAATTTCCTTCTTGTGTGATTGGCTCACTGATTTTCTCATAAGTCTACACTAAGGTACAAGTCAGATTTTCAGCATCCCCTGCAACAAAAATTTCATTTTGGTGAGATACTTTCAATAGGAAATCACAGCTAAAGGGATGCAGACCCTACAATTTTCCTCATTAGAGGCCTGCAGGTGCAGCAGCTGCTTGATAATTATGAAACCACTCCCATTAGACTCACTGTGCACAGGGGCACAGAGGAACAAACAGCTATTTCTTCAGAATAACAAAACGGTGGAATATGCAAAAAAGTTTGATAAAATCCTTGTATTGTACATAGATCACCCAAAGGGGAATGTTTTTTTCTCAACAAAAGTGGAGTTATGCTTTAAGCATCCCTGCCTGTGATAAATGGTTTGTCTTATCTCGGTAAACCGATACATCTGGAAGAGAGATTGTTCTTTTAAAAAAAATTGGAGACTTACTGGCCAGATCACGAGATGAAAATAGAAAAAAGAAAGACTAAAAAAGAAAATAAATGAAGCCATTGCATCTAAGAATTGGTAAACTGCGATATGATACAAGTTTGCTTTTAATTTTAATACTACTTTAAAGCTGTATTAACCACTTGCTGTGCAGAATCACTTATATATACGTATTTTTACATTCCCGGGTGACCACCCACCCAGATCTGCTGTCTCCAGCACATACCAATCACCAATCACCAGTTCGCCAACATTAGTAGTATAAAAATAAATAAAAAATAAATAAATAAAAATTCCAGTATATATACCATAGTTTGTAGGTGCTATAACTTTCACTCAAACCAATCAATAGACACTTATTGGGATTTTTTTTAATCAAAAACATGTAGCAGAATACATTTTGGCCAAAACTATGAAGAAATTAGATTTTTTTTATGGATATGTTTTCTAGCAGAAAGTGAAAAATATCGTTTTTTTTTTCAAAAGAATTTCGGTCTTTTTTCGTTTATAAAAAAAAAAACCCCAGTGGTGATCAAATACCACCAAAAGAAAGCTCTATCTGTGTAAAAAAAATGATATACATTTTATTTTCATACAGCATTGCATGACCGCGCAATCGCCAGTTAAAGTAGTGCAGTGCCAAAAAAAAAAAATGGCCTGGTCACAAAGGGAGTAAAATCTTCTGGAGCTTAAGTGGTTAAACCCAAAAGCAAACAATTCTTAGATGTGATGGCTGCATTAGTTTACTTTTTTTTGGCTTTCTTTCCTTTGTTGTCATCTTGTGATCTGGACAGTAAGTCTGTTGTTTTTCAACAGAACATGCTCTCCTGCAACTATAGCAGTTTGGGGGTTAAAACAAACATTTACCACTGATAGGGGTTCTTAAAATGATCAACTTTTATTTAATCATTTAAAACCTTTATCCCAAAAGAAAAAAACCTTACTGATTTTTCTGTAAAGGTGAACTTACCCATTAAGCTAAAGTTGTCCCAAACCATTATAGTTTCCTCCTAAAGTAGTTTAACCACCTCCAGCCCGTGCTATAGCCAAATGATGACTACAGCGCGGTCCTTAATTTCCGGAAAGCCGTCATATGACATCCTCCCATGCATGAGCTGCCTGCGTGCCCCCCTGTGGGGCACGCACGGCATGCTCTGTGATCATCGAGTTTATGAGACTCGACTGATCACAGATCGAAGTAAGGGGCCAATCCCAGCCCCTTACCAGGTGATCAGCTGTCAGCCGATGTAAACGATGTAAAAAAAGCTGACTACCGGCTTCTGTCAGAGGGACATCGGTCCCTCACACAGAGAGCCGTGGCTGCCTCATCTGTGCCCACCAGTGCCACCTGCCATTGCCACCTAGCAGTGCTCACAGTGCCACCTACCAGTGCCCACAGTGCCACCTACCTTTGCCCAACAGTGCAACCTATCAATGCCCACCAGTGCTGCCAATCAATGCCCATCAGTGCCTCATCATCAGTGCCAGCGATCAGTGCTGTCTATCAGTGTCACCTACCAGTGCCCATCGGTGCCACCCATCAGTGATCATCAGTGCCACCTATCAGTGCCGCACATTAGCGCCAACCATCAGTGCCCATCAGTGCCACCTTTTAGTGCCCATCAGTGCAACCTTATAAGTGCCCATCAGTGCAGCCTCATCAGCGCACATCAACGAAGGAGAAAAATTACATGTTTTCAAAATTTTATAACAAACTATAAAAAAGTTTTTTATTTTTTTCAACATTTTCATTTTTCATTTTTTTTTTGCAAAAAATAAAAAAACACAGCAGTGATTAAATACTACCAAAAGAAAGCTCTATTTCTGTGAAAAAAAAAATATATAAAAATTTAATTTGGGTACAGTGTTGTATTACCGCGGAATTGTCATTCAAATTGTGAGAGCTTTGGTCTGGGCAGGAAGGGGGTTTAAGTGCCCAGGAAGCAAGTGGTTAATAATGTTGTCTTTTTAAACATGTCTTTATGGGATTAATCACATGAGATTAATCTAGAATACAATATACCATCTAGAAGTCTACAGATTATATAATTTATAAATCTCCTTAAGGGGCAAAAAAAGGCTAAATCAGTTTAAAAAAAAAAATGTTTGCTTGTGAAATAAAAATCAGCAGATTCGTTTCAGGAAAAGACTATGACAACATCTTGTGGTTGCCAGCACATACACAATTGTCTTTCTTTTTTTTTATCATCAAAGAGTGCTTAAAGTGATACTAAGCACACACTGTTTCATTTACATTGTCCCTTCTATTTCTGTACATGGATGATCGCACTATAATTATTTTAATTAAAAAAAACATCTAAGTGCCTTTTTCCTAATCCATATAAAGCTGTCACATGACCCAGATCTTTCCCAGCCTGTCTGTAGGGAAACATAAGCAGGTCCTCTGCTGCTTGTCACATGTTCAAAATAAAATAAAATAAAAAACAGACTTTGGAATGCATAGTTAAAATAAATAATTCATATAAATAAAATGGTTTTAAATTGTCATACACATATATATTTGAAATCAAATCTTTATTATTTTTTGGAAATAACCTGGTGTTGGCAGATTTCTCTCAGTCACAGGCCGTGTCACGCCCCTCCAGCCTGTGTCTTAGAATAGGAGGGAGGTGAAGCCTCCATTAATCTACATGTAATATCCCGCCCTAATTGTATTTAGCTGGTTAGTGGGCATGGAAAAGGAGTTAGGGAGTGGGTTGTCATTTACCACTGTGTATACGCCCATATGTGTAACTCTATAGTCACATGGGCTGCTCAAATGTGATACAGAGGAAATGCTCAGCATAGAAACTCACTGAAAACTGAGCATGTGCAGAGTTGCCACTACAGCTGCAAAATCTCTATCTGAATTGGGGACATGGGCAGAAGGTTGAGATAGAGAGCAGCAGGATCAACTAGTTTTTTTTGCAGAATACGATAAAACAAATCACATAGTGACTGAGTATGACAACATGTAATACAGCATTTATTGATAGTTTTTATAGAGTGGGATTAGTGACACTGTAAGGCCTCTTCACATGTGTGTTGATTATGAAGAACAAAGCAATGCTCATTAACGCACCTATAGCATTTATGACATGTTTTTGACGTGTTTTTGTTGTGTTTTTGAAGCATTAAAAAAGCATCAAGAATGTATGATAAATACCCCAAATGTGTTGTTTTTCTTGTGGGAAGTGCTTTCAAGGGCAAGTGATGTAGATGCAGTGGCAGGACTACCAGGGTCACAGAGTTCACACTTGCAACTGGCCCTGGCATTTCGCCACTGTTGGGGGGGCCCCAGCGGGGTTGCTGGCCGCAGGGTTCTGAGCTGAGAGCATCTGTCTCATACAGCCCAGAGCCTGCACTAATAGTTCCCCATCCCTCCTCTCTCAGATGGATGGGAGAGGAGAGAGCCGATTTGCTCCTTCTCCTCCCGCCCCTCTCCTCCTGTGTGCATCGCGGGAAGTGTGAAGCTAAGCAGCTAAATTTCATCATTCAGCTGCTGGGCTTCACACTTCCCATGATGCACACACAGGAGAAGAGGGGCAGGTGGAGAAGGAGCAGATTGTCTCTCTTCTCTCCCATCCGTGCAAGGAAGGGGGAACTGTCAGTACAGGCTCTGGGCTGTATGAGAGAGACGCTCTCAGCTCAGAGTCCTGCTAATGAGGCACTGATGAAGAGGCACTGATAAACACTGATAGGCGGCACTTATGGGTAGCACTGATGGGCTGATGAGAACTGATAGGCAGCACTGATAGGTGGAACTGATGGGCACTGATAAGCGGCATTGATGAGCACTGATAGGTGGAACTGATGGGCACTGATAGGCAGCACTGATGGGCACTGATAGGTGGCACTGATGAGCACTGATAGGCAGCACTGATGGGGCTGCACTGATTATCAGTGCCCTGATTATCAGTGTAAACAATGTACTGACAGTCTTGCCGGTTAACGGCTCTCTTTTCCTCTCACAGACGCAGCATGGGAGGAAAGGACTGCCGATAACTGGCAAGTCTGTTTACATATGATCAGCTGATCACATGATAAAGGGCTGCTGTGAATGGCCCTTTACCATGATCTGTGATCAGCTGTGGACCGGGGCCCTGAAAGTTCAAGGTTATGCCTCTGTGTGATGTATGGTCATTCAAGATGAACGATTCCAGAAAGATTGTCATGGTCACTTGCTCGCACATAATCTTGTTGGCACCCACACTTTGCTGACACAAAAATCTTTGCCACTGACAGTAATACTCAATGCCTCTGCTCCTGCCTGGCACTGTCAGTATTGCTGGCTGGCTTGATGCTTTTGCTTGTACACAGAAGCAAATGGTGTTACCACCAGAAAGTGGCTGGAGCTACTATTTCCTAGTTCTCTATTATTTCCTATTTGAGATACAGGAACCTCCAATTGCCTCTCCTCCAGCACCCAGCTGCGTTTAAGCAGCATTTAAATTGGATGTAAACCCGACATTTTTTTTTTGATGTCATAATGTAGAGTATAAGATTTCCTATCATTTGAGCCCAGTCTTGCCACAAAGAGTGAATCCAGCTCTGAGCAATCCTCTTATTGTTCAGTGAGATAAATCTTGACAGAGAAAAACAAATCCTCCCCCTTGCTGTGAGTGACAGGTGATTTACATATCTCGTGCACTATGCAGACATGCATTATTTTTTAATTCCCTCCCACTCCTTTCTTCTGCTGCTCTGCCAGGATTGGATGTTCCACACCTCAGCATAATTGGGCATGCTGAAGTGATGTGGTTACTTTCCTGTCTTTTCACTGGATGTTAGAGATCATAGCAGAAGTTCAGTGTAAGAAATACACAGGAAAAAAATGCATGTTGATAAGGGGAGTGTAGAGGTGGGCGGGGAGTCTACTGACATCACGACTCCACCCACCCACGAGCTTCAGACAACAGACCCACCCATAGAATCTGCAGTTTTTCGGGTCTCATAACAGACAGAGGGGAGACATTTGACAGGTAAAGATACATGCAGGAGGCATGTATATCCTTCTAGATAACCCCTATGGCTGTAGTTTAGAAAGGATGACATTGGGTTTACATCCACTTTAAGCAGCATTTTAAAAGCCTTCAATGTCTGCCATGAATATTACAACGGGCACTACACAGTGCAGTACACACAAGAAAGGTTCTGTATTATTGTGTTGTGTTAAAAAGTTATCAGCTCGTCGCTTTCAAGAGGCATTGATGCTTATCGGTTGTCTCTATTCAATTCAATGATAATGCCCTGTAACTACACCTTGGCCGTACCTAAAGCATTTACGTTGCATTAGTGAAGCATTTATTGACACACATGAATGAGCCCAAAGAAACATTTTTACTTTATATTGAACTGCAGGTACCTACTGTATATTTGTACTTATCACATGTACTTCATGTGTCCTTTTTCACATTGGGACAGCCTGTGCAGTGGGGGAAATCTGGAGTTGTGTTTTGATAGGTTGATGAGGTAATTCAAAGTGCAACGGAACCCTCCTATCTTTTTTTAGCCGAGGAAGCTGCCATCTTAAGCCCCATACACACGGTCGGAAAATCCGACCACCAAATCCATCGGATTTGGTCCGATGGATTTAGTCCGACACTGGTGTTGCATACACACGGTCGGACAAAGTTGTCGGAAAATCCGATCATTCTGAACGTGGTGACGTTTGTTGCCTACGACGGGACTACGTAGAGGCTAGTAGCCAATAGCTTTGGTCTTGTAATGTGATCTGAGCATGCGTGGCACTTTGTCCGTCGGAATTCGCTAAACACGATCGGAATTGGTGTGATCGGACTTTGTTGTCGGAAAATTTTTAGAGCTGGAGATACAACTTTGTCCGTCGGACAATCCGATGGAAAATGTCCGATGGTGCCTACACACGGTCGGAATTTCCGACAACATTGTCCGATAGGACAGAATCCATCGGAAAATCCGACCGTGTGTATGGGGCTTTAGTCTTTATTTGATCTTCAACTGCAATGGTGCTGCGCATGTGATTTGACTGGTTGAGCGCACAAGCAAATGTGACAGTTACATTCTCGGCACATGCTGGGAATGTAACTGTTTTCTAAAACTGTTAATTTATTGAACGTTTTTACAGCTGCTGTTATGGGGCATTTGTCATTTTTTTTTTAACTGCCTCTAGAAGCCCCTCCATGTTAGCCTATGTGTCCATGCACACACAAACTAACAGAGGCATTTGGAGGCATAAGCATTAAGTGTGAATACAAATTATATGGAAACAATCAGCGCAAACCAAAAATCAATAAAAATTAACAAATGCAAGCTGAACACAAAAAGGTAAATCACTAAATCCTTCACAGTGTAATATAAAAGAAAAAAATGTGCAGCGCAAAAAATTAAATAACATAAAAGTTCATATCCAAAAAAATGATGCGAAGTGATGTGGATGAGAACACCCAGTGACTGTCAATCATCAATCGAATATTGCAGTGATAAATCCTCCACCATACGAATAAAATACTCTTACCAGATGTAAATGCGCATGGACCCAATAAGGGATAAAACGTGAGACACCGATCTGGCCAATCCAAGACTCAATCTGGGGCTGTATGCTGATCAGAAACGATCCGAGATGTCCTTAGGTTGAAGATGCAGCTTCAAGCAGGATGTAGTCATACAAGTGTGATGCCCAAAATATCTTCATTTATTTAAAAAAAAATAATAAAAAAAATGTTGTAAAATAAAAATAAAAAAAAAATGCTCTCAGAAGAACACCGCACTATGTGTGTGTACTGAAAGTAACAAGTCTCTGAAGCTCCAAAGGCAAAAAGAGATACACTATAGCGCAATGAGAGTGAACAAAAAAGTTTGCAAAAACAAACACAAGTTTTTTGTATAAGTACAAAGCGCGGTGTACGAACGCTGTATGCAATGAGGAGAAGCGGGTGACGCGGTAACTCCTCCCCCGGCTGTATGCAATGATGAGAAGCGGGTGACGCGGCAACTCCTCCCCCGGCTGTATGCAATGATGAGAAGCGGGTGACGCGGCAACTCCTCCCCCGGCTGTATGCAATGATGAGAAGCGGGTGACGCGGCAACTCCTCCCCCGGCTGTATGCAATGATGAGAAGCGGGTGACGCGGTAACTCCTCCCCCGGCTGTATGCAATGATGAGAAGCTGGTGACGCGGTAACTCCTCCCCCGTATGCAATGATGACTCTCATTGCGCTATAGTGTATTTCTTTTTGCCTTTGGAGCTTCAGAGACTTGTTTCCTTTAGTACACACACATAGTGTGTTGCTCTTATGAGAGCATGTTTCTTTTTAATTTTACAACATTTTTTTTTTTTTTTTAAATAAATGAAGATCACAGTGTGCACTTAGATCGTATTCCTCTCTTTATTTTGGGCATCACACTTGTATGACTACATCCTGCTTGAAGCTGCATCTTCAACCTAAGGACATCTCGGTAAAGCGCCGCTTAAACTACGGACGCTTTACCAGCGTTTTTTGAGCGCTAGCGGGGTGCTTTTGACCGCTGCTATTGGCAAATAAAGGGTTAAAAGCGCCCAAAAAGCGCTGCTGCCAAAAGCGCTTTGCAGGCGTTTTGCAGGCGCTTCCCATTGATTTCAATGGGAAGGGGCGCTTTAGGAGCAGTGTATTCACTGCAAAGAAGCTGCTTGCAGGACTTTTTTTTACGCCCTGCCAGCGCAGCGCATCAGTGTGAAGGCACTCGGGCTTTCACATTGGGATTGCAGATGAGGCTTCTTTCAGGCGCTTTACAGGCCCTTTTTTTAACACTAAAGCGCCTGAAAAAACGCCTGAAAAACGCCCCAGTGTGAAAGGGGTCTAAGAGCCATAGCAGGCACCCGCTGCACGGCTCTTTTTTTTAGCGCTGTTCGCTGTATAAATGTCAGTGGTCCCAAAAAAGTGTCCAATCTGTACGCTGCAATGTCGCAGTCCCAATAAGAATCGCTGATGGCCTCCATTACTAGTGAAAAAAAAATTATTTTAAAAATGACATAAAGCTATCTCCTACTTTGTAGACGCTATAACTTTTGCGCAAACCAATCAATATACGCTTATTGCGATTTTTTGTTAACAAAAATATGTAGAAGAATACATATTGGCCTAAACTGATGTAGAAATAATTGTAATTTTTTTAAATTGGGGATATTTATTATAGCAAAAAGTAAAAAATATTGTGTTTTTTTCAAAATTGTCGCTCTTTTTTTGTTTATAGCGCAAAAAATTAAAAAACGCAGAGGTGATCAAATACTACCAAAAGAAAGCTCTATTTGTGGGGACCGCGCAATTGTCAGTTAAAGCGACGCAGTGCCGTATTGCTAAAAATGGCCTGGTCAGGAAGGGGGTAAATTCTTCTGGGGCTGAAGTGGTTAAACTGCGACAGGTTGGCTCTATTGCGCGAATCGCCATAGCTGTACGTCGGTTCATGCAATAGATACCGTGGGGGCACGCGGCGCCAAAGCTGATGCACGTGACCGGTGGCCGCGATGTCCACTGGCCACCTGCGATCGCTGCGAGAGCCAGAACGGGGATCTGTCAATGTAAACAAACAAATCCCCATTCTGACAGGGGAGTAGAGAGAGATCGTCTGTTCCTACTGATCAGGAACAGCGATCTCTCCTCCTCCAGTCAGTACACTCCCCCCACAGTTAGAAACACCTCCCAGGGAACACATTAAACCCCTTGATCACCAGTGTTAACCCCTTCCCTTCCAGCATCATTTCTACAGTAATCAGTGCATTTTTATAGCAGTGATCGCTGTATAAATGTCACTGGTCCCAAAAAAGTGTCAAAAGTGTCCGATTTGTCCCCCGCAATGTCGCAATCGCTGATCACCGCCAAAAAAAGAGAAGAAGAAGAAGAAAAATGCCATATATCTATCCCCTATTTTGTAGACGCTATAACTTTTGCGCAAACCAATCAGTATATGCTTATTGCAATTTTTTTTTACCAAAAATATGTGGAAGAATACATATTGGCCTAAACTGAGGAAGAAATTCGTTTTTTTATATTTGGGGGGGGGGGGGGATATTTATTATAGCAAAAAGTAAAAAAATATTGCTTTTTTTTTTCAAAATTGTCACTCTTTTTTGTTTATATAGCACAAAAAATAAAAAAACCGCAGAGGTGATCAAATACTACCAAAAGAAATCTCTATTTGTGAGAAGAAAAAAGGACAAGAATTTTGTTTGGGTACAACATCGCACAACTGCGCAATTGTCAGTAAGACCCCTTTCACTGAGGCAGTTTTGAGGCGTTTTAGTGCTAGAAATAGCGCCTGAAAACTGCCTCCCATGCCGCTCGAATGTGAAAGCCCGAGTGCTTTCACACTGGGGCAGTGCGCTTATTAGACGTTACGAAAAGTGCTGCAAGCAGTATCTTTGGGGGGGGGGGGGTGATCTCAGGTGATCCATTAGGCTTCTGCAGGTTCTCTAGCGTGTGAACCAGCAGGCTTCCCATGAGTACCCATCCTTGTTTGATCAGAATCCACGACCTTCATCCAGCCTACTCTGCCAGTTGGCCTTTAGTCTAGGTTCACATTGGTTTGATTTGGCATGTCAAATCAGCGTCGCCCTGATTCCCAAAAGTAGTTCCTGCACTACTTTTGGCGACTTCGGGTGCGATTTTAATAGACATCTGTGTAGCAACCCAGATGTCTCTCAAATCGCCCCCGAAGTCGGACTGCATTGCCGGGTTGAAAATGTGCGAGTTCAGCTGAACTCGCACAATTTCTAACCTGCAGCAATGTGAACCTAAGCTTTATCCTGTTTCTTTCCCTGAGCACTAGCCCATGTCTAATACCACGTACACACGGTCGGATTTTCTGATGGGAAATGTTGGATGTGAGCTTGTTGACGGAAAGTCCGATCGTGAGTATGCTCCATCGAACATTTGCTGTTGGACTTTCCGACAACAAATGTTTGCTAGCAGGTTCTCAAATTTTCCTCCAACAAAACTTGTTGTCGGAAAGTCCGATCGTGTGTACACAAGTCCGTCGCACAAAAGTTCACGCATGCTCGGAATTAAGCAGAAGGAGCCGCACTGGCTATTGAACTTAATTTTTCTCGGCTCGTCGTACGTCTTGTACGTCACCGCGTTCCCACGTTCGTAATTGTTGGCCAACATTTGTGTGACCGTCTGTATGCAAGACAAGTTTGAGCCAACAACCTTCGAACAAAAATCCACGGTTTTGTTGGCACAAAGTCTGATCGTGTGTACGGGCATTAGAGTAGCCCCCCATTGGAAAATAATAACAGAGTACACACCAGACTCCTTGAAAGCAGCAAACAGATTTTACTAAAGGTGGAGGTTTCACATCACTGGATTCCTAGACACTTGGTGGAACATAGCTTTAATTTCAAGATTACTATTTTTTGATATACATTTGGAATATCTCATTCTGGTGAGTGTATAGTAAAGCCCCATACACACACGCGGATTATCCGAGGACCAGGTCCGTCGGATCATGTCCGTCGTACTTTGTCCGATGTTGGTTTTGCGTACACACGGTCGGACAAAGTTGTCGGAAAATCCGATCCGATCATTCTGAACGTGGTGACGTTTGTTGCCTACGACGGGACTACGTAGAGGCTAGTAGCCAATAGCTTTGGTCTTGTAATGTGATCTGAGCATGCGTAGCACTTTGTCCGTCGGAATTCGCTACACACGATCGGATTTGGTGTGATCGGACTTTGTTGTCAAAAAATCTATCCAGCAGGAGATAGGACTTTGTCCGTCGGACAATCCGATGGAAACTGTCCGATGGTGCCTACACACGGTCGGAATTTCCGACAACATTGTCTGATAGGACAGAATCCATCGGAAAATCCGACCGTGTGTATGGGGCTTAAGACAGGGGTTTACGCACATGCCAATTTTTATGCACATGGTAGACATCTTTCAACTACAATTTGCTTTATTATTGCATCGATATTTGGACTCATTTATTTTGTCACTTATGTTTATATGGTTTGATGTAAGTGCTGCATTTGTGTTTAAAAGATTTATATACAAGGCTTTGTATGGTCACCTTGTGTGCTAGCAGCTATATGGTTTTAGGCGCTAACAATTTATTTGTGTGTTTTTCCACATTTGTACTCACCTAAATCCCCCTCTAGGTCCAATCCGGTGCTATTTACGGGTGGGGGCTCCACCAATCCAGTGCAGCGGCCCTCTGAGACCACTGGTCCCATTAATTCCCCTCCACTGATGTCTGTCTTCTACTTGATCCTGAAAGGACCATGCCACTGGCCATTCAATAGGAAGTGTCCATATCATGCCGGCAGGGATGTGGACACCAAAAAACACTTGATCCTGAAAGGACCATGCCACTGGCCATTCAATAGGAAGTGTCCATATCATGCCGGGAGGCGCATGTGCCGCATGACGTCGGCACATGCAAATATAGGTATATCTCCTAAACCGTGTGGAACATGTGCCGCATGACGTCGGCACATGTAAAAGAGGGTTTACTTCCTCTTTAATTTCAAGATTACTATTTTTGATATACGTTTGGAATATCTCATTCTGGTGAGTGTATAGTAAGATAGGGGTTTAAGCACATGCCAATATTTCTGCACATGGTAGACATCTTTCAACTACAATTTGCTTTATTATTGCATCAATATTTGGACTCATTTCTTTTGTCACTTATGTTTATATGGTTTGGAAGTGTCCATATCATGCCGGCAGGGATGTGAACACCCAAAGAAGAACTCATACAAGAAGAAATCAGAAGAGTAAAGGGTTCAGGGCCATAGCACCATGTGACTATGGCTACACAAAGGTAAAAAGGGCTTTTAGATTGGGTTGTTACTTGTATAACATAATATTATTCACACAGACACCATGCCCACACATAAAACCTCTTTATTGCTACACAATTTAGGTTCATTTTAGAACTTTAAGATTGCATTTGGTGCCAATTTAATGTGAAGTAATGTTTTTTGTGTTTTCTATTCACACTTTTATGTCTCATCATTTTTCACTGTTTTGAAAACAGGCACATTGGGTGTGAAAGTATGAATTTACTTGTTCAGTTTTAGTTTAAATCAAAAAGATAAAGTGCTTAAGGTTTTGGTGTAAATTAAGACCTGTGGTAACACACATTCTAGTTCACTGAATTCGAGAAAATGCTTCAGGTCCAACTTTTGGTGAGTTTTGGTGCATTAGGCAGCTAATTCAAATGAATAGGCTGCCGTAACCTAATGCAACTTAATGCACAACTTAACACTTGTTAACACAACACTAAATGCACCACAACAGACCAGGTGTGAATGGACCCTTACAGGTTAGTAAATCTTTTCTTATTATTTGAATTTAGCAGAACTAAATTGACCCCAGGGGTATATTTTTAGCCAACACTTTATACAGCTTTGGATAGAATTTGATCAGTGTATGACCAGCTTTAAAGCATTAATAAACCCAAAACCCAAAATGTTATATATTGCAGCTTACCAATCATAAAGCCCCATACACACGCTCGGATTATCCGAGGACCAGGTCCGTCGGATCATGTCCGTCGTACTTTGTCCGATGTTGGTTTTGCGTACACACGGTCGGACAAAGTTGTCGGAAAATCCGATCATTCTGAACGTGGTGACGTTTGTTGCCTACGACGGGACTACGTAGAGGCTAGTAGCCAATAGCTTTGGTCTTGTAATGTGATCTGAGCATGCGTAGCACTTTGTCCGTCGGAATTCGCTACACACGATCGGATTTGGTGTGATCGGACTTTGTTGTCAAAAAATCTATCCAGCAGGAGATAGGACTTTGTCCGTCGGACAATCCGATGGAAACTGTCCGATGGTGCCTACACACGGTCGGAATTTCCGACAACATTGTCTGATAGGACAGAATCCATCGGAAAATCCGACCGTGTGTATGGGGCTTTAGATGTGGTGGCTGCACTAGATTTATTTTTTCAGGCTTTTTTCCCCCCTGTTTTCACCTGGTGATCTAGCCAGTAACACACCTCCTGTATTATGCCTTGTACACACCGTCGGACATTCCGACCACAAAATCCGTTGAATTTTGTCCGACGGATTTTGGCCGAAACTTGTCTTGCATACACACGGTCGCACAAAATTGTTAGAAAATGTGATCGTTCAGAATGAGGTGACAAATAAAACGTACAACGGGACTACGTAGAGGCTTTCGTCTCCAAATTTTTTCTGAGCATGCGTGGCACTTTGTGCGTCGGAATTCTCCACACACTATCGGAAAATGTCTGACTGGATTTTGTTGTCGGAAAATTTTAGATCCAGGAAATTCCGACAGAAAAAGTCCGATAGAGCCCACACGATAGGATTTTCCGACAACATAATCCGATCAGACTTTTTCCGTCGGAAATTCCGACCGTGTGTCCAAGGCATTAGAGAGCCCCCACTCTGGGTGCACAGAGGGCATCTTTGGATAGCAACATTGACAGCCTGGTGGGGGTGTAAGATGGACTAACAGATTTAGATACACTAACAAATTTAAGCCAAACTCTAGCTCACACTTTATAAGCAGTTACAGCAAACAGTTTTGTTCCTTGTGCGATAAAGGTTTTACATAAATGAATAAAAGCCCATCATTGTAGGCACCCCTGTCGGTGGTAATTGGTTTGTCTCAACCCTCTACATCTGCAAGATAGCTTGTTCTTTTGAAAAACAACAGGCCAGATGACCAGGTGAAAATAAAAGAAAGAAAGCATAAAAAATAAAACAAATGCAGCCATCACATCTAAGCTGCAATATAATAAATGTTTGGTTTTGGGTTTAATACCACTTTAACTTTTAATTGCTGTCCATATCCAGATTGGAGATTTGCCCTTGCTGCCTACGCCAGTAACAACATTGTCTCCAGGATGGGATGTGAATAGAAAGCTTTGTCTCATTTACTAAATCCTGGAGCAACTGCACTTGCAAAGTGTACAGTCTATTTGCCTTTAGTAATTCCACTCCCTGTATTGCTAGGTCTCTTCATTTGCCTCCTAGGGGTTGATTTACTAAAGGCAAATCCACTCTGCACTACAAGTGCACTGAAAGTGCAGTTTCTACAGATCTGAGGGGAAGATCTGAAATGAGGGGAAGCTCTGCTGATGTTATCATCCAATCATGTGGAAGCTAAAATGCTGTTTTTTATTTTCCTTGCACATCCCCCTCAGATCTACAACGACTGCTCGTCCAAGTGCACTTGCAGTGCAAAGTGGATTTGCCTTTAGTAAATAGCCCCTTTAGTGTCACTTTGTTTATTTTTTGTTCAGTACAGGTATACTTTAGATGTGTTTTTTTTTTTTTTTAAAGGAAACCCGTAGGCAAATTCCTTCTGCAATGCCTAGTTGTCTGGCTGTCATGTTAACCCCTTGGCTTCACTACATTCTTCACCACTGACCCAGTTCAAGTATATCTGTATTTATTTCAGCAATATTTACTGCACATTTGTCCTGTGTGAGTAGACCAGGAAACTAACATTTTGCAGAAGCAGGTAACGTGTGTATTTCCTTGTTTTTGTCGTATTATTTAGCTCCAGTTTTGGAGATTGTATTTGGTTTATGAGGCGCTAATAATGATGTTAGTATTATTGTTGTGGGAAATATATAATTTGTTAAAAAATACATTATGAGATAAAATGAACCGGCTTCTCTCTGATAACTGAACCTTTGTTAACCCCTGTTTTCATTTACCTGAAACCATGGTCACATGATCATCGAGCGCTGGGTCTCCTGCTCTGTTTACTTCCTGGAAGGGTCCTTCTTCCAGGTGGCCAGGTCACTGACTGCATGACCTGGACAATTTCCGTTGGCTGTCCAGCGGAGGGGTACTTTCAGGATCCAGAAGACTGCTGACATTGGACCAAGAGCAGTGAAGGGGACTGGGTTACGGTGCGACACAGAACCAGTGGTCCTTGCAAATGTAAATGGCATCAGCAAGGGACCATTATGAGGGAACTCAGGTGAGTATAAGTGACTTCACCGGGTAAGGTAAATTGAACAGCTGATTAGAAGGGGGTAGGATGGGGAAATTATAGGTTTTGTCAAGAGTTGAGCTTTAGATATTTACAGGAGTATTATAGGATACACAAAATCTGCTTTAAAAAACCTTACTCTTGAAGTGGGGGCAATTGTTGCATCAGTGTACGAGGAAAATGGAAATACAAAGCGTGAAGAACGTAAAAAGTGAACTGGGGAACAACAGTGAAAGGGTTACACATTTAATCTCACACACCTAGCACCCAATTAACATGTCTGAGCACTGTATTAAACTTTACAACCTGGATGAACGTCTCGTCCAACTTAGAAATAATCCATTTACCTCAGACAATGCAACATTTTGCCAAAAGATGCACAAGAACGCCGTTTTACAGCCTGGGCTATTGACTTGGTATGGTGTGTGTTTATCATTCACAGTACAGCTGCTAGTGCCACAGGCTCTGACAGAACACCATATAAAAGGCTAATGTCTGAGGTAAGCTTTTTTTTTTTTTTTTTGCCGGCGAACTGCATTTTGATAAATATACCTCATTTAAAGAAGCTGTGTCCGTTCTTTCAGCCTCGCCATCTTTGTTGTAAGCATTTTCCAAGCTAAGCGTTGACAAACTATTTGCCTTTTCAATGACTATCCTGCCTTTATCCCGAGGGTTCTCCTTCATCATCAGTATGAGATCGCTGCTGTTATCTCTTGCATATCAATGTGGTTCCGCAAAGCATTTTCATGCCTTCTGTCCTTCCCTGTCTCCCTTCATGCACTGAGACAAAACAAATCATGTGAATGCTGGGTGTTTCATGTTCATATCAAGCCCTGCATGCATTAATTCACACCAAAACCTGTCACTTTTCTCTCTTATAACACAATCCTCAGAGAATGTATTAAGCCTTTGCTCCTGTGAAACAATAAATGGGTCAGTTGGATCCTCAATATATAAAAAAAACGACCTCGTGTCTTAAAAAATATTTTGTTTTAAAATGGCTTTATAATCAAAATCTCCTTTTTTTAAATTTTCACCCATACGAAAAAGTCTAAGGAAGATACAGTAGGGAAATCTGCAAATGATGAGTAGGACTTAATCCAGTAATGATTGGAGCTGTTAACCTAAACTGTTGCCCTAAATGACCTCTAACCTTACTCAAACACCTTGAGATAATACCTTCCCTGGAGAATGGTTTTAGCTAGCACTTAACAAGTATATTAAGCCAGGTTTGATATACCTCTAAAGGTCATTAAAGTTTTCAATGGCGGTTTTTATTGAAATATTGGCTATTTGGTCTTTGGAGTAGCTGTGTCATTATATGCAAAACACCATCACGCTGTACTGAAAATCATAAAACAAATTTACCGCTATTTACAGTTAGCAATTCATTGATGAGCTCCAAAACCTGTATTTTGTTACTATTGATAAAAGGTAACTTACCGAGTCACCCTGAGTTCTGAAGGTCAGTTTCTGGTCTTTGCTTGTCATGAAAAATAGTGGCTAATGACGGCTTCATTGATTCCTGTTGTGACCAACTCTGTTCCTACTCCATTGCCTGGTATCCCACATTAAATTCCATGATCACAATCCACGTCTCTGCAGATATACCACAAGATCACATAGAGGATCAAGAGAATGGCAAAAATAAATAAAGCTACTAGGATAGCCTTGGTCACCGGAGATATGAGCGACTGCATGTCACCTAGGGGTACAGGTGGAGAGGTCTAGTTGGCAATTACTGTGATTAACGGAGCAAAGGTTAACCGATGGTCTCTGGCACACAAGTGCTGTGGAGCGAGGTACCAACTAGGACCTGTGGATCCTCTGCATTGCTTCGTGCCAAGTTGAATGAGATGTACCAATGGTGCCTTATTCCCCCTGACAGGAAAAAAGGGAAAGAAAAGGACAGCTCTTCTATAAACGGGCTCAAAATCTTCTCTGCACACGTCCATCTGAGTCTCCAGCACAAGAGATCAAAGCCTTAACTAGAGCAAAGAGAGGGACTGCGCAGAGGAAACTTAATGATGCTAATAATCCTGCCATGGGAGCAGACCAATCTTCCCGGTTTCTTTTATTCTAGCAGAAGACAAGATGCATTCAAACTTGTGGAACAAAACTGGGTAGCGATTGATGAGCGAAGTAGTCTCCTGCTGTTACATCCATCAAAAGCCATCAGCTGGGGACAAATAGAGAAAAGGAAAAAAAAAACTGGAAAGAGGCAGGAAAGTTGGACAAGTAGAAGGTCAAAGGTTACGGTTGACTATTATAGCCTAGAAGCTGGAGTTATTATTTCAAGTATCAGCATTGTAAAGTTGAGTTAGCATAACTGCATGCAGCAGGTAGTATGCATGGGGGATAGAAAGACTCCAGCATGTGTGAGACTGAAGCGTGTGTGTGTATATGTCTGCAGCTTGCTTGCTGCAGACTGAGAAGTAGGTTGATTAGTATTCCACCCAGCAAAGTCTCTCCCTCCCCTACCTCAGTATCTCCCTCTGTCCTCCCCCTTTCTCACTGCACAGCTCCTCCTCTTGTTTCTCTATCATTCAGTCACCAAACAGCACGCTCTTATCCTCTGGTGTTGTGATTATGTTTTGTTTAGGCAGCGTGCTGCAGGTTATCATATAAATACATGAGCAAAATGAAATGCAGAGATGTTGTGTATACCGAATGCTACCTATAACCATAATCGTCTGCATTAAGGAATATAAGCCTTGTTAGTTCACCAGGTATTGTAAGAAGTAAGCTTTGCATGGGTGCCAAACACTGATATAAATAGGCAGATTAAAAAAATTATTGCGTCCGCTCCCAAAGCCCATCTTCTAACGCATATGACAGAAACCATTTAATCATAGAACATTTTTATTGGTTTTATGGAATAATCTCTGTGTGCATGGATTGCAAGGCGGAAGGAGGCTAGGAGCCGAAATATGGAGATGGGCTTATATGCACTAAGCACTGTCGTAGACACCCTTTAGAATTCAGATGGGCGTCCAAACAAAAATTTCCCATGCTTACGGTTGATTCATATACCTGTCACAGGCAGCTACATGAATCTGTCAGGGTCAGGGACTGAGGTCAATGTCCATACTAGACACTCCTTCTTCAGGGCTCCTCTCTCCCTGGTCACACTAAGCCCCCGTACACATGGTCGGAAATTCCGACCACAAAATCCGTCTGATTTTTTCCGACGGATTTTGTCCGACACTGGTGTTGCATACACACGGTCGGACAAAGTTGTCAGAAAATCCGATCATTCTGAACGTGGTGACGTTCGTTGCATACGACGGAACTACGTAGAGGCTAGTAGCCAAAAGCTTTGGTCTTGTAATGTGATCTGAGCATGCGTGGCACTTTGTCCGTCGGAATTCTCTACACACGATCAGAAAAATTCCGATCGGATTTTGTTGTCGGAAAATTTGAGAGCAGGATCTCAAATTTTTTCTGTCGGAAAAAGTCCAACATGGTCCGATCGGAATTTCTCACCGTGTGTACGGGGGCTAACAGGCGCTTGCACCAAGGAGTTTTGCAGTAGGGTAAGTGGCAACTGAGAGACTATTTCCCTATTAGGTCCACCTCGCTGTTGATTTATTTTTATTTATTACAGGTACTTCTATAGGACTTTTAATTTACTTTGCACTTTACATATATATTGTACATTCACATCAATCCCTGCCCTCAAGGATCTTACAGTCTAAGGTTCCTAACTCACATTCATACATACACAGGTCATACATAGACAGGATCCATCCAATTAACCTACCAGCATGTCTCTGGAGTGTGGGAGGAAACCAGAGTACCTGGAGGAAACCTGCACAGGGAGCAGATGCAAACTCCAGGCATGTAGTGTCGTGGTTGGAATTTGAACCAATGTCCCTAGCGCTGCTAGGCAGAAGTGATAACCACTTCCCCACTCTGCGGCCCCATTGACAATATATGTCAGTGAACTGATCCATAGGCACTATTCAGTCCAATACCAGCTTTCAAATCTGCTCACTGCCATTTGCTCTCAATAAAAAGTAGAGCAGACTTGGCCTCTCAGTTCCCCATTGGGTTCTGCCTACCCAGCGACTCAAACTATTCAAAAATCTGGACTTTGCCATATTTAGGAAATGACATTACCGCTATCCTTGGCTCCTTTGTTCACATTTAGCTTTCATCCTTGGAATCTCCCAGCCAACAGCAGAATGGGGCCAGGAATACAGTACTGTCTGGGAAGCTGTCACAAATTGCCCCCCGCTTTGAGAACTGGTGTACCACGCCAGCTCACTAGAGCTGATCTTAGTTACCACCAGTTTCCTAATTTGACAGCTGGTGGTATGTCTTTAGGAATCTGTCACTGCCAAGTGGAAATAGTAAGAACTTCCTGATTTTGGTGCATGTGTCAGTAAAAAAACCTACCAAAACCTGAGGAAATGCTTTCCTGAATAAGGTGCAGATAGTGTTAACCCCTTCGGTAAGTACATATGGTAAAATACACAAATGTACTTACCAGTACAGGATACCAGTTAAGGATTGTAAATGTGTGGAACTCTTCACAAAGTAAGGGCACACATTTCAAGATCGTTCAGAGTGATAGGAGTAGGCTAGAAATAATTAATATATAATGTGCAAGTTACTATATTTACAATTTTGACCAAAGATGCACTATAGGTCAGTTAGACATTGAAAGAACAACCTTTATTTTGATAGTTTTTCTTCCATTTCCTGCTACATCAGTTGAGTCATACCAAGTGCACTCAGTATTCTGCAATCAGTAACAACACTAGTCAGACATAGCCACTCTCTGCCTCTTCAATACAAGTCTGTGTGAGGAAGACTTGTGCTGAGGGGAATGGTTGTCACTGAGAGCACTGAAGAGGAAAAGCAAGAAGCAGTATTTTCACTGAGAGGATATTTATTTATTTATCCCCTTCTTGTCTTAAATTTGTTTATTATTATTCCCCAGCATGATACCCCATGCCAGGGATACGTCAGTCATCATCCACACCATCAACATCACCCCCTTTTGACCAACAGTAGTTGACATTTCGTGAAGCTGTGAACTCCCAATCCCATTGGCCGCTGCCAGCCAGGGTCCTGATTGATGATCATGAACTAATCAGAGTGTTTACTGATCAGTTGTTGACTACTCATCTGTCAGCTTTGACATGGTGATTACTTGCAACCTAAAGGCTTTATTGATAGGCTGCAGCATTCAACTGAGGTTTAATAGTGTAACTGTTGGATATAGTTGCATTATGAAAAAATGACTAAAAAATAATAAGAATAATAAATAAAATTGCTTTAAAAAAAATAGAAAAAAAATATTTTTTAAACATTTTTGCACAGTTGTCAGCTTATGATAAAAATAGAGCAGAGTATTTTTATTAAAACAATGTTCCAAATGAAGTCTTAAACAATATGTCTTAAAAAATTTGTCATGAAGTTATTGTTACATTAACTGACACATACTAATCCTGCTAAATTTGTCTGGCAATTTTGGCGTCAATGATCTCTGGTCACACACAAAAGGGTTAAACAGTTAATTGCAAGCCATACAATTGGCGGCCTTGTTTGTTAGGGGCTTTATAAGGAGGACGCCAGGTCTCCTTTGGATGCCATCTATCTGGTCCCGACCATTGGTTTTGGGACCTGTTTATGGAGGACACCTTTTTTATGAGCACCAGTTGATTGTCTTTGCCGTTCTTTGGAATTAGATTTTGCATTGGTAAGTCCACATCAATTCTTTCTTGGTGATCCTATTTTTGATTTGTCCTTGGACTTGTTTCAATTTAAAAAAAAAAAAAATGTTTAGTTAAATGATTGCTTTATTTTTTTCTTTTATTTTTTAGGGAGGTTTATCTCTTCTTTCTCCCCCCCATTGATTCTGGGGTGGGGATTTCTTTACCATCCCCTCTCTTTGGGTTGGAATATCCTCCCTGGATCTGTCTATTTGAAGGATCTTAATTCCTGTAAGTGATATATTCATATATACAATGTTTTGTTTTTTGTTTTTTCGCATATTTTATATACATATATATATGCATACGTCTTTATATGTGTGCATGTGTATGTGTATATGTGCATCAACATTCGGTTTAGTCCATTCTATTTGCTCGTTTTAGGTTCTCTTCCATTAATGTTGGCCCCTCTATTGGATCTGTGGTCCTTGGATTCCTTTGCATGTTTCTGGGGGGCTCCAGCTAGGCTCTTGGTCTCTGTCGGCATCGACTGATCTGCATTGTGCTCCTTTGTATCCTATGACGTAAGCTTTTCTTAAATGTTTTTATTGTTGGTTTAGTGTAAATATATCATTATGTTTTCATCAGTGGCCTTTTTTACATTGTGAATGCTCTTTCTATAATATATTGCATACACCATGTTATGTGTACCCCATGTACTTATACTGTATTCTCATATTCCAGAAGTGGAAAATCTGTCCCTGATGAAGATTATTGTTTATAAATTATCGAAATGCATTGGACACCCACCTATGGATGCTTATTACTCATCTAGTGCAACTGTACCACAATTTTGTCACTGATATATATTTATATATTATTGTACTTGTCTTATTAACATATTTTTCTATAAATTGTTATCAATAAATATAATTTTTTTTAAATAATAATCTTTCAAACAATTGCAAATCATAACAGATGGGGAGGGACAACACTACAAAGAAACTAAGGCCCCTTTCACACGGGCGGACCGTAAGGTCTATGGAGCGACGGATGTCAGCGGTGACATGTCCACTGACATCCGACCCGCTCTGATCCGCTAAAGTGTGACGGAGGAAAACCCTACTTTTCCATCCTTCTGCGGATCGGCTTTGATGAAAACGGACTCTACGGTCCGTCTTCATCCGATCCCCCATAGAGGAGAGCCGCACTCTGACAGGTCGGTCCCTGCACAGTGTGCAGAGACTGACCGGTCATCTGCCTGCTTAGCGGGGATCGGACGGAGCGATCCCCCGGTGAGCAAAGCGGAGCCGTACACAGACACGTCCGTGTAAAAGGGCCCTAAAAGGTATGAAACTTCAGTTGGACTTTTTGTAACTCTAGCAGAGGGCATGTTGGACTGCTGCAGAGAAGAATCCCCTTCGCAGGGACAATGTATATGACAGTGAGACCAGATACAGCTGTTGATTGACAAAAGTTTTCCAGCATATCTCTTCAACAGAAGTACATCAAAAGATAAACTTCTGTCAAGCAGATCGAAATTCGACTGGTCTCTGCTGAACCTACCGAATTTTAGTCAGTGTATGGCCAGCTTAGGACATGTAAACATCATAGTTTTAATGCAGACTCAATTCAAAAAGCTAAGTATTTTGTAGTTTACAATTCTTAACCTCTTCCCACTGACATTATGCATATATGCGGCCTCTCGGCAGGTGGGCTTTAACACCGAGAGGCCACATATATGCGGCCCTATGTAAACACTTTTCTGTACTGGGAGCGCTGGTGTATTTAGGTTTTGTGCTGCCCTAGGCATGAGTAAACTCGTGAACCCCCTAATTTAAATATGACACACCCCTTCCTGCCAAGGCCACACCCTTCCCGCTTAAGCCCCACCCTTCCATATGTAAACCACACCCCTTTTTCTTTAGGCCCCACCTTTAACTCTGCATGAAGCATAGGTAAATGCAGGTCAGAAGGAGGTCAAGTGCACCTGTCAGTGGATTCTGAATGATCACTGAAACATCTCAAACTGATGTCAGAACAAATGCCAGTGCTAAGTGATAACAAAGGCACTTTGTTGTGTTGGAAGTGCTCATATTCACCTGTTTAAATACCCCTAAATTACATCACATTAGACCAGCAGATAGGGTTGGTCTAAATCCATATTTGTGGATTATTGGACATACAATGGTGATCTGATCACACAGGTATCGCTCTTGGCTGTCGGTGCCACTTATCCCAGGAGGAACACTGGGGATGGGGACCTGCCCAACTAATGTTTTTCAATTTGACGGTGGTCATGTAAGATTCACAAACCAGTATCTTAGTAAAGAATTAGGACTTAATCAGGCTATAAATAACCCCAAAATATGTCAACACACAGACTGAAAGATCTTTAACCTGTGTATGTTTAATTGCAATACATTTTTACAGGAGTAACTGGCATAAAGATGTTCCTATAGAAAAAAAGACAAATCAGCAGGTTGCAAAAACCATAAGCGAAAAAAGTACATTAAAAGTGTAGCGTAAGCCAGTGGGGACTCTTTTCATGTGGGAGCCAGGAGGAGGCTGTATTTTTCGTGCGGGGGGGCAGCTTTTTTACTGCCCGCCTGCCAAGTGCTGCCCTGGGCCTTGTTGGCCTAGGCCAGGATACGTCATTGCTTGTGATCAGGAACTTTCCGATCATGTGACCGCTGGGACCGCCAATCACAGTGGTAACATGACCCAAATGCCCTTCTGCCTCCCGCCATTTTAAAGCTCTTAACGGGATGGGAGACAGCAGCGGGAAGGGGTGAAGGGGTAGTGGTTACATCATTTACTCCACAAATCAGAGAAAAATTCTCTGCTTGTGTGTCCACATCCTACAATCCATAAACTAAATAAATATGTTGCAAGGACTTATAAGGGCACATGTTAAAATATTGTGGTAATGAAAAAACAGTACAGTTAAAAAGTACATTTTTTAAAAATGAAATACTGATAAAAGACAAGCATTCTGACCAAAGTATACTCTATGCATCCATACTATGCAATATACCAAGAGCATGGTTCACACGTCAGTTGTAAATGGTTCTTAATGGATGGTGACACATGAGAAAACTCAACACGTTTTGAAACACCTGTTTTCATCAGGATTACATGTGAACAATATATGTTATTATCATCATCACTAGTCCTAATTATATAAACTCATAATCTGCATGGATTGTTTTCTCAACAGTGCAGAATGGAACCCTCCGGATCCACAGCCACCAAAGAACAAACACAAGGGGCGCAAAGAAATGCTTCCAGATGCCAGAAAGACTCAAGTTATATATCCTTTTTGTTGACACCTCACAACGATGTAGGAGGGCTCTTATACTTGAAAACAAATGTATACCTGTAGTTGTAGAGACGGTCATGCAGGGCCCATGTGATTTAGATCAAGAAGAGTTTGCATATCCTTCATCCATATCACAGACAGACTCCCCAAGAATTAGACATAAGCAATTAGTTTTGTTTTTTTTCGTTTTTCGTTTTTTTTCGTTATTTTCGTTCGTTCGTTTTCGTACGAATGAACGAATCATGCAAATCCGAATAACGAATCGTTCGAATCGTACGAATCCGATTAACGAATCATTCGAATCGTACAAATCCGAAAAACGACGAAAATCCGAAAAAAAATTATTAGAAACAACGAATGTACTAATGAAGAAAATCCGAAAAACTAAAACGAACGAAAAAAATTCGTACATTCGTAACTTTTTTTTTTTTGTTGAATTGGTAATTTTCCGTGTCCCTTACAATGGTGCTGCTAAACGTGCTTCGAATGGATTGAACAAAAAAATTCGTACATTCGTAACTTTTTTTTCGATTCGTAACTTTTTTTTTCGATTTGTAACTTTTTTTTTTTTTTTTACGATTTGTAATTTTCCGTGTCTCTATTGAACAAAAAAATTCTTACATTCGTAACTTTTTTTTCGATTCGTAACTTTTTTTTTCGATTCGTAAATTATTAAAATGTAATAATAGCATACACATTACATAAAATTATGAATTATGCTCCAATTACGAATCTACGAATGTTACAAATGTTACGAGTGTACGAATAAATACGAATGCGTCCGAAAATGAAACTAACGAAAAAATGAATCAACGAAAAATAACTCTTACGAATGTACGAATCGTTACGAATACGAACACCGACGACTTACGAATGTACGAATCGTTACGAATCCGAACACTGACGACTTACGAATGTACGAATCGTTACGATTCAACGGAAACGAAAAAAACGAAACGAAAAAAAAAAACATTTTTTTGTTGTGCACATGTCTACCAAGAATCCTTTATTCTATAAGATGTTAAAAAAATATCCATCAGCAGAAAACGTAATAAATGCACTAGTCTATAATGTGATGCTAAATTATAAGATTAAGATTAAGATTATGTTAAGATTAAATGATTAGTAGGGAATTAAATGTGTATTTTTGGTGAACACATAGTTTGCATTACTTTTGCAGTGTTCACTTTTTAATTCATATTTTTATCTGACTCCTATATGCTTTCTTTTTATATGATTTTTGTTATTGTAATAAATATAGAAAATCCAAAATTAGCCACTAAACAGAGCTTTATGTTTTACCTCAACATTTTACCCCCTTTTTTTGTAACATAGTAACATAGTTGGTGAGATTGAAAAAAGAGACAAGTCCATCCAGTCCAACCTGCGTGTGTGTGTGTGTGTTTATGTCAATAGTACAATGTATATCCCTGTATGTTGTGGTCGTTAAGGTGCCCATCTAATCGTTTTTTTAAATTATCGATGCTCCCTGCTGATACCAAACAAAAAGAAAATCCCATTGGGAGCGGGACTTTAAAGGCAACATAAACACCAAATTATTAAAGGGCAACATAAACACCAAATTGTTAAAAGGTATACATTTTATTACAAAGGAAATTAGTACATATCAATAAAATCATGTCTGTGCAAAGACAAATACAAAATTGACAATATGAACTATTGTGTAGCATGTACAGATACTTAGTTGGTCTCCAATGTACCCAAAGTGTTTCTGGCTTTTAAACGCCTTTCTTTAGGGGTAATAACAGGGAAATCTATATTCGTACAGTAATTCGTTTACCATCTTGTATAGTTATGCACTTGATAATAAAAGACCTACATTAGGTTGGTTTTCAGGTAGGCTGGACAGGTAAGATGGAAAAGTGGCCGCTTCAGAAGCAAGAGATAACCCTGCGGAGGTCCACCTCAAAGAGGGCCACAGATATATGACATCACAGATATTCTGGCCTGGATCCCTTTGTTTTATTTCAAGCTCAAATCAAATGGTTTTAACTTTGGCCTAGATAGACCAAATATAGCCTCAAAAAAAAATCCCTACTCGCTAGGCTTTCCCCTGGCATTCACAGTGTCCGGGTGTTTGTGATGTCCCATCCGTCACAACAAGAGTCATTTGAGCTTGAAATCAAACACAGTGATCCAGGCCAGAATATCTGTGATGTCATATATCTGTGGCCCTATTTGAGGTGGACATCTGCAGGGGTATCTCTTGCTTCTGAGGTGGCCACTTTTCCATCATCTGTCTGGCCTACCTTGTGACAACTGACCTTATGTAGGTCTTTTATTATCAAGTGAATGAATATACAAGATTCTAAATGAATTACTGTAAGAAATACAGGGGGTCCCCGAGTTACGAACTCGTTAGGGACTGGCCCCGTGTACGGAAGTCGGAAATGTTCGTAAGTTGGCGCGCATGCGCAGACCGACAAATACGGAGATTTCCGGACATTTCCGATGTTCCGTCTGTTGCCGTTCTGCGCATGCGCGGCAAATTACGGACATTTCCGGCATTTTTCGACGCTCCGTATGGCCGCGCATGCGCAGAACGGCCGAAAGACGCCGAAAACCACCGGAAAATGGCGGAGGGTCCCCGCAGCACCCCGTTCGTAAGTAGGGGTTGTTCGTAGGTCGGGTGTTCGTAAGTCGGGGACCCCCTGTACAGATCTCTCTGTTATTACCCCTGAAGAAAGGCGTTTAAAAGCCAGAAACATGTCAGGTTCATTGGAGACCAACTAAGTATCTGTACATGCTACACAATAGTTCATATTGTCAATTTTGTATTTGTCTTTGCACAGACATGATTTTATTGATGTTCTAATTTCCTTTGTAATAACATTTATACCTTTTAACAATTTGGTATTTATGTCGCCTTTAAAGTCCCGCTCCCAAGGGGGTTTACTTTTTGTTTGCAATCAATTGAGATGTTGGCGACAGGACACCAGGTTCAGTTTATGGTGGCATCTCTTTTTTCCTGCTGATACTACTGCTTGTGGAAGAGAATTTCACATCCTTACCGCTCTGACAGTAAAGAACACTCTATGCAGTATAAGGTTAACCAATTCTCTTCTAATTTTAGTGAATGGCCACGGGTCTTTTTAAATTCCCTTTCACTGAAAAGTTTTTCCCCTATGCTAGCGTCGCCAGTAAAGTATTTGTACATCGACATCATATCCCCTCTCAAGTGCCCCCTCTCCAGAGAAAATACGTTCAATGCTTTTAGCCTTTCTCAGCCTTTCTCAGCTAGCTATCTCAATGCTACCAATCTCCTCAACATGTTTGCAGCCACTTCACATCTACATGCATTCACTGCAGTGGTGGCTGCATACATACTATTGCTTAGGACAGGCTTTCCTATGGTGACAAGTGTGGAACTGTACATTAAGCATTAGTACATCTTCTGTGGAATGGGCATGTTGAAAAACTAGCATTTGATCTGTGTATTCTGGCGGAGTACAATATCTCAGCAGGAGAGATCCCCTCATCAACATCATTTGTGTTTATGCTGGGATCTGTCAGGTTTTTCTTTTTTATTTAACTCGCTGGCTGAACGAAAAAAAAAAAAAAATTGTATGTATGAACCCAGCTTTACCCTATAACAAGAAGCTCCGGATCAAAAGGACAAAATACCAGTTGTTTACACAACTAAATGCTATTCAGTTAGAATATGCATCTATTACGAAACACAAAAAAGTCTCCACAATGACATGAGGCAAGCTTTCAACCACTTCAGCCCCAGAAGATTTTACCCCCTTCCTGACCAGAGCACTTTTTACAATTTGGCACTGCGTCACTTTACCTGGTAATTGCGCGGGCATGCAATGCTGTACCCTTACACAATTTCTGTCCTTTTTTTCCCACAAATAGAGCTATCTTTTGGTGGTATTTGATCCACTCTGCTGTTTTTATTTTTTGTGATATAAACTAAAAAAGACAGAAAATTTGGGAAAAAAAATATATTTTCTCAATTTTAGTCATACATTTATACTGCATTTGGGTGGGCTGGCGTTAGGGCTAAACACAGGTGCTAGCAGGTATCTGTGCTGATCCCGATAATGCTGCATTTTTGGGAACCCTAAACTAATGGGGACGCTAGTATAGATCTGATCAGATCAAAGATATTGATCCGTTCTGACACTATACTAGTAAGGGAGGTGTACGGTGCGTGCGTGTTAGCACTAATCTGATGCTGCCTGGGGCTGACGCTGATCCTAACTAACGCTAAAACCCACTGGGTGATCAGGGGGGTCAAACCTTTATTAGGTAATATACGCCGGGTACCCTGACGCTTAAAAAACAAACTAACTAGCGTCACCCGTGACACTAATACGGTGATCACTGGTGACAGAGGTGATCAAGGGGTTAAACCTTTATTAGGGGGGTTTAGGGTAGAGTTGCCACCTCATCCCTTTAAAACCAAACACATATGAATTACACAGGTTCTGAGGCTAATTTATTGCAGATAAGTGAGTATAATTACCGCCTTAATCAGCCACAGAACCTGTGTAATTAATATGTGTTCGGTTTTAAAGGGATGAGGTGGCAACTCTAGTTTAGGGTGGTACCCTAGACCTACCTGGACCTACTGCTAACTTCCCTAATGCTGATTAGTGTCACAAGTGACACCAATGCAGTGATCAGTGAAAAATCTGAAAACTGCAATTGGTAACACAGTGACAGGGAGTGAAGGGGTTAACCGGGGGGAGATCGGGGGGTGATCAGGGGGTGAAATGTGTGCCTACGTGTACTGTGTCAGTGTAGTGTTGGTGCAACTCACTTTTAGATGTCTTCTCTCCACGCTCTGGAACCAAAAAGAATTCCAGGACGGGAAGTGACATCACTTTCTCTGCCTGTGTTTACATTACACAGGCAGAGTTTCATTGGTCAGAATCGATCAGCAGATCAAGGCCAGAAATCATGGCCTGGAACTGAAGACTGATCAATTCTGCAACTAATCTGATCACCGTGGGTACGGCAGGGGCATGCGCACGCGCCCCCCTGCCCGCGGGTACGAGTTATGTATGGGCACGTGGCTTTGCACACCCGTGCCATTCTGCCAACGTATATTGGCGTGAGCCAGTCGGGAACTGGTTAAAGGGTCCCTGAAAACTCAGATTCACATTTTCTGACTACACACCTTAAAAAAGACACTGAATTGTAAATTACTTTTTTCTAGAAGTCTCAGCACTGCCTTCTGACATGTACTTTTCCTTTATCTACACTACGTATATTGTCAAAAGTATAGGGACACCTGCCTTTACACGCTCATGAACTTTAATGGCATCCCATTCTTAGTCCGTAGGGTTCAATATTGAGTTGGCCCACCCTTTGCAGCTATAATAGCTTCAACTCTTCTAGGAAGTCTGTCCACAAGGTTTAGGAGTGTGTCTATGGGAATGTTTGACCATTCTTCCAGAAGCGCATTTGTCAGGCCAGGCACTGATGTTGGACAAAAAGGCCTGGCTCGCAGTCTCCGCTCGAATGCAACCCAAAGGTGTTCTATCAGGTTGAGGTCAGGACTCTGTGCAGGCCAGTCAAGTTCCTTCACCCTGAACGTGCTCATCCAATATTGAACCCTAAGGACCAAGACTGGGATGTGCGTGTAAAGGCAGGTGTCCCAATGCTTTTGACAATATAGTGTATGTGTGTAATACGCCAGTACAGGTGATGGGACATTATCATAGCTACAGATAGAGGAGATCTCAGAAAGAATTATGTCTTTCAGCAGCTGCTGCCTGATTAGAATGTGTACATTTTTACACACATCTTAAAGTGTCCGTCAAGGCAAAATTTAAAATATATGTATTTCATAAATTTCTGCAATACATGCGCATTACCCATGTTTTATCCTTTTAAACATGCTGCAAGTACAGAAAAATAACTGTTCATGTATCAGAAACATAGTTTGTTCCTACCTTCCACTTTGACACGACAAAGTGTTTCTTTGGCTCTGAATTCCAATGTGTTGACAGCCATTCCTACTTCATTTTTGATGCTTTACAAAGAACCCGGACCTCTCTTCATCTCCTTCCCCAATCCTCATCTCCATAACCCCTCCTTGTGCAAAGGCAATGAGCACTTCACAAGATTTCTAGCAAAATCAACAAAAAAAAATGATTTAACAATATACATTTTAATGGTATGTTCAGCAGACCAAAAAGGAGCAAATAAGAGAAGTTCATTGTTAGGGTCTACATACATTTAGAGTCTAGATAAGCACATTTTTTTTCTGTAGTAACCAAATAGCAAGAGCAGATGCCTCTAAGATGCCATGTAAATGATACTAAAAAGCAAATAACAGTAAAAACTGTGACTCTTTCATGCAAAACAGCTTTTGGTGAGTGGGGCTGTTTGTTTGCATTTGCACTCTGGTTCAGAACATGATTGAACATATACCGTATATACTCGAGTATAAGCTGACTCGAATATAAGCCGAGGCACCTAATTTTACCACAAAAAACTGGGAAAACTTATTGACTCGAGTATAAGCCTAGGGTGAGAAATGTGCAGCTACTGTAAGTGGAAAAGAGGGTCAACAATGCCCATTTGCAGCCTCACTGTGCCCATTTGCAGCCATAGGTCCCCCAAACTTCATACTTGGTAGTTAGGGGTCCCTAGATGCCTCCTAGCTGCAGCCAAAATTTGGAGTCTCTGGACCCAAAGGGTCCGGAAATGACATTGCTGCAGATGGACACAGTTGACCGAAATTTTGGGGCCCTGTATCTCAGGGTCACTTAGTGCTAGGAACTCCAAATTTGGCATGCAAACGCAGTGGAACTAGCACTACAACATATAGGATTCCTAGCACCAAGTGGCCCCGAGATACGGGGCCCCAAAGTCGGTTTGGATAATGTCAAGCGCTTTTCTGCAGCAGAGAATGACATTTTCCGAACCGATTTGGGGCCCCGTATCTCGGGGCCACTTGGGGCTAGGAACCCCATCTGGATATGTTGTAGTGATAGTTCCACTGGGTTTTCACACCAAATTTGGGGTTCCTAGCACCAAGTGGCCCCGAGATACAGGGCCCCAAATTCGGGGGGGGGTGGAAATATAATTCTCTGCTGCAGAAAAGTGCTTGAGTCGAGTATAAAGCCCCATACACACGGTCGGAAAATCCGACCACCAAATCCATCGGATTTGGTCCGACGGATTTAGTCCGACACTGGTGTTGCATACACACGGTCGGACAAAGTTGTCGGAAAATCCGATCATTCTGAACGTGGTGACGTTTGTTGCCTACGACGGGACTACGTAGAGGCTAGTAGCCAATAGCTTTGGTCTTGTAATGTGATCTGAGCATGCGTGGCACTTTGTCCGTCGGAATTCGCTACACACGATCGGAATTGGTGTGATCGGACTTTGTTGTCGGAATATTTATAGAGCAGGAAATACAACTTTGTCCGTCGGACAATCCGATGGAAACTGTCCGATGGTGCCTACAACATTGTCGGATAGGACAGAATCCATCGGAAAATCCGACCGTGTGTATGGGGCTTTAGCCGAGGTGGGCATTTTCAGCATAAAAAAAATGTGCTGAAAAACTCGGCTTATACTCGGGTATATACCGTTTTGAAGGACAAAATAAAGGAAAACCCTTTGTTGAATATATTGTCTTATTATTTAATCTGAATTACAAGAAAGTTACAGAAAACAAGAACATAGAATTATTGAAGTCCTTTATGGAGGTTTCAGGGAGATTCCAAGCCCGGGCAGTTTTGATGAGGACCTTTAGTGAAAAGAAGAGAAAAGACTATTTTAACAATGTGAATAAAATATAATATGTACAAAAGTCCAATCCATGGTTTAGCTTATATCCTCAAAAGATGCTCAGTGTCCAAAAACAATCAGTGATAATGGTTCACAATAAATGATCCTGTACACCGAGTAATCAGCCACCAATCTCATTAGTTGCTCACCTCAATCATGTATATACAAGTGCCTTGCCCTTTAACCGGGCTGCAATAGCTCTTGAGAACTCTCCAGATGTGCTCAGGAGCTAAATCAACGCTAGGGATCTCTACCCTCTCCAAAAAGCAATTAACCACTTCAGCCCCGGACCATTTGGCAGCCAAAGGACCAGAGGTCTTTTTTCAATTTCGCACTGCACTACTTTAACTGGTAATTGCGCGGTCATGCAATTTTGTAACCAAACGAAATTTGCGTCCTTTTCTTCCCACAAATAGAGCTTTCTTTTGATGGTATTTGATTGCCTCTGTGATTTTTATTTTTTGCGATATAAACGGAAAAAAAAAAAAAAAAAGAGCGAAAATTTTGAAAAAAAAAGAGATTTTCTACTTTTTGTTATAAAAAAAATCTAATAAACTCAATTTTAGTCAAACATTTGGGCCAAAATGTATTCAGCCACATGTCTTTAGTAAAAAAAATGCCAATAAGCGTATATTTATTGGTTGCGCAAAAGTTATAGCGTCTACAAACTAGAGTACATTTTCTGGAATTTACACCGCTTTTAATTTATGACTGCCTATTTCATTTCTTGAGGTGCTAAAATGGCAGAGAAGTACAAAACCCCCCCAAATGACCCCATTTTGGAAAGTAGACACCCCAAGCTATTTGCTGAGAGGCATGTTGAGCCCATTGAATATTTTTTTTTTTAGTCCCAAGTGATTGAATAAAGACAAAAATAAAAAAGATTTTTTTTTTTTTTTTTCAAAAAGTTGTCACTAAATGATATATTGCTCACACATGCCATAGTTATATGTGGAATTGCACCCCAAAATACATTTTGCTGCTTCTCCTGAGTATGGGGATACCACATGTGTGGGACTTTTTGGAGCCTAGCCGCGTACGGGGCCCCGAAACCCAAGCACCGCCTTCAGGATTTCTAAGGGTGCAAATTTTTGATTTCACTCCTCACTACCTATCACCGTTTCGAAGGCCATAAAATGCCAAAATAGCACAAAACCCCCCCAAATGACCCCATTTTGGAAAGTAGACACCCCCAAGCTATTTGTTGAGAGGCATGGTGAGTATTTTACAGCTCTCATTTGTTTTTGAAAATGAAGAAAGTAAAGAAAAAAAAAAAAATTTTTTTCTTTTTTCAATTTTCAAAACTTTGTGACAAAAAGCGAGATCTGCAAAATACTCACAATACCTCTCAGCAAATAGCTTGGGGTGTCTACTTTCCAAAATGGGGTCATTTTGGGGGGTTTTATGCCATCTGGGCATTCCATGGCCTCCGAAACTGTGATTGGCAGTGAGAAGTGAAATAAAAAAATTACACCCTTAGAAAGCCTGAAGGCGGTGATTGGTTTTTGGGGTTCCGTACGCAGCTAGGCTCCCAAAAAGTCCCACACATGTGGTATCCCCGTACTCAGGAGAAGCAACAGAATGTATTTTGGGGTGTATTTCCACATATGCCCATGACATGTTTGAGCAATATATCATTTAGTGACAACTTTTTGTAAAAAAAATATATATATTTTTTTTTTTTCATTATTCAATCTCTTGGGACAAAAAAAAAAAATATTTAATGGGCTCAACATTGCTCTCAGCAAATAGCTTGGGGTGTCTACTTTCCAAAATGGGGTCATTTGGGGGGGTTTGAACTGTCCTGGCATTTTATGCACAACATTTAGAAGCCTATGTCACACGTCACCCACTCTTCTAACCACTTGTAGACAAAGCCCTTTCTGACACTTTTTGTTTACATGAAAACATATTTTTTTTTTGCAAGAAAATTACGTTGAACCCCCAAACACTATATATATTGTTAAAGCAAAGGCCCTACAGATTAAAATGGTGGGTGTTGCATTTTTTTTTTCCACACAGTATTTGCGCAGCGATTTTTCAAACGCATTTTTTGTGGAAAAAATACACTTTTTTTTATTTTAATGCACTAAAACACACTATATTGCTCAAATTTTTGATGAAATAAAAAATATGATCTTAGGCCGAGTACATGGATACCAAACACGACATGCTTTAAAATTGCGCACAAACACGCAGTGGCGACAAACTACATACATTTTTAAAAGCCTTTAAAAGCCTTTACATGATACCACATTAGATTCACGGAGGAGGTCTACTGCTAAAATTACTGCCCTCGATCTGACCTTCGCGGTGATACCTCACATGCATGGTGCAATTGCTGTTTACATATGACGCCAGACCAACGCTTGTGTACGCCTTTGCGCAAGAGAAGGGGGGGCAGGGGTGCTTTTTTTTTTTTTTTTTTTTTTTTTTTTTTTTATTTATTTATTTAGCTTTTTTATTTTATTTTTAAACTATTCCTTCCATTTTTTTTTCTTTGTTATGATTTTTATTGTTATCTCAGGGAATGTAAATATCCCCTATGATAGCAATAGGCAGTGACAGGTACTCTTTTTTTGAAAAAATTGGGGTCTATTAGACCCTAGATCTTTCCTCTGCCCTCAAAGCATCTGACCACACCAAGATTGGTGTGATAAAATGCTTTCCCAATTTCCCAATGGCGCGGTTTATATCCGGGAGGGGGGACATTCCCTCCCACTGCTTGTAAAAGCAGTCTAGAGGCTAATTACCCGCTAGAATTGCTTTTACATGAAAGCCGATCACTGGCTGAAAAGAATGATACCAAGATGATACCTAAACCTGCAGGCATCATTCTGGTATAACCATTCAAAGTCCAGCAACATACTGGACATATATTGTAATCTTTTTTTTTTCATGCAGCCTCTTGGCTGAACGAAAAAAAGAGATTGATTGGTGGGTATGCCCACCATTAGAATACCTCCCTTCATCCACCCACTTCTAATGATGGGCATACATGCACCATTTATATATGCCGATGCATGGGGGCATCCTCCCGCAAAAGTTATGCCGTGTACACACGGTCGGAATTTCGACCGTATGTACGTGGCATTAGGAGCCAATCGCTCCCCCCCCCTGCTGCCCCCATGCTTCGGCATATATGCTCTTTTTTTTAACTGTGGTGGTGAAATCACCTCCTACAGCGTTGGAGTCGCGGCTTTATGTATCGTGGGAGCAAACGCTGTTGCTGTCAAGATAAATAAATCCGCGTTGCAACTGAATGGCGCACCTGAAAACAAAAAAATGCTCAACACTAAAACACACAGTAAACAAAATTACATACCTGAAAAGCAAGCATGATAAAACATAATAAAACATAATAAAACATAATAAAACATTGCAGAATAGAATGGAGTAAAAAAAGAGCAACAATAGAGAGAGAATAGAGTGAGAGAGAGAACAATAAAACGACAACTATTTTATTTTTTTTTATTTTTTTGAGATTCACAGGTAAAAAAGCTCCTGACTGAAGCGACTGAATCAAAACGCTACCACAAAAAAAATGTTAGCGATCGCAGGGATCAGGCCTGACTCTGCGAACGCTGCAGTTATGTGTGCTTAGTGTTTTGTAAGTGACAGTGATCGATCGATACTGCACTTGGGTGGGCTGGGCTGGGCGGAGGGGGAAAACGCAGGTGCTAGCAGGTATCTGGGCTGATCCCGCTAACAATGCGTTTTTTTTTTGGAACCCTAAACTGCTGGGACGCTAGTATAGATCTGATCAGATCAGATATTGATCTGTTCAGATACTGTGCCACTAAGGGAGGTGTATGCTTTGTGCGTGGGTGTTTGCGGTACTGGCACTAACCTGGGGCGACGCAGACCTTATTTGACCCTAAAACCTAATTGATATCACCCGCCGGGCGATCAGGGGGTTAAACCGTTATTGGGTAATAAATGGCGGGTGCCCTGACAGTATAAAAAACAAGCTAACTAACCAGCGTCACCCGTAACAGTAATACAAAAAAAAAACTGGTTACCTAGCGACACTAATGCAGCGATCAGAAAAACGATCGCTTAGTGACACTGGCAAAAGGGGGTGAAAGGGTTAACTAGGGGCAATCAGGGGGTTAAACCTTTATTAGGTAATATATGGGGGTACCTGACGCTATATAAAAACCTGACGGGGAACCTAAATAACGAAATAACTAACTGGCTAACCAGCGTCACCAGTGACAGTTATACAGTGATCACTGGTGAAAGGGTTAACTCTAGGGGCAATCAGGGGGTTAAAACCTTTATTTAGGTTGTAATATGGGGGTACCTGACCTATAAACCTATTTATGAACCTATATAAACATGGCGGTTACCTAAAAAAAAAAATGGTTACCTAGCGACACTAATGCAGCGATCAGAAAAACGATCGCTTAGTGACACTGGCAAAAGGGGGTGAAAGGGTTAACTAGGGGCAATCAGGGGGTTAAAACCTTTATTAGGTAATATATGGGGGTACCTGACGCTATATAAAAACCTGACGGGGAACCTAAATAACGAAATAACTAACTGGCTAACCAGCGTCACCAGTGACAGTTATACTGTGATCACTGGTGAAAGGGTTAACTCTAGGGGCAATCAGGGGGTTAAAACCTTTATTTAGGTTGTAATATGGGGGTACCTGACCTATAAACCTATTTATGAACCTATATAAACATGGCGGTTACCTAAAAAAAAAAAATGGTTACCTAGCGACAGCAGTGACACTAATACAGCGATCAGAAAAACGATCGCTTAGTGACACTGGCAAAAGGGGGTGAAAGGGTTACCTGGGGGGCAATCAAGGGGTTAAACCTTTATTAGGGGGGGGTGGGGGGCTACCTTGGACCTAAAACTAACTGCCCTGACAGTTATTACAGTCACACTGACACTAATTGCAGTGATCAGTAAAAAAATGATCACTGCAATTAGTGACACTGTGACTGGGGGGGGGAGGGGGTGATCTGGGGGGTGATCAGGGGGTGACAGGGGGGTGTTTTGTGTGCCTATGTGTACTGGTGTCAGTGTACTGTTTGTGCACTAACCTTTAGATGTTCACAGCTCGGCGTTCCGGTCACATAGACCGGCGCACCGAGCGTGACATCACTTCCTCTGCCTGTGTTTTGATTGACACAGACAGAGGAAGCATCTGATTCGCCAGGAGCGATCGCGAGGGGGTGGCCAGAAACCACTGGCCGTCCCCTCATCCCGGATCGCTCCTGAAGCGATCCCGACCGTCCCCGCCGGCCGGGGGGGTCCGATCGGACCCCCCACCCGCCGGAAGAATGGCACGTACAGGTACGTGGTTCTGCCTGTACGTGCCATTCTGCCGACGTATATATACAGGGGGCGGTCGGCAAGTGGTTAAATGTACCTCCAGTGAAATGGTGCTCAAAAAAGAATTACGAATGCTCATTGTGCAGTTAGTATTTAAAACACCATACATTTATTAAAACATTGAAAAAATCCAGAGAAATATACTAACATATTTCAGTGTACAAATCCTGTGCACTAGAACATTTGCCGCTTTAAAACAATGTTGCCCCCTTAAGGAGTAATGAATGAATTTCACATACAAGTGTGCTTCCTTCCTGCTCAAGATGCTGACGTCATCAAGCTATGACCCCAGCATGTTTCTTCACGCCCACCACTGCTTCCTTGTGGGAAAAAAAAAAAAAAAAAAAATATATATATATATATATATATATATATATATATATATATATATATATATATCTACACACACTATAGTATATATATATATATACAGTGGGGAAAATAATTATTTGATTCCTGCATATTTTGTAAGTGTGCCCACTTACAAAGAAATGAAGTCTATAATATTTATCATAGGTGTATTTTAAATGATCGAGACAGAATATTAACCAAAATCCCCCCAAAAAAACACATAAAACAAATGCTAGAAATTAAGTTGCAGTTCAGTGAGTAAAATAAGTATTTGATCCTCAAGCAAAACATGACTTAGTTCTTGGTGCAGAAACCCTTGTTGGCAAGCACAGAGGTAAGATGTTTCTTGTAGTTGGTGACCAGGTTTGCACACATCTCAGGAGAGATTTTGGTCCCCTCTTCTCCAGATCTTCTCTAAATCCTTAAGGTTTCTTGGGAGTTTCAGTTCCCTCCATAAATTTTCTATAGAATAAAGGTCTGGAGACTGACTAGGCCACTCCATGACCTTAGTGTGTTTCTTCTTGAGACACTCCTTTGCTGCCTTGGCGGTATGTTTTGAGTCATTGTCATGCTGGAAGACCCGTCAACGACCCATCTTCAGTGTTCTGGCTGAGGAAAGATTCTAATTCAAGATTTTACAATACATTTTACTGTCCATTGGCCCCTCAATGGGGCAATGTCGGCCTGCACCTTTAGTAGAGAAATAGCCCCAAAAGCATCATGTTCCCACCTCCGTGCTTGACTGTAGGGATAGTGTTCTTATGGTCATAGGCAGCATTTTTCTTCCTCCAAACACAGCGAGTCGTGTAAATACCAAGGAGCTAAATTTTGGTCTCATCTGACCACAGCACTTTCCCCCAATCCTTCTCAATCATTTAAATGTCCATTGGCATAAGTGTACATGTGCCTACTTGGGGGTGGGGGGGATCATCGTGTTTGGAGGAAGAAAAATTCTGACTATGACCCTAAGAACACCATACTTACAGTCAAGCAGGGGAACATTATGCTTTGGGGCTGTTTCTCTGCTAATGGTCCAGGCCAACTTTGCCGCATTGAGGGGCCAATGGACCGGGCCATGTATTGTAAAATATTGGATGAGAAACTTCTTCCCTCAGCCAAAATACTGAAGATGGGTCGAGGATGGGTATTCCAGCATGACAATGACCCAAAACATACTGCCAAGGCAACAAAGGAGTGTCTCAAGAAGAATCACATTAAGGGCATGGAGTGGCCTAGTCAGTCTCCAGACCTTAATCCTATAGAAAATGTATGGAGGGATCTGAAACTTCAAATTGCCAAGAGATAGCCAAGAAACCTTAAGGATTTAGAAAAGATCTGTAAAGAAGAGTGTACCAAAATCCCTCCTGAGATGTGTGCAAACCTGGTCACCAACTACTAGAAACATCTTACCTCTGTGATTGGTTGATATTCTGTCTCTATCATTTAAAATACACGGATGATAACAATTATAGACTCTTCATGTCTTTGTAAGTTGAAAAACTTACAAAATCTGTAGGGGATCAAATAATTATTTTCCCCACTGTATATTTTTTGTACTTTTGTACATAAATTATTCACATTTATATATTAACCCCTTGGTGACTACGCTCTGGCTGTTTTACTGCTACAGATCACATATATACAGTATCTCACAAAAGTGAGTACACCCCTTGTATAACAGTGTAAATTTGCTGTCCCCTCAAAATAACTCAACCCAGCCATTATTATCTAAACCGCTGGCAACAAATGTGAGTACACCCCTAAGTGGAAATGTCCAATTTGAGCCCAATTAGCCATTTTCCCTCCCTGGTGTCATGTGACTCCTTAGTGTTACATGATCTCAGGTGTGAATGGGGAGCAGGTGTGTTAAATTTAGTGTTATCACTCTCACTCTCTCATACTGGTCACTGGAAGTTCAACATGACACCTCATGGCAAAGAACTCTCTGAGGATATAAAAAAAAGAATTATTGCTCTACTTAAAGATGGCCTAGGCTATAAGAAGATTGCCAAGACCCTGAAACTGAGCTGTAGCACAGTGGCCAAGACCATACAGTGGTTTAACAGGACAGGTTCCACTCAGAACAGGCCTTGCCATGGTCGACCAAAGAAGTTGAGTGCACATGCTCAGCGTCATATCCAGAGATTGTCTTTGGGGAAATAAACGTATGAGTGCTGCCATCATTGCTGCAGAGGTTGAAGGGGTGGGGGGTCAGCCTGTCAGTGCTTAGACCATACAACGCACACTGCATAAAATTGGACTGCATGGCTGTCATCCCAGAAGGAAGCCGCTTCTAAAGATGATACACAAGAAAGCCCGCAAACAGTTTGCTGAAGACAAGCAGACTAAGGACATAGATTACTGGAACCATGTCCTGTGGTCTGATGAGACCAAGATAAACATATTTGGTTCAGATGGTGTCAAGTGTGTGTGGCGGCAACCAGGTAAGGAGTACAAAAACAAGTGTGTCTTGCCTACAGTCAAGCATGGTGGTGGGAGTGTCATAGTCTGGGGCTGCATGAGTACTGCCAGCACTGGGGAGCTACAGTTCTTTGAGGGAACCATGTAGTCCAACATTTACTGTGACATACTGAAGCAGAGCTTGATCCCCTCCCTTCGGGCCACAGGGCAGTATTCCAACATGATAACAACCCCAAACATACCTCCAAGATGACCACTGCCTTGCTAAAGAAGCTGAGGGTAAAGATGATGGACTGGCCAAGCATGTCTCCAGACCTAAACCCTATTGAGCATCTGTAGGGCATCCTCAAACAGAAGGTGGAGGAGCACAAGGTCTCTAACATCCACCAGCTCCGTGATGTTGTCATGGAGGAGTGGAAGAGGACTCCAGTGACAACCTGTGAAGCTCTGGTGAACTCCATGCCCAAGAGGGTTAAGGCAGTGCTGGGAAATGGTGGCCAAACAAAATATTAACACTTTGGGCCCAATTTTAACTTAGGGGTGTACTCACTTTTGTTGCCAGCGGTTTAGACATTAATGGCTGTGTTGAGTTATTTTGAGGGGACAGCAAATTTACACTGTTATACAAGCTGTACACTCACTACTTTACATTGTAGCAAAGTGTAATTTCTTCAGTGTTGTCACATAAAAAAATATTTATCCCTGTCCCTGATTTGGAGGGACTGTCCCTGATTTGGAGGGACTGTCCCTGATTTGGAGGGACTGTCCCTGATTTGGAACAAAGTCCCTCTGTCCCTCTTTCCTCCTCATTTGTCCCTCATTTTGGTCTGATCTATATAGTTGTATATAAAATGCACTTATCTTTCAAAAAGTGTTTCCCAGTGCTAAACTTTTTCATCCAAATTCTAAATTGCTGCATTTGTCAATTTTAAAAGGCAATATAAATATATTAGTGGTAAAAAAAAAGCACTTGTGGATTTAATTAACCTTTTTTTTTGGTTATGTCCCCTTTAACCGGTTCCCGACCGGCGCACGACTATATACTTTGGCAGAATGGCACGGACAGGCAGGAGGGCGTATATATAAGTCCCTCCTTAATGCCGTCCGTGCCATCGGGAGCGCGCCAGGAGCGGCGCGCTCCCGATCCGGTCGGGACCCCCGTGAGGCCGGTCGCGGGTCCCGCGGACTAGATCGCCGCAAGGACACCCGCGATCGTCTCACGGGAAGGCAGAACGGGGAGATGCGGAAATAAACAGCATCTCCCTCTTCTGCCTAGCAACTAGTGACGCCGATCTCTGCTCCCTGTGATTAGAGCAGAGATCAGCATTCACTAGCTGACAGCCAAGCCAGTAAGAAACACACCCCTAGGCATACTTAACCCCTACACTGCCACACCCTGGTTAACCCCTTCACTGCCAGTGTCATTTATACAGGAATCAATGCATTTAAATAGCATTGATTACTGTATAAATGACAATGGTCCCAAAAATGTGTCAAAAATGTCTGATGTGTCCACCATAATGTCGCAGTCACAATAAAAATCGCTGATCGCCGCCATTACTAATAAAAAAAAATATTAATAAAAATGCTATAAAACTATCCCCTATCTTGTAAACGCTATAACTTCTGCGCAAACCAATCAATAATCGCTTATTGCGATTTTTTTACCAAAAATATGTAGAAGAATACGTATCGGCCTAAACTGAGGAAAAAAAACGATTTTTTATATATTTTTGGGGGATATTTATTATAGCAAAAAATAAAAAATAATGTGTTTTTTTTCAAAATTGTCGCTCTTTTTTGTTTATAGCGCAAAAAATAAAAACCGCAGGGGCGATCAAATACCACCAAAAGAAAGTTCTATTTGTGGGAAAAAAAAAATTTTTGGGAGCCACGTCGCACGACCGCGCAATTGTCAGTTAAAGCGACGCAGTGCCGAATCGCAGAAAGGGGCTTTGGCTGCAAATTGGTCTGGTCTGAAAGTGGTTAAGGGGCGTGACAAGGGGCGTGTCCTATGCCTACATACGTTTGCTAGTAGGTGTCCCTCATTGCCGTCTCAAAATGTTGGGAGGTATGTTATAGTATATCTGTGTTGCATCCGACATTGGCAAGGCATGCCCCAGTGATTTGTAGGGTTGAATATATAGTTGCTTTGTGCTAGTGAATAATATAGAAACAAGAAGGAACAAGTAGAACGCCACTGCCCTTCCTTTTATTATACATACGCTGCCCTGCATTGGCTAGCCATAAGCATTAGCATAGACAGGTCATACTGACTGTAGAGGCATCATTAAAACTGATCTTTCAAGGATATGACTGTTCAGAAAAAAAACTGTAGCCCTATATAATTTCATACCTTAGGCGGCATGGACATCTGTCAGAATTCCTTAATACTCTTTTTTCAGACTTTAATATAGAGAGACTTGGAAATGGAGGCTTGAAAAAGTAAAAAGAAATGCTAATTATGCTTAAATTCAATTTAAGAACTAGCTCTTCACATAACTTTTATAATTTAGTACGAGGCACATACTTCATGAATAGAACAGTTAGGATACTGTAATTAAGCAACCCTTGAGAAGATTTTGTCAGCCATTTTGTTCCAGTAGACTTTTTTGAATAATTAACTTGTGTTTTGGCTTTAGAAGTAACAGTAATTTTTTTATTATAAGAAATATTCTCAAACCTAATTAGATGACTCTGCAATGAAGTTTGTGAATTTTTTGGAGCTAAAATGATTTACAGTAGATAACTACCTGTATTTGCTATGTGTATGTACGCTACAAATAGACATTAAATTGTGCTTATAAGTATTTTAAAAAGCTGAGCTGAACTCTTACCACTGAACCTCCAGAAGATTTACCCCCCTTCATGACATGGGCGGTTTTTGCTATATGGCACTGCATCACATAAGCTGTCCATAAATGAAATTTCAGTAATTTTTTCCCCCACGAATAGAGCTTCCTTTTGGTGGTATTTGATCACCACTGGGATATTTTTTATTTTTTGCACTATAAAAGAAGAAAGACTGACATTTTTGCAAACAAAAACAACATTTTTTACATTTTGCTATAAAACATATCCATTAAAAAAAAAAAGCGGGACTGTGAAATTGCGGCAGTCAGCCTGACACTAACTGACACGTTTTGACATTTTGCCTGGAACCAGTGACACTAATGCAGTGATAATTTATAAAAAATATGCATTGACACTGTACTAATGACACTGGCTGGGAAGGGGTTAAACATCTTTGGGAATCAAAGGGTTAAATGTGTTTATGTGTACACAGTATGGTGTTTTTACTAAGGGATGTGCTGGATTTTATTCCCTGTTTTGCAGAGAAACAAAATCTACCACACCCTTACTGACAGGATGGAGCTCTGCATTGTTTACATATGCAGAGCTCTGTCCTGTGTCTCTCCTCGCCGATCAGTGGGTGGCGGCGGATATCTATTGGCCGGCACCCGCTGATCGGCATCTGCTGTCACTAATCACAGCAGAAGCTGGAGCCCTCCCCATGCAGAAGTGCATAATCACGTACAGTGCCTTGAAAAAGTATTCATACCCTTGACATTTTCCACATTTTGTCACATTACAACCAAAAACATAAATCTATTTTATTGGGATTTTATGTGATTGACCAACACAAAGTGACACATAATTGTGAAGTGGAAGGAAAATTATTTATGGGTTTCAAAATTTTCTACAAATAAATATCTGAAAAGTGTGGTGTGCATTTGTATTCATCCCTTGAGTCAATACTTTGTAGAACCACCTTTCACTGCAATTACGGCTGCAAGTCTTTTTGGGGATGTCTCTATTAGCTTTGCACTTCTAGAGAGTGACACTTTTGCCCATTCTTCTTTGCAAAATAGCTCAAGCTCTGTTAGATTGGATGGAGAGCATCTGTAAACAGCAATTTTCAAGTCTTGTCACAGATTCTCAATTGGATTTAGGTCTGGCCTTTGACTGGGCCATTCTAACACATGAATATGCTTTGATCTGAACCATTCCATTGTAGCTCTGGCTGTATGTTTAGGGTCATTGTCCTGTTGGAAGGTGAACCTCTGCCCCAGTCTCAAGTCTTTTGCAGACTCAACCAGTTTTCTTCTAAGATCGCCCTGTATTTGGCTCCATCTATCTTCCCATCAACTCTGACCAGCTTCCCTGTCCCTGCAGAAGAAAAGCGTCCCCACAACATGATGCTGTCACCACTATGTTTCACGATGGGGATGTGTTCAGGGTGATGTGCAGTGTTTAGATTTTTTGCCACACATAGCGTTTTGCTTTTAGTCCAAAAAGTTCAATTGTCTCATCTGAATAGAGCACCTTCTTCCACATGTTTGCTATGTCCCCCACATGGCTTCTCACAAACTGCAAATGGGACTTCTTATGGCTTTCTTTCAACAATGGCTTTCTTCTTGCCACTCTTCCATAAAGGCCAGATTTGTGCACGATTAACCACTTGCCGACCGGCGCACGACGATATACGTCGACAGAATGGCACGTACAGGCAGAGGGCGTATATATAAGTCCCTCCTTTAGCCTGTCCGTGCCATCGGGAGCGCGCTGGGAGCGGCGCGCTCCCACGCCGGTCGGGACCCCTGTGAGTCCGATCGCGGTCCCCGCAGACTCGATCGCCGCGGGGACCCCCACTATCGTCTCACGGGAAGGCTGAACGGGGAGATGCCGAGATAAACAGCATCTCCCCGTTCTGCCTAGCAACTAGTGACGCCGATCTCTGCTCCCTGTGATTGGAGCAGAGATCAGCATTCACTAGCTGACAGCCACGCCCCCCCACAGTAAGAAATACACCCCTAGGCATACTTAACCCCTCCCCTCCCCCTAGTGGTTAACCCCTTCACTGCCAGTGTCATTTATACAGGAATTAATGCATTTAAATAGCATTAATTGCTGTAAAAATGACAATGGTCCCAAAAATGTGTCAAAAATGTCCGATGTGTCCGATGTGTCCGCCATAATGTCGCAGTCACAAAAAAAATCGCAGATCTCCGCCATTACTAATAAAAAAAAAAATTATTAATAAAAATGCTATAAAACTATCCCCTATCTTGAAAACGCTATAACTTCTGCGCAAACCGATCATTAATCGCTTATTGCGATTTTTTTTACCAAAAATATGTAGAAGAATACGTATTGGCCTAAACTGAGGAAAAAAAAATGTTTTTTATATATTTTTTGGGGATATTTATTATAGCAAAAAGTAAAAAATAATGCATTTTTTTCAAAATTGTCGCTCTATTTTTGTTTATAGCGCAAGAAATAAAAACCGCAGGGGTGATCAAATACCACCAAAAGAAAGCTCTATTTGTGGGAAAAAAAGGACGTCAATTTTGTTTGGGAGCCACGTCGCACGACCACGCAATTGTCAGTTAAAGCGACGCAGTGCCGAATCGCAAAAAGGGGCCTGGTCCTTTGGCTGCAAATTGGTCCGGTCTGAAAGTGGTTAATAGTTGTCCTGTGGTCTCCAGTTAGTCTCCCACCTAAACTGTGGATCTCTGCAGCTCCTCCAGAGTTACGATGGGCCTTTTGGCTGCTTCTCTGATTAATGCTCTCATTCCCCAGACTATCAGTTTAGGTGGACAGCCATGTCTTGGTAGGTTTGAGGTTGTGCCATACTCTTTTTATTTTCAACTGATGGATTTAACAGTGCTCCGTGAGATGTTAAAAGCTTGGGATATTTTCTTAGAACCTAACCCTGCTTTAAACTTCTCCACAACTTTATCCCTGACCTGTCTGGTGTGTCCCTTGGCCTTCATGATGCTGTTTGTTTAATAAGGTTCTCTAACAAACCTCTGAGGGTTCCACAGAACAGCTGTATTTATACTGAGATTAAATTACACACAGATGGACTCTATTTACTAATTAGGTGACTTACGAAGTTAGGGGTATCAGAGTAAAGGGGTCTGAATACAAATGCACACCACACTTTTCAGATATTTATTTGTAAAAAATGTTGAAAACCATTTATCATTTTCCTTCCCCTTTACAATTATGTGCTGCTTTGTGTTGGTCTATCACATAAAATCCCAATAAAATATATTTACGATTTTGGTTGTAACATGACAAAATGTGGAAAATTTCAAGGGGTATGAACACTTTTTCAAGGCACTATATACATGATTCTGCATGGGTGGGGGGAGAGACCCTAACTTCTGCTGTGATTAGTGACAGCAGATGCTGAGGAATTTTCCACATTTTGTCATGTTACAACCAAAAACTTAAATGTATTCAATTGGGCTTTTATGTGATAGACCAACACAAAGTTGCACATAATTGTGAAGTGAAAGGAAAATGATAAATGGTTTTCAACATTGTTTACGAATAAATATGTGAAAAGTGTGGTGTGCATTTGTATTCAGCCCCCTTTACTCTGATACCCCTAACTAAAATCTAGTGGAACTAATTGCCTTCAGAAGTCACCTAATGAGTAAATAGAGTTCATCTGTGTGTAATTTATTCTCAGTATAAATATAGCTGTTCTGTAAAGCCCTCAGAGGTTTGTTAGAGAACCTTAGTGAACAAACAGCATCATGAAGGCAAAAGGAACACACCAGACAGGTCAGGGATAAAGTTGTGGAGAAGTTTAAAGCAGGGTTAGGTTATAAAAAATATTCCCAAGCTTTGAACATCGCACAGAGCATCCATCATCCATAAATGGAAAGAGTATGGCACAACTGCAAACCTACAGTTTGCAGTTTTGCACACATTCCTCCTTGGGCTTTATCCGCCCTACCATTGCAACAGGTTGGTTTATACGATACATGCATTCATGCATTCCATTATATACTTCATGATTATTTTGCCAATGTAGCAATGTTTAATTATATACCGTATTTATCGGCGTATAACACGCACCGGCGTATAACACGCACCCCAAGTTTAGGAGGGAATTTTAAGGAAAAAAAGTTTTAGGAGAGAAGTTTAGGGAAAAAAAAAAAAACTTACATTTAAGCGTCATTTGCAGCTTGCCCAGCGTCATTTGCAGCTTGCCCAGCATCATTTGCAGCCTTTCCCAGCGTCATTTGCAGCCTTTCCCAGCGTCATTTGCAGCCTTTCCCAGCGTCATTTGCAGCCTTTCCCAGCGTCATTTGCAGCCTGCCCAGCATCATTTGCAACCTGCCCAGCATCATTTGCAACCTGCCCAGCGTCATTTGCAGCCTGCCCAGCGTCATTTGCAACCTGCCCAGCGTCATTTGCAACCTGCCCAGCGTCATTTGCAACCTGCCCAGCGTCATTTGCAACCTGCCCAGCGTCATTTGTAGCTTGCCCGGCGTCATTTGTAGCTTGCCCGGCGTCATTTGCAGCTTGCTAGTGTCATTTGCAGCTTCCTAGTGTCATTTGCAGTTCGCCATCATTTAAATTTCCCGCCGCGAGAAATACCGCGCATGCGCGGCCGAAAAAGACCGAACCGCGGCCGAAAAAGGCCGAAGTGCGGCCGAAAAAGACCGAGCCGACTGTTCAGCTCCGCTCGGAGTCCCGCCTCCCTGCTGTTTCGGAAGCGAGCGCAGGGAGGCGGGACTACGAGCGGAGCTGAACAGCCGGCTTCGGTCTTTTTCGGCCGCGCTTCGGCTTTTTCCGGCCTTTTTCGGCCGCGCTTCGGCTTTTTCCGGCCTTTTTCGGCCGCGCTTCGGCTTTTTCCGGCCTTTTTCGGCCGCGGTTCGGCCTTTTTCGGCCGCGGTCGCCATTTTTCGGCGCCGCAACCGATTTTTGTCATTTTTTTTTTTGGGTATCGGCGTATAACACGCACCCACGACTTTCCCCCGATTTTAAGGGGGAAAAAGTGCGTGTTATACGCCGATAAATACGGTACATATTATATCATATTATATTATAATTGACACCTGAACAGACTATTTATGTCTGCCTTCTCGTTGTTCTTTGGTCGGGATTTTTGATTGGCTCTGCTCCCTCAGCTCTCTTCCCAAGCATATATCGCTGCCATCCTCGGTGAACATAGGCCTTTGCCGATTGGTAAGGGGCCTTTTCTTTTTCTGAAAGGCCCCTCTTACCGCTTGTCCATCATTTATTCATGTGTTTTATCACATCTCGTGAAACACATTGGGTGTTTTAGATGTTATGTATACTCATGTATTTCTAATGCAATGCAATCTTTAACCAGGTATAAATTGTATCTGCTTTGCCTTTGTTTATGCTACTCTTTTATGTGTGATCATTTGTGCAATAAATGTTTTTATTGTATTTATATTTGTCAATTTCATCTGCCTATTGTGCACACCTCATATAAAGTCTATTTTTAATAGACACATTTTGTTCAATTTGGAATCTATACCTTTGGTTCTTCATCTGTGCTGCACATGTGCCATTGCTCCTTCTTTTCAGCATCTGTCTGATGCCACTTTCACTGGCTGAACCATAACAAGTCACTCAAGGAAACATCATATGTGTGGGATTGCAAGCACTGTGTAATCACAAGGGAGTATCTGAAGTGTTTCAAGGGGAAGGAATGAAATGCGTAGGTTTCATTGGCAGTGCACACATGGCCATGGAACAAGGACAACTCAATGAGGAGCTTAGGGCACTCCTCCAAGGTACATTTATTGGGGGTCGCTTTGAACTGACCTAATAAAACAAGGTTTTGATTATTTAAAGCACAGCTCCAGAATATTAACCACCCTCTCAAAAACAAAACTATCCAATAGTCAATTTTACTTAACTGAAGCCACAGTCACATGATGATCTATCTCTCTCCTTCTGTTTACTTCTTAGGGTCCTTCATCCACTTACAGCGGCCGGGTCCTATCTCATAGGTTCCAGAGGAAGGATAGCTCACTGGGGAAATCTGGGGACAGTTCTCAAGAACGTTCACGGAAAAATGTCTGATCCCCAGGGAAGGAAATTAGCTTGGCTCATAGGGGAAACTGTGACTTGAATCCATTACACTGCAGGACGAATAAGGAAGAAGTGTTTTCTAATCAAGAATGAGGAGTAAAGAAAGTATTTGATGCACAGTGTACTATTTAAATTTCATTGTATGTACCTGAATCTGAACCAAGGCCCTCTGCTCCATCTGGCAGTAAATCTTCTTGTTGAGCCACCTGAAATGCTGGACAGTGCCCTTGAATAAACATACTTTCTAGCTTGTTTTTGGTGAACCGTAAATGCCTTGCTCCTCCCATGATTTCCTATTTAAGCGATGTTTTTGGTCTTCCTGTTTGCCAGATTAGTGTGCTCTTCTTCATCCAATATCTTGCTCCTTACGCTCCTGCTGCCATCAGCATCTTTATTACCATTTGTTACTAACCTTTGGCTTGTCCCTTGACTATGCTTCCTCTTGATCCCTACCTGCAAACACTTGTTACCAACTTTTGGCTTGTTTGCTTGCTATGCTTCTGCTTGATCCCTACCTGCTAAATTTGCTACTGCCCAATGACTTGCAGGCACTTATGCCTTAACCCAAGGTAGGGAGATGCGGTCATGTGGCAGTCAACAAAAAGGAAGATCTCCTGAGCTTAGAAGTGGGCTACAACTTCACTGTTATCTTCTTGTACTCTGTGGCTGACTGCACTACACTGATGACACTTGAACACGTGTGCAGCATTTTGAGGCTGGTACCACTGAGCCTATACAGCTCCACCAAATAAGAAATGCATATCACCTCTCTCCCAGTGACCTATCCCATGGTTACTCTGCGATACAGGAAACACTTTCTCTCCTTCTCCAACCACCGTGCTTGCTTATTCTCCCAGGGTACCTCATACATCTTTCTCCTTCCTATGTGAATATAGGTTGGGTCCCTAGGCACTCTGTGTCATGGGTCCAGTCCCAAAAAGTGGGTAACAGCCACAAGTGGAGGTGCCAAGCACTTAACCCCCTCCACTACATCCACACTTGTCTCCTGACTGATTGGCATACCTTGCATGTGACACAAATACTATAGTCCTTAGCAACAGCACATTACCTTCCACTGGGCAGTACTCTGTGTGTTAGACCCATATATTGTATCTTCCTCTAGCTCAGTTCCCTTGTTGTGTCCCTTCTGTTCTTATGATACACCGTGCACCCTTTTAAGAGACTTCAGACCAGGCAAATAAAGTAAACAAACAAGATCCTTTCCAATACAGTTCTCAAAGAGACATTCTCAGCACAGTTACTATACAGAGCTCTTCTAATATCCCGTAGAGTGTGCATTCCTTATACAGAAGGCAAGTCCATCAAGCAATCCCTTTTAAGGCAAAAGTCAATTAAGGCAATAATCCATGAGAGGCACTACAAGTCCCTTATGCTCCATACACACGGTCGGAAATTCCGACCACAAAATCCGTTGGAATTTTTCCAACGGATTTTGTCCGACACTGGTGTTGCATACACACGGTCGAAGCAAAGTTGTCGGAAAATCCGATCATTCTGAACGTGGTGATGCTCGTTGTGTACGACAGAACTACGTAGAGGCTAGTAGCCAATAGGTTTGGTCTCCTAATTTGTTCTGAGCATGCGTGGCACTTTGTCCGTCGGAATTCTCACACGATCGGAAAAAGTCAGATCGGATTTTGTCGTCGGAAATTTGAAAGTCCGATGGAGCCCACACACGGTCGGATTTTCCAACAACATGGTCCGATCGGACATTTTCCGTCGGAATTTCGGACCGTGTGTATGGGGCATTAGAGTCAATTATTGGCAGTAGTCCATAAAAACAAGTCCATGGTTAGAAGCTACAAGTTCATAGGGTCACCAGGCACCCCACCACCACCCCACCCCCTCCTCCACCAGGAGCCCCGAATGGGCTCCTATCAACCCCCCAAAGGGGGTGATCTCTCCAGCAGAGTATCCAGCTACATTTTGGCAGTATTTCCCCAATAACTCTCTCAGGGGCTTGGAGACAGCCCCTTTTATGTTGGTTAACTTGTAGGGGGCAGTAACCTGGCTGAAAATGGTGGAAAAAGCATTTACCCTTACAGCCTGGGTACCTCTAGCTCTCAGGTCAGCCTGAGACACACAGGGGACTGTGTGATTGGCATGACAAAGTCTCTTTTATACTTTTATGCACTTGTATAGAAATAACGTTTTTAATTTCTAAAATTATTTACAAGGAACCAAACTGTGAATATTAAAATCCTGTACACATCATTAAAAATGTTATAAAATGGCAATATACAAATAGATATTTACTGTAAAATACTGGCTATTATTTTTGTGGGTACTTTTTAGCTTTGATATTCCCTGGTAATAGCCTGGTGCCCATTTGCAGTAAGGGCATATAATCCAAAAGGATGGCCAATTACAGTAAGGGCAGAAAGGTACCTACAAAATCAGTACTGCATAAAATAGAAGTTGTCCTTTTTACATTGGTACAACATTTCAATGGTTCCATTACTATAAAAAGTTTAAACAACAACAATTGCACACATGCACAGGATTATGCACATAGAGTTCTGAGTTGTCAGAGGAATCCTGGAATTTACTGTATGTTGTTCATATCCCAGGAGTCTCCCATCAATGTCATAAGGAAATGGGGGAGAGAAAAATAGGGATTTACAAAAAATATTTAAAAAATTTAATTTAGTGAACACATAGGGAAAATATTATTTCAACTTGTAAAATAATGTGAAGGTCTGCTTCAGAGCTGGTTCACGCCAGAAATCGCACAGGAATGTGCTCACGTTCCTGTGCGATTCATGTGCAATTTGAGTGCAGTGAGATTTTAGCCTATTCATTTGAAGGTACAGGCAAACACACTGTGTTTAGGGTGTCCTTAGCATTGCATTGACACCCTGTGCAGATCACAAGTGCAGTGCGTTATGAATACAGTGTAGGAAACATGCATGTAATGCAGGTTTCTCGCAACCACGTTCTGGTGTGAACAGGCTACTAATCAGATATGTTTCTCCAATACATCTAAAACATTAAAAACGCTAGTATTCCAAGGTAAAGATTAAATGGCTATGAAAGGCCACTGAAACACAATATGTGAGGAACCAAGTGCGTGTTCGTGTTAACGGATTAATCGTCCTAGATATAGGTCATCATAACCAACACACTACAACCTGTAGTGTTCAGACTTTAATACCGCACCTGTGCACTGAATTTGTAGCAACTGTTTTTTCTCTGTTTGGAGGAGGGTCTTGCCCCTGCTGCTCATCAAAGCAACTTTTACTTTGACGTCTACATCTCACAGCTCACAAGTCAAATCCTCTGTGTGCCTATGGGAAAGCTTTGAAGCAGAGGAAGCAAGGGAGGATGTGCTACCATGCAGCTGAATACTAACTACAACATTCTGAAAAAAAACGTTATACTTTTTGTTCCTTTATACCACACCTATGCAGCATATTTCCATACCTGGCTGTAAGTTTGAAGGTAACAGAAAACAGGGTGTACGCAGAAAAGGTTGGGAGGTGTCCTTTAACTAGAACCCCTGTAGTGATTTACTTTTCCTGCATGCAGAACACTCACATTGCTTCCCACTACGTATATATGCAGGGAGTATTATTTTAATTTTTGAGCCAGAGAAGAGGGATAATAGCCATAGATCTTTGTCTTTAACAGTTATTGAGCAATGAATATTGCATTGCCATTCTCTTGCTATAAAAGCAATCACTGCCTGCAGTATCAGACCCAGTATTCTTTATTGAGTATCTTATATCTATACCAAGGGGTATATTTATGAAAAACAATTGCATGGCTCTTCATCCAACAAAATTGCATGTGAGATTGTTCTGTGCAAAATAGGGCAAAATAGAATGTTTTCAGGCTATATACAATGCACATTCACTGTGCGAATGGTGAAAATACTGCATTGTCGCCACTAGATAGAGCTGAGGAGCATACTTATTTCCTATAATGGTCTGCACCATCTAATGGACATAATGTGGTATTTTCCCCATGCATACATTTGATCTGCAGACCATATAGTCCGTGGGCAATCAATTTTGCCCCATTCTCACAGAACAAATTTAAATGCTGTTTCGATGGATTAGTAACTATGCAAATGTATTAGAAATACACCATGTTTGATGAGGAGGCATATTCAAAGTTTTCACCATTTTGAGTAAGTTTATCTTTATAACATTTTTTTACCAAAAAAATATTGTGTTTTTTTTATACATTTTCTTATGTTAACTTTTCCTCCTTTTACCTTGCTGTGGCCCTTTAACTCTGTTTACATTTAAAGTGAGGATGTGGTCTATTGCTTTTTAAGCATATATTTCTAAAGGCCCATTAATACGACTTGCATATACCACATGTTACTGTAATGCATGGTGATGCATTTTATATACACTACTGTATATTGCCAAAAAGTATTGGGACACCTGCTTCTACACGCACATCAACTTTAACTGCTTGCTGCCCGCCCACCGTCAGATGACGAGGGAGCGGTGCAGCTCTTGTTCTGGGATGCCGTCATATGACGGGGGCGCACAGCGCGGCGATCACGGACGCGCCGTGAACCTCGTCCGACGCGTTTCCCCAATTGAAGTCTTTTTTTAGACGAAATGCGTCGGACGAGGTTCACCATTCCCCATACTGCTTTTTAATTTTGAAACTAGGCAACCGCAATTTGGTTGTCTCAACCCCGCGCCTAGAAAATACTATACAATTAAAAAGTGGATTGATAATTGCAACAAAGTGTGCTTACGCTTAAAACTTGATTAGCTTGATTACATTTTTTTATATTAAGCTGCTCCCTTAGAAATCCTTGCTTTTTAATTGTGATCACTTTTATATTTACATTTTTTTTCATGTTGGTTTTTATCAATAAAACCTTCTCATTTTGACCTGCACCATCGGAGCCCCCTCTTTATTCTTTCCTTTTTTATGACATATGGTCTGAAAAATATTTGGGGAGTACCTTCTCAGAGTCTGTGTCATACCAGCCGAGTTGACATACCACTGGTTCTAGTTCTCTCGTGGACCCCTCTTTGACCTCACGGTTCCTGTTCCATTGTTGTGGCTGGCAGCCCACCTGGTGATCCACGGTCCGGCCATTCGCATCATTTCGGTGGAAGCCGAGGAAAGAACAACAGAGTGCATCTGTCTTCTTCCGGGGTTACAGTGAAGGTCCGGTCCGTTGGCTTCTTCAAGCTTTTCCATGCCTATTTTTACTCTCTGTCGCTGACAGAGGGTCCACCTGTTCCGGTAAGCATACATCCGCATTATCCAAGAAAGTGTCCCATGGGAGGATTTTTATGATTCAAGACACCCCTGTCACAATATCATTTTATCTTTGTTGGACATTCATGTTCACATTTTTGTCACGTTATTATTTCATTTATGTTGGACATTCACGATATGCTCACATATTTTTGATTATATGGAGATTTTCTATTTATAGTCTCCCCATCCTGTTTAGGTTACATATTCATTTTTTTAGGTAATTTGTTTGACACTGATTCACCTATTGCAGCGCTACATTTTTTACTCACAATTTCATACTCCTATTTTTGTGGAACTATGCACCAGTGCACAAAGCAAGGTCCATAAAGACATGGATGAGGGAGTTTGGGGTGGAGGAAAATGACTGGCCTGCACAATGTCCTGACCTCAACCTAATAGAACACCTTTGGGATGAATTACAGTGGAGACTGCGATCCAGGACTTCTTGTCCATCATCAGGGCCTGACCTCACAAATGCACTTCAGGAAGAATGGTCAAACATTGACCTATAGCCTTCCCAGAAGAGTTGAAGATGTTATAGCTGCAAAGAGTGGACCAGCTCAATATTGAACCCTATGGACTAAGACTGGGATGCCATTAAAGTTCATGTGCGTGTAAATACTTTTGACAATATATACGTGTACGTTGATGTACTGCAGTGTCATTCAATATGGTTATGGAAACCAGGAGCATAGACACAGGAACTTACATCATAACCATGTAGTTCCATTAAGAAGAACAATACAATATGCAAGCATTAAACATAATACTACCATAACACTACCTAGTGACAGAACTACCAATCACTGTATATTACATGGGAATGGTTGCTCTATCTCTGTACTGTATAAATAAACAGTATGTTAACCCCTTCACGCCAACATAACACATATATGCCTCACTGCACTGGGCTTTTTTTTGTAGGACTGCATATATATGTTTCCCACGAGAGCCCCGAGCCCTGTACCAACAAACGGGCTACCACAGTGTTCAGTCACTGTGAAGCCCGTCCCTGTGTTTTTCCTTTCTGTGAATGGAGAAGGACACAATGTATGTTTCTCGTTACTTGCAGAAAGAAAAAATACTTTGCAATTTTTTTTAAAATAAATTAAATAAAAAAAATTTAAGAAAAAATTAAGAAAAAAACCTAGATCAAGGTTAGAACTCTAGTTTAATCAGTTCACCTTGAACTAGCAGAGAATGAAATCATACTCTTTTATTGAGTAAACCATAAATTCCCTGGTTCACGTGGTGGCCCCATTTTGATTACATGCTGCCAATCATCGGGTTATTATGTGTGTGTATATATATTATATATATATATATATATATATATATATATATATATATATATATATATATATATATATATATATATATTATATTATATATATATATATATATATATATATATATATATATTTATATTTATTTATATATATGCATCTTTTGATGAATAATTTACTGGCTACTTACCCCCCATTCATTGGCAGCAGGTGAAGGTGATGGTGGAGTTTTTTAACCCAGATTTTTTGCAACTTTATATTTTTGTAATTAGGATTCTGTAATTAAGCTGCATGGTCCTATTATAACATCCTTAAGCCCCATACACACGGTCGGATTTTCCCATGGATTCTGTCCTATCGGACAATGTTGTCGTAAAATCCGACCATGTGTAGGCACCATCGGACAGTGTACGTCGGATTGTCCGACGGATAAAGTCTTATCTCCTGCTGGATAGATTTTTCGACAGCAAAGTCCGATCACACCAAATCCGATCGTGTGTATCGAATTCCGACGGACAAAGTGCTACGCATGCTCAGATCACATTACAAGACCAAAGCTATTGGCTACTAGCCTCTACGTAGTCCCGTCGTAGGCAACAAACGTCACCACGTTCAGAATGATCGGATTTTTCGACAACTTTGTCCGACCGTGTGTACGCAACACCAACATTGGACAAAGTACGACGGACATGATCCGACGGACCTGGTCCTCGGATAATCCGCGCGTGTGTATGGGGCTTTAGTGTTCTTTATGCCCAGTCTCAGAGTTACGTGGATCGCACCTATACAAGGTGAGTCAGTGCACACACGGGACAATATTTTGGCTAATCACTAAGCCAAACAGTGTAAATATTAGTGAGTTATTGGCATACAGATATTGTTCTTTGTATGTTGATCTAGGTCAGTGCCAGGATTAGTGTTTGGGTCAAGTAAGGGTCAAAGGTCAAAGTCAGGGTCTAAGGTTAGGGTCAGTATATTTTGGACAGGGTTTTTTTTTTAAAGTGTTGTATACCCATTTGTTAAATTTTTACCTACAGGAAAGCCTACAATAAGTCTTACCTATAGGTAAAATGAATATCTCCTAAACCTGTACGGACAGTTTTCCTTTGATAATAAATAAAATCAGGAGATATCCAAAACTATTTACTACCAAATGAAAGCCCAATTTGTCCTGACAAAAAACAAGGTATAATCCACCTAAATACACAAAGTTGAGATGATATGTATGGTTTTACTAAGACCCCTTTCACATTGAGGGGTTTTTCAGGCACTTTTGTACTAAAAATAGCGCCTGTAAAGTGCCTGGAAAACGTCTACCCTGCAGTCTCAGTGTGAAAGCCTGAGTGCTTTCACACTGAGGCGATGCGCTGGCAGGACGTTAAAAATAAAGTCTTGCAAGCAGCGTCTTTGGAGCGGTGAAGCAGCGGCATAAACACCGCTCCTAAACCGCTCCTGCCCATTGAAATGAATGAGCAGCACCGCCGAACCGCCGGCAAAGCACCGCTGCAGCGGCGCTTTGCGGGTCGTTTTAACCCTTTTTCGGCCGATAGAAAAACCTCTGCAAAAACGTTGATAAAGCGCTGCTAAAAATAGCAGCGCTTTACCGCCGATGCCCCAGTCTGAAAGCAGCCTAACACATGTTAAAATTGCAAAATTGTGCTCAGGCATTTAGATTTGTTTTATCCTTAGGTGTGAATGGGGTTAACAATGCAGAAAAGCTAGACACAGGATGGTTCATAGAATTCCAGGTTCTTCTCTGCATGTAGGCTTCTCTATCACTGTAAAGAAACCAGGAAAATGTGGAAACCAGTGGCGGTTGGTGCTAAACTTTTTTGGGGGAGTGGCAAACAAACCCCTCCAAGGTTGGCACTTATCCCTCCACGGTCGTGGCACCACAGCTTCCTTGGCTTCTCCTCCCGGCCAACTCTTGTCCTGACTGGCTGGGAGAAAAAGCCGGAAGACAATAGCAAATAATGATTCAGTAGTGTCACAGGTGGGTGGGTTCTGAATCCCAAGCCCAACCTTTTTCAAGATTTTTCGATCATGTGGCTTGAAAAAAAAAAAAAATCATAGAAACCTATGAGTCCAGCACCCGGCATGCATCCCTGCATGCAAACTAGTGAAAGTAGAGGGGGGCGCCCAAAGGGCGTATGGGACTTTAAATGAGGTTACATCTAAGATGTACCTCCATCCCGTATTCGGGTAATGAAAAAAGACATGCATGCAAACTAGGGGGTGGCACCCCTGCACCCCTTATGGACCGGCCATTCCTGGTGGAAACTGTTTGTATTTAGAATAAAATGTAAAATTAGTTGTCAGTGTCTAAGTGTCACAGTCACTAGGGAGAGGAATTCTGGCACCCCAGCGTCTCCGTCTGAAATAATTGTCTTTGTTTCGGCAGACTTCTATTGCACACCACCATCTAGTGGCTGCAGGGTACAAGCACAGGCTGTGAGTAAATGCTGGGATGCAGGGGACACATATTTTTGCATTACTAACATTTGCTGGCAGTGAGATACAGAGATGTAGCCAGATCAGAAGGTATTCAAAGTGACTGTTAGAGGACCCATGGAACTTAAAATGTTTTTAGAGTGAGATACTTGTTGTTCCTCTGAAAGAGCAGTGGGATTTTATTGAGGAGTTTTATATAACATTTCCTTTTGACAACCGATTAATCTTTCTACTGCAATTTAGCGAATATGAATCCCCACATTCATTAATTCAAGATTCCATAATGACTTGAGAGAGTTTGTGTCTACTGCCTTTATCTCCCCATGATGTGCAAACAAGATGATGTTATCATAACAAGCACTAAAATAATTAAAGGTAAAGGAGAGAAGTATATAAAGGCTACCATTGCTGGCCTCCTTCTGAAAATGCTAATTGCCTGGCTTTCGCACTGATTCAATGACATTGCCAGCCTGGAACAAGCGTGAAGATCAAGAGTTCTGCCTGCATTTGTTAATATCTAACCTCAGCTCAGTAACACATCAAAGTATCACACCCAGAGACAACCAGACAATTTTTCATTTTCAGAAGGCAGTCGGTAATGACAGCCTACATATTTCTCGCAGTGTAAATGTCAAACGTTAAAAAAAAAGAAATTTATTCGTTGAGTTCAACCTTTACTTTCTGTTCTATAAAATATATAAAGACCCATGAGATACCACTAAATAAAACAACTCTAATTTATGTAAATATTTACTACATTTCTGTTTTATTATATATATATATATATATATATATATATATATATATATATATATATATATATATATATATATATATATATATATACATATACCGTATATACTATATATATATATATACACACACCATATATTATAATATATATATATATATATATATACACCGTATATATATATATATATATATATATATATATATATATATATATATATATATATATATATATATAGTAATATATTAGAATATAGGGGGTAACTGGAGAGTGCAAACTCTGGTGCCGCTGTGCATGGTAGCCAATCAGCTTCTAACTTCAGCTTGTTCAATTAGGCCCCTTTCACATGGGCTGTCCAATCAGGTCCGCCTGTCAGTTTTTCAAGCAGACCTGATCGGACGCTGCATTGTCCTCTATGGAGCGGTGGATGTCTGCTGACACCCACCACCATCCGATCCTGTCCGCCAAAAACAGATGGTGGTCCTATTTTCCATCAGTCCGACAGATCAGATGGCATCGGATGGAAACGGACATGCAGTCCGTTTCCATCCGATTGCCCCATAGAGGAGAGCGTGACTGTGTCTGTGTATAGCAGAGAGGACACAGACCTGTTACCTGCCTGCTCAGCGGGGACCAGCGGAGAGATCCCCCGATAAGCAAGCGGAATCTGCTTAGAGTAGGCGCAAGTGTAAAAGGGGCCTTAAGCTTTGACAATAAAACTTGGCATCTTATTAATTTCTATGCAGAGCTGCACCAGATTTTGCAGTTTTAGTAAATCAACCCCAATGAGTTTTATCAGCTTGGTATAAAACATACTGATGTCAGATAATATATATATTTTTTTCTATCGGAATTCACTCGTATGGTTTTGTAAACATATTTTTAAAACGGTTAAATGACTAGCTTATACAACCGAATGTTTCCTGTTTATAAAAGTGACATTTAACTGAATTCCTACAATCACGGACTGTGGAATAATATATGCTTGTATGATTGGATTTCAGTGGGAATAGGTTCTGCATTGCAAATGAGCAATGATATGTTCTCATGTTGATTTCATAATCCTACAAATGTATTCTACATAACCTTTATATTATGCCACAGAGATGTAGCCTCGAAAGACTATAAAGAGACAAGAAGAGAAGGCAAGCAGGAAATTTGTTGTAAAATATTCCATCAGGTAATTAAAAATCACTTATTTATTGAATCATGATATTCAACCGATTGTTCCTTTGTAGTTGATTTTTTTTTTTTTTTTAATTGTATGTGATTAAAAGGTTACTAATATCAGTTGCCCACATTATAAAGAAACTCTGATCTATGGTCATGCATACGAAGGAATATGTATAAGCAAAGCTTTAAAAAGCACTTTTCCCTAATGGGACTTCTGCTGCTTACATTTGTTTTAAGCCTTTCCTGACCAGAGGTCATTGAAGCGTAGATGCTCAGGCAAGATTAGCAATATCAGTTAACTATAATTCTATTATTAACCACTTCAATTCAGCGCACTTTCCCCCCTTCCTGCCCAAGACAATTTTCAGCTTTCAGTGTTGTAGCATTTTAAATGACAATTGCGGGGGCATGCTACACTGTACCCAAGCAAAATCTTTATCATTTTGTTCCCACAAATAGAGCTTTCTTTTGGTGGTATTTGATCGCATCTGTGATTTTTATTTTCTGCTAAACAAATAAAAAAAGGCCAAAAATTTTGAAAAAAAAAAGCCCCTTTTCTGTTTCTTTTTTTAAAACTTTGTAAATAAGCAGGTTTTCTCATTCGCTGGTGGTCCTGGGTGGGCATCCTCAGGGGGACTGCGCTGATAATCAATCACCGCAGATCCCCCCTGGCAGAGGAGCAGCCGGTCGGCTCTCCTCTACTTGCATCTGACAGATACAAAGCTTTTCCTGTTTTTGACCGGGATCAGCTGTGATTGGACACAGCTGATCACGTGGTAAAGTGTCTCCATTAGAGACTGACACGCGGTACCACCAATCACCGCGCTGCACGCCCACACGGGCACGCACTGGCGCGTTATCCTGATCACGCCATATGACGTCCGATCAGGATAACTAAACCACTTTGCCGACATCATTTTGCTATATGACAGGCGGCAACTGGTTAATTTGACTAGCTAAATAATGTTTACAATATAATGTAAATATGTCTTTCCTTCTAGATGTCTCTCAGGACAAGGTGTCATGGCTGACTTCAAGGTATTTTGAAAAATGTTAGCGTGAATCTGTCCTAAGGTTTGTTCGCATTAACATACAATGCAGAAGGGCAGTTTGCACATTTAGAATTTTTTATGTTTTTATTTTATTTAAAAAAATCACTGTTTTAAAGCACACATTGAACCCCACACACTAGAGGGCAGGTGGTCACCCATTGCCCCCCATGGGCTTGGGAAGGTACTGTAGCTCATACGCCCTCCACATGTCAGCATCACCTTCTGGAAGCATTCTGAATACAGCAGAGTCTGGGTTTCTTCGCCATCGGGTCTGTAGAAAGAGGAAAGGAATCTGGAAAAAGCAGGGAAAGAAGGAAGAAATTACTGTTCAAATGGAGGATAGAAAATGGAAGAAATATACCCTACATACAAGTTGTATGCTCCTGTCAAGGCTATAGATGGACCTGTTGATATGGTCAATAACCATGGTCAATAACCAATTCTGATAAAACTTGTTTTGACTATAATGTCTCTTCTTAGGACATACAACTGTTGGTATTTCATATAATGTTTATCTTTGTCAAGAGTTACTTATGTTCAGTTAACCCTACAGTTCCTTTCTCCATGACTGGTAGTGTAATAACTTTTTTTTATATTGCCAGTGTATAATACTGTCATGGATGCTCCTTTCATGTATCTGTTCAATATGATGTACATGCAACTATATTATCTTTCAATAAAAACCCTTTTTGTGAAAAAAAAATAATAAATTGAAGAAATTTGGGGTAAGAAAGATAAAAGGTAAAAAGGAAAGAGTTAACCCACCTCTCAATTGTACTCACATTTGATTATCACCTCTCTCCCGGCGTTGGAAAAGCTAAGAACTAAATGGCCCATGACATCCCTGATCTTGACAACGACGACTGGGACGACATATGGGATTTCCCTTTTACCTCCCTGGTCTCTCTGAGAGACCGCCTGATCAGATTCAAAATAGTTCACCGGGCGTACTTCACCCCCCACAGACTACACAAAATGAACCCTGACTCCCCTCCTGGGTGCTGGAGATGTGGTGCGATTCCTGGGGACTTCACCCATATCTTCTGGACCTGCCCAGAAATTACCATTTACTGGAAGGAGATTTTAGACTTTATCACGCAAATTACCTCTGTACCATTGCAACAATCGATGGCAATTTGCATACTAGGCCTGATTGAGCAACTAATCCCTACGGTGGCGGGACGCACGCTAATGGGACTCCTACTGTTTTATGCCCGCAAAGCCATAGCTCTTAGTTGGTGCAAACCAACCCCCCCCCCCCCTCCTCTCTACCTGTGGAAACAACTCATCAACAATAGCCTACCTCTGTATAAAGACACATACGCCAATAGAGGCTGCCCCAACAAGTATGACAAAGTCTGGTCTAAATGGTTGGCGGGTTCCTCCTCTGCTTCGGAGGCCTCTTAGTAGAACCTGCACAAAATGGCTCTCAAGTGGGTGCCAACTGTGCACAATGAATGTATCAGATGTTGTACCATCATATACGAATGTTAACTACAATATCCTGCGACCCAGGGAACTGTGCTGTTGTACAAACAATCACAATTTATGCTATATGCCTGCTGTCTATATAAGACATAACATAAATGAGGTCCCCACAGGGACCACATTGTTGCCATGTAAGACCAATGTATGTTTAACTGTTTGTTTGTTTTTTGTTTTGCTCATTGTAAATCAATAAAAATATATAAAAAAAAAAAAAGGAAGGGGGTAAAAAGAAAGAAGTAAGTTAAATGAAGAAGAGAGAAGCAACGTTGAAAGAGCAGAAAGGAATAAATGTAAAGAAAATGCAGGAGTTAGAGAAGGAGTGACCACCAGGGAAGCAAGGAGGAAAGGAAAAGAAAGTAAAGAAAGGTGATAATGTTAAAAAAATAAGGGAGAATGAAAAAAATAGAGACAAAGATGAAAGCGAAGAGAGAAACAACAATGAAATGACAAAAAAGAATACAGAATGGGTAAAGATGAGAAAACAATTAATTTATAGAAAAAAATATGAAGAAAGAAAAGGAGGGAAGAAAGGAAAGTGAAAAAGAAACATAAAGTAAAAATGTGAAAGAAAAATGTGAGAGAAGGACTGGAATGTAAAAGGGAGGAAAGAAAGTGTAGGAGCCGCTGATGAATAGGGAACCCCCACCCTGTACAGCCTTTCCACAGGCTCACTGAGAGAGGAAAAAGTCCTTGCAACTTTGTTTTTGTATTTTTATTAGGGGTATTGAACTTGGATTGGGATAGGGGTATTATGGGATGCCCACTTGACTAGAACAAAGTATTTTCAGAGACACTCAACTATATACACTTCTATGTACACTCCGCTTCCTCCAGCACTTCACTTGCTTGCAGAAACACTCAGGCCCAGCTGGAACCACTGTGAAAAATAGAAGAGCCGGCACTGCTGGAGGTTCAGTCTTGTATCTTTATTTCATATGACCATGTTAAAAAGGACACGCAGATGGCACAAGCCTTGTTCACAGCACATTCTAAAGTGAAATACACAACATATATATAGCAAATGAGGAAGTATTAAAATTCACTTCGTCCGATTAGACAATAGCCTCAATTAGAGTAAATGAGCAACATCATTGCGTGTGTATGCTCGCTAGGAGGTGCGATGCATAATGTATTTTAAAAACAAAGCAAATTATATGTATACAATAAGCAATTGGATCCATAGAACAATATAAGATATACTTTAAATATAAAAAAAAAAAAAAAAACAGGAGAAATAGAAAAATAAAAATATAGAAAATTATGTTTAGCGCAAGATACCCATACTTGTAAAGACCTATGGGAGGAACAGATCAACATCATATCTATGGTTCATACCATGTGGAGTCCTAGTATGAAGGTTTAAAATCCACCATACCTCACATTCAAGGAGCTTGCGATGTAAATCACCACCTCGGGGTGGATTTCTAACCTTCTGCAAACCGTAAAATGTGAAAGATGACATTTAGCCTGAATGGTGGTATTTGAAATGTTTGGACACATTAGATAAACCTTTGTCCCCACATACTGTAGATGACAAAACGTGCATTCCACCAGGTATACCACATTATTAGTTCCACAATTAATATAATCTCATATGGAGAAATTCTTGCCAGTAAAACAAGAACGTGTTTAGTGCAAAACCTGCCAAGTGTGTTAAGAGCCTGTATAAGAGCCTGTGGTGTGTAACCAGGTTTTTTTGTGGGCCTCTGATTGAAACAAACTGGGAGAAAAAATATCTCCCAGTGTGCTGGCTCGCCTACTGGAGTACCTACAACCTACTTCCATAACTGGACTGAGATCCTTATCTGTAGATAAGATGGGAAGATGCTTCCACATAATATCGGTAACTTTGTTAAATTCACACGAGTACGCGGTAACAAGAGTGATGGGATGAGTCGCCACCACTCTTGTAGACTTTTTGGTGACACTGTTTTAAGAGAGTTACCCTATCTATATTTTTAGCTATATTCTTGGCTCTATCTATATCTAACTGTAAACTCGAGGACACTACATTGCATTCATCCGCAAAATGTTCCAATGTTGAACAATTGCGTTTGGTCCTAATGAACTCCCCCACTGGCACTGATCATATAGTGTGCGAGGGATGGCAACTGGTGGCCAACAGTAATGAGTTTCTGGCACATGACTTGCTATAGGTGCGAGTGCGGATGTCCCCTAAGTAACTACAGCATTGAAACTACAGGGACTACAACCTTTGTCCCCTAAGGAACTACAGCCTTTGATGTCCAAATAATTAATGCTTACATGATGAAACTCGCAGCTGAATTCAATATTTAGGGGATTAGAATTCACATACATGACAAAGGAAGCAACATCATCATTGGTGCCTTCCCATACAAGGAGCAGGTCATCAATATAGCGACCGTACCACTTGATGTGGCTCATGAACAGATTGGACGGTGTGAAAAGATACTTCTCCTTCCACCAGCCCATGTATAGATTGGCCAAAGAGGGGTAGAACTTGGCTCCCATTGAGGCACTCCTACATTGTAGATAGAAAAAAATGATGCTTTAATAAAAAGTCTACAGTAAGGACAATTAATTCTTTAATTTCCGAATTGTAACATTCTAGGGGGAATCTTAGTGCTTCCAATGCCTGTTCATGCGGAATGCACGAATATAATGATTTAACATTCATAGAGACCCAACTAAATGTGTCCATCCACTGGATGTTTTGTACATTGGTCAGAACAACTGAGGTGTCTTTAATATAGCTGGGTAATCTGACGACCAAAGCATGGGCGTCTGCAGAACATTTTTCAGAAGGGGGGCGTCATTTTAGGGTCACCCATGCACTGCCCCTTTTCGACAATGACATTATCACTTTATTATGGTCAGAGACTGCAGACGTAGTACAGTCCCTAGGATAAGTAATGGATAATGGCCAATCCCTCCGGCTGGATGATCGCTCACTCTGGGTTCCCTAGGGGCGACTCTGGTCAGTGTAGCATGTCTGTACCCTGGTAGTGGCTCAGTCTTGCTCTCTCTGGTGGCGTCGGGCAGCGTGGCGCTCTCTCTGGCTTCCGCCCAGCACACTCCTCGTTCTTTGTCCTGTAGCCCTCTCTCCCTCAGCTTTTTTCCAGGCTGCAGTCTCTCAATCTTTCTCTTGATCGAGCTGTAGCCTCCTCCCTGTGGAAAATGGGGCCACCAGTCTTTGGGACTACATGTCCTATATTGCTCTCCTCTCCTAGTCTCCTTTGATTGCCCCTCAGTTATGGCCAATAGGGAAGGAACGGAGCGGGCAGGAAGCTGGGCGGGGAACTGGTGAGAGCTGCCGCCTCTTCTCCCTGACAGGAGAAGGGGGTGCGAGCGGGGGAAACTTCTGACAGCCCGCAGCTCGCCTTTCTCCTGTCACAGCACCGCTGAGTTCCCTGCTAGACTGAGCAGGGAAAAGAGCCGAAGTCACACTACACTGATGGGGGGCTTGACAGCACCTTGATAGCGATGCAACTGTGCTGAATTTATGATCCGATCCCTGATTCCAGGGGGGGGGGCACTTGACCCCCCTTGCCCATACATGCGGACGCCCAGAAATTGATCAACCCAGTGACCCAGTTTCTCAAACAGTGAACCTATGCCCACGACTATAGGTTGCCCCTGGATTGGTGTCTTATGTAACTTGGGCAAATTAAATGAAAAACTGGGATCACTGGATCATCAACCAGAATATGTTCCACCATTTTGGATGATAAAACCCCCAAATCTTGTCCAATGTCCAGAAAATTAGAGAGCTGACGTTCAAAAATGGGAGTGGGATTTTTGGATAAGATGTGTGTAGTGGGGTCGTTCCCCTTTTGGGGGAGAAGACTACAGTCCCCATAATTCCCCAGGCTCCCGGGAGGATGTTTGTTTCCGCCCGAGAGGCTTCTGGGGAGGTGATAAAAGGGAAGAGGAGAGACCGCCTCTTCCTCTTCTGACTGGGCTGGTGACGCAGAGACTTCTGAGTAAGGAGACACCTGTGCGGACCGGGACTGCTGAAGGCCTGAAGCCTGGGCCTTGCAGCAGACAGAGAGAGACTCTCACCCCTCATTATCAGCAGCAGCAGAGCGGAGACTTTTGCCTACAAACGGTCGGTCGGAGAGAGGACCGGAGCGCAGGGGCTGTGACGGAGGAGGCCGGACGCCGCCAGTGGAGGTCCCGGAGCTGAGGACGGTACCCAGGAGTGGTGAGCGAGCTGAAAGGCTCATCCTGCACTGTTACTTTCACTCTATGCCTATTGAACTGCCAAGGCACAATTGCCTCAGAGCAGCAGATTGTTTCTTTCTTGTGGATTACAAACACACCATTTAAAGCTACATGTGCACCACCTCTACAGTTCTCGTGCCGGTGAAGAATACTGTATATTCTCAAGGACTGAGCTCTATTGCTAGGGATCAGGCCTGGTCCGTTAGGTAGGCGCAGTTAGATTTGTTGCACCTCAGGGGTGCATAGCAGACGGTCGCTACACTTGGCGTTCCGTTCCCCATTGCTGTCCAGACCCACATATGTGTACATGTTCATAGCACATACTGCAGGGACCTGTTCATGTGTATTGTAAGTCGAATGTTCAAATGCATGTTATCATTTCTTTTCATATTACCAAAGTAAAGACAGTTATTCAAGTTAGCAGTCTGCTTGTGAGTTTGAGTCCATTACACTTAAAGTATAAGTGATATTTATATGTGCATAAATACATACCCCTTTACTAACTGTGCCAGAGGGGGTAGAGCAGATTGCCGGGGGGGTTGGTGGAGCTGTACTCAGGGACCCAAAACAAACTTGCGGCCCTCTTAACTGGGGGTATCGCTACACGTGGGGGCTCGTAATCCGGGATCCTGAGACAGCGGGAAAAGCCGCCAGAAGGTACCGGCATGGACCCGACCGAAGTGGGACGGTGGTCCACAATATGGGGCATGGATCCAGCCGCAGCAGCAGTCATTGAACTGCCAGGGATATGGCAGGAAGAGGCAGTCAAGCAGCTCATAATGTCATTATCCCCAGGCCACAAGTCACGGATAATGGATATGAGAAATGATGCCGGGTATACATACGCCCTAGTAGAATGGAGAAGTGAGACCCCAGAGCAGTTCAGGAGCCAAAGCATACAAGCATTGGATGGTCAGACCTATCGATTGCTGCATGCGCTGCCGCGCAAGGGAGACTGTTCTCCAATGAAAACCATGCTATCCCCAAAGAAGGAAGAGCAGAAGGGCGCGGAAAGTCCCGCACCCGCACAAACTACTCTTAGTGCAGAACTGTGTGCTGTCCTGGGGGGGATTGTGACTCAATGCAGAAGAGACCCCGGGGACTACCCGATGTCGGGATACAGAAAACTCTGGATGTTCTCTGGGAGGAAACCTGTACCCTCGGGGGAAGAGGGATTTGAAGAGTGGTTAGATGGTGCCACGCAGGCCCTAGAAGAATGGGAGGTCCCAGAAGGTAGAAAGAAGCAAAGGATTGTTGAGAGCCTAAAGGGGCTTGCCTTAGAGGCCATACGCAACCTGAAGACAAGCAAGAAGGATTGCACTGCCCAGGATTACATAGACATCCTGGAAAGTGTGTTTGGTGGGACAGAAAAAGTCACAGAACTTACCTATCAACTGGAACACTGTTACCAGAAGACAGGGGAGAAGCTGTCGGAGTATATGGGACGTATAGACAAGATCCTGCATAGGATTGTCCTGAAGAAGGGGATAGATCCGGGGAAGGTAGATGAAGCCCGTGCCCAGCAGGTGATGAGGGGAGCCCAACCCCTAGACCCTGACGCACTAATACTACGCACCCGGCAGGATGGGAAGAGCCTGGACTACCCCGATCTCATTCGAATGGTCAGAGAGGAAGAGGCCATGTTGGAAGAGAAACGGGAAAAGCAAGTGATGGGGTCTACAAAACTTCCAGTGGCCACGGTCAGGTCGGCCTTAACCCCTGAAAGAGAGACAGAAGTAGATGCCCTGAAGTTGCAGATGATGGAGATACTGACATCTCTGGTGGCGAAAGAGACGCCAAGTCCCAAGAAAGAATCAAGCAGGAGGGAATTATTTCCAACTGTTTCAGCACCAGCATCCCCACCTGACTACGGGGAGATGATCTGTTTTAACTGTGGTGGAATTGGTCATATTGCAGCTGTATGTTTCAGTCCCAAGAGGAAGAAAACAGATAGCCGCCAGCCGGCGGGAAACGCCAAAGGGCCCCGGTGAAGGAGTCAACCGGGTGCCCATCACCTTCAGTGAGCTCCAAGAAGTATAACGGGAAAAGAAAGCGAGGAGATCAAACCCCTCGGAAGGAACCCAGGGATCCTCAACCAAGGTACACTCAAGAGAAAGGGGGCAAGACCCCTGGGAACTCAGAGTTTCCCCTATGATGGATACCTACCCATACGGTTGACCTTTGACCCATCCGTAGCTGGGAAGACTGAAGTGTTTGACACCTTAGCAGTGGTGTGCCCTCGTCCACCTGGAACCAGCAAGACTTCCCTGATTATAGGGACGAACACGGACCTAGTCAGAAGGCTTCTGACCCCCTGGTGAAGAAAGAGAATCTTTCAGCTCCCAAGATCCATCCCATGCTGAAGGCAGCCTACCAGCGGTTGGTCCTAGAGCAGAAGACCCCAAGTGAGGGGATAGGCAAGGTATGGAGGCTTGGAAAGGAAGGAGCGGTGTTACAGCCTGGAGAGGTAACCTGCATGAGAGCCACGGTGAAACTTAATTGGGAGCAGCCTGGCCCCTTTGTAATGTTGGAACAAGACCCAATGGAGGGTCACTCAGGTCTGGAGGTGATACCAGAAGTGATCTCATTGAAGGACCTGAAGAAGGCTAGAGGAAGAGTCCCTGTCAGTGTGAGGAACCCCACGGAGCAGCCCGTGGAGATCCCTGCCAGGATGCTTCTGGGACAGGTGAGTCCTGCTGTCCCAGTTGGCTGGTCAGAAGTGAAGGAGACGGGTAAAGGAGAAGATGTTTGGAAGAAACTCTCCATGGAAAACCCAAACCTACCTGGAGCTTGGAAAGAGAGAGCCAAGGCCCAGCTGACCAGATGGGAGAAGATTTTCTCTAAAGATGAGTTTGATGTGGGGTGTGCGAGGAGTGCCACCCATCGAATCCGCATGCAAGAGGACAAGCCATTCAGAGAGAGAGTCAGGCGAGTCCCGCTAGCAGATCTGGAGGATCTGAGGGAGCAGCTTGCGGAACTGAAGAAGACGGGAGTGATTCGGGAGTCCAGAAACCCCTATGCCTCCCCAATAGTGGTGGTCAGGAAGCAGAATGGGTATTACCAAATCCCCATGCATCCAGAAGATAGAGAAAAGACTGCCTTCATAACCCCAGTAGGGTTCTTTGAGTTCAACAGGATGTCTCAGGGCCTATCTGGAGCTCCTGCTACATTTCAACGCCTTATGGAAAGGACAGTTGGAGACATGAACCTCATAGAAGTCCTTGTGTACCTGGACGATGTCATTGTCTTTGGAAAGACTTTGGAAGAACATGAAGCCAGATTGGAGAAAGTATTGAAGAGGCTCAGTGAAGAGGGACTCAAACTTTCCCCCGAGAAGTGTCGGTTCTATCAGTCTTCTGTGAACTATCTGGGAAACATAGTGTCTGAAAAGGGAGTGGCTACAGACCCTGAGAAGTTGGAGGCAGTTACTTCGTGGCCAAGACCCACAACAGTTACAGAACTTCGGTCTTTCTTGGGGTTCTGCTCCTACTACCGCAGGTTTGTGGATGGGTTTGCCCGCATTGCAAAGCCCCTAAACGAGCTGCCCAATGGAACTCAAGGTGTGAAGAGGCTTTCAGAACTTTGAAGAGAAGTCTCACCACCGCCAAGCTGGATGCAACTGGACACAGATGGTTGGCGTCGTTGTCTGGATTCAATTTCAGCCTCAAGTACAGGCCAGGGGCTGCAGATGCCCTGTCCCGAAGATCCCATGTCATGGTCGATGACTGGGAAGACTCAGGGGGCTGAACTCCAAACAGTGGGAGTCCCAAGATGCTACTGTAGAGTAACTCAACTAGAAGAAGAGTGTCTACCGAAGCTGTCCAAGAAGGAGAAATTGGTCCTGGAGGCACTGGAAAACAAGAGTCCAGAGGGACTTCGACTTCACCCTTCCAGAGAGGCTCGCCTACTGAGGAGAGAGTGGACAAATTACAGGTGCATCAGGGGGTAGTCTACCGAAGGGGCCCCTCTGATGGCCCAGAAGACAAGTGGCAGTTGTTTCTCCCCGAAAAGCATCGAGAGACTGTGCTGATTGCCTTACATGAACAGCATGGTCACTTGGGAGCAGAGAGAACCTTCCAACTTGTCAGAGACTGGTTTTATTGGCCCTGCATGAGGGCCGAAGTGGAGGAGTATTTCCATTCCTGTGCAAGATGCATTCAGAGGAAGACTTTACCCCATCAAGCTGCCCCAATGGGCCATCTACAGAGTCAAGGCCCAATGGATCTGGTATGCATTGATTTTCTCTGCCTTGAACCCGATTTGAGTGGATTGGGAAATGTTCTGGTGGTAACCGACCATTTCACCCGTTATGCTCAGGCTTTCCCAACCAAGGACCAGAAGGCCTCTACAGTAGCCAAGGTACTTTTGGAGAAACACTTTGTTCATTATGGACTACCACAGAGAATCCATTCAGACCAAGGAAGGGACTTTGAGAGTCGTCTGATCAGGAAACTACTAGATTCTCTGGGAGTAGAGAAGACTAGAACTACACCATATCACCCTCAAGGTGATGCCCAGCCTGAACGGTACAACCAGTGATGTGACGGGTTTCTCTCCTTACCGACTTATGTTTGGGAGGGAAGCAAGATTGCCAGTGGATCTGGCCTTTGGCATTTCCTTAGACCATGCCTCTGCTGCCTCCCACAAAGGATATGTGGACAGACTGAGGCACAGTTTGAAGATAGCTTATGAGAAAGCTCAGGCGGCCTCTGACCAGAGGGGGGCCCGAAACAAGAGGAACTTTGATTTGAAGGTTCGAGTACAGGACCTGCAGCCTGGGGACCGTGTACTGTTACGCAATCTAGGGATCCCTGGAAAGCACAAGCTGGCTGATAGATGGAGATCAGAACCATATATCATCTGTAGAAAGCTACCAGGATTGCCTGTGTACAAGTTGAAGCCAGAAGGAAGAGTGGGGCCTTTGAAGACCTGGCATAGGAATCACTTGCTCCCACTTACTGAAGCAGTCAGAATGCCTCCAGTCAAAGACTTACCTGAGTCTGTTTCCAATCAGCAGAAGAAGAAAGAGGAGAACTTTAATGGCTATGGCCTTCCTCAACTCCAGGAAATTCCGCCATAGATCTTCCACTTACTGAGGATGTGGAAGATAAAACATTGAACCCAGAGGCTACAGAGTTTGTTCCATTCAGTGTTGTGCCTGAGTGCTGGGAAGATATCCCTGGTCTCTACTCAGAAGAAGAAGAAGTAGATGTTCCAGAACCAGTGATGTTGCCAGAATGTGTTCCTGAAGAAGTCCCAAGAGAACAGAGAGCTTGCAGAGTTGTGAGGCCTCCCAAGAGGTTAACTTACCCCCAAATGGGAAGAAGTTCGGAGGACTCTGTTACCACAGCAAGGAGAAGTGCTGAAAGCCGTGACCCATCCACTGTTCATTTGCAACCCCAGCTCACTCTCTGGCACAGTTAGACAGGTCGCCCACACTGAAGTGACAGGACAGCTCCCCATCCAATTGGTGGGAAGCTCCTCTGTCTGAATTATGTGAACGTGTTGTTTCAAAGAAAGTTTGTAGATTGAACAATGTCTTTGGGGACCAAAGATTCAAAGTGGGGGGAGTGTGTAGCGGGGTCGTTCCCCTTTCAGGGGAGAAGACTACAGTCCCCATAATTCCCCAGGCTCCCGGGAGGATGTTTGTTTCCGCCCGAGAGGCTTCTGGGGGAGGTGATAAAAGGGAAGAGGAGAGACCGCCTCTTCCTCTTCTGACTGGGCTGGTGACGCAGAGACTTCTGAGTGAGGAGACACCTGTGCGGACCGGGACTGCTGAGGCCTGAAGCCTGGGCCTTGCAGCAGACAGAGAGAGACTCTCACCCCTCATTATCAGCAGCAGCAGAGCGGAGACTCGGTCGGTCGGAGAGAGGACCGGACGCCGCCAGTGGAGGTCCCGGAGCTGAGGACGGTACCCAGGAGTGGTGAGCGAGCTGAAAGGCTCATCCTGCACTGTTACTTTCACTCTATGCCTATTGAACTGCCAAGGCACAATTACCTCAGAGCAGCAGATTGTTTCTTTCTTGTGGATTACAAACACACCATTTAAAGCTACATGTGCACCAGCTCTACAGTTCTCTTGCCGGTGAAGAATACTGTATATTCTCAAGGACTGAGCTCTATTGCTAGGGATCAGGCCTGGTCCGTTAGGTAGGCGCAGTTAGATTTGTTGCACCTCAGGGGTGCATAGCAGACGGTCGCTACACTTGGCGTTCCGTTCCCCATTGCTGTCCAGACCCACATATGTGTACATGTTCATAGCACATACTGCAGGGACCTGTTCTTGTGTATTGTAAGTCGAATGTTCACATGCATGTTATCATTTCTTTTCATATTACCAAAGTAAAGACAGTTATTCAAGTTAGCAGTCTGCTTGTGAGTTTGAGTCCATTACACTTAAAGTATAAGTGATATTTATATGTGCATAAATACATACCCCTTTACTAACTGTGCCAGAGCGGGTAGAGCAGATTGCCGGGGGGGTTGGTGGAGCTGTACTCAGGGACCCAAAACAAACTTGCGGCCCTCTTAACTGGGGGTATCGCTACATGTGATTTGTGAACGCATCCTTAAATTGGACTAAAACCTCAGATTTATAATCCTCTGAATTTAAAATAACAACAGACTCTTCCTTATCAGCTTGTTTGATATTTACATTATTGCGATATTTCAGAGTTTTATTTGCAGCCCTCTCTTTCTTAGTAAGATTATCACTAGAAAAATAGGGCATTTTTTGCCTCTTATCTCTAAGTGAGATTAAATCCCATTCAACCAAAGTCTGAAACATTTCTATTGCTGCACTACGTGTTTGCACCGGATACAAATATCTATTACCTCCACAGATGTTATTTGTAATACCATGCAATTCACTTGTGGTCTCTGACTGTAGATTCTCCAGAGTGGACCTGATAACCAGGTCCTGAAAATTAAAAGTGTAACAAACAGTCATATCACTCTGGGAAGCCACAGGGGAGGAGACAGCTAGCTCGGCACTAAAATGCTTCCTTAATACTATGTTGCGAACAAAACGATTAACATCAAGTAAAGTGCCAAAGATGTCAAAATGCAACATAGGAGAAAAGGAAAGACTCTTAGAAAGAAGAGACAACTCTGCATCAGAAAATTCAACACATGAAAGATTAACTACTTTAGCTACATTTAAAGAGTCCAAGTTAGTCATCAGCTGTGTAGCTACTTCTCGTTTGTCGGGGATAGTTTTATTTTATTGTGGACCCGTCATCCTCATCTCGTTTTTCTTTTGTCTTTTTTCTTGCATTGACACTTGATGTTAATGGGTAGTTTTTTTGATGACGATAAATCCGACCAAGCCAAATCCCTGGAAAATACAGATGAAGTGCTACTCTGATATGCACTTGAGGGTCTTCTACTCGTTCCATCAGAAGCTTCTGACTGAGAGTCTGATTTCTCTGGAGAGCTGAAGCTGACATACCTTTGTGTACGGCAGCTAGACTGCCTTCTATCTTTTAGAATTGATTGCGGTCTGTCTGATTGGTTACGTGTATAGACCAATCCGTTTTTGGTAATCATGTAGATACCTTAAAAATGTCTGTCTTTTACTGTCCATAAGACTCTCTTCAAACTTGTTGAGGAAATCTACCAGGCTCGTGTTAAGTGTTGTATATAATTCCATGGTATGGTATACCTTCAGTGACTCACAGATAGATTCAATTTCCTCATTAATAGAACTTAGTAGTTTCTTTTCCTAGGAGATAATGAGTCGCATCAAATCTACAGAGCATTTTGATAAAATGCCATTCCATTCGATCATGAATTCCTCCAAATAGGACGTTGAGGGGAATTTCTTAATGCGCAATCCCCTTGGGATCATAGATTCCACAATATATTGGTTGAGACCCTTCGCATTCCACCATATCTTGGTTTCTTTAACTGACACTGCCTTTAGTTGATCAAAAAAAAGAGGTACATGTAGATTTTTCAGATATGGGGTTTGGGTCTTTGGTATAAATCTAAAATATCTTAGTTAGACGATCCATATTGCAGATCCTATAACATGTGTGATCACACGCATGACATGGTCAATATCTAATAAACTATAGATGAAAATAGACTGACCCTACGTGCCATATATAAAGTCCTGTGATCTGTCGGCTTAGACAGAGAGTGGTGTGTAGAGGGAAGTCCAATATAGCCAACATCGCTATGGACAGAGAAAACTGAGATAAATAGCAGCAACCCTAATCCAGGTGCTCTGGCATAGGGTGTCCCTCCTACATCCAAAAATGAAGCATATGTGAAAAATAGAAGAGCCAGTCCTGCTGGAGGTTCAGTCTGGTATCTTTATTTCATATGACCATGTTAAAAAGAACATGCAGATGTGTTTCGGCACAAGCCTTGTTCACAGCACATTTTTTTTTTTTCAACTTTCAACTTTTTTTATTCTTTTGAAGACATTCATTCCAGTAGTAGTTATTACAGTTATTTTAAGTAAACTTTTCTCATATTATAAACTTAGAGTGACATACAATTAAAGAGTATGTAATCAAATGAAAGAAAATTGAAAATGAAACCTGAAATAATTACAAGGATTACATATATTGGTCATGTATTTGAAAAACAATTTCAACCCACCAATATAGGAGCTAACTGTAGGCGGAGCTTTATCTTCAAGGTGTAGGAAAATACACAGTGTTAAATTATGTAAATCATATGACATTCAACATCTGTCTTATAAGGGATCAAAGCTCATAATTCTTCAGTTCATAGCACATTCTAAAGTGAAACACACAACATATATCTATATATACAAACGAGGAAATAGTAAAATTCACTCACTCCAATTAGATGATAGCCTCAATTGTACCATTGTATGTGTATGCTCGCTAGGCGGTACAAACAAAACAAATTATATGTATAAGATAAGCAATTGGAGCCATAGAACAATATAATATATACTTTGAATATAAAAAAAAAAAAAAACAGGAAAAATAGAAATATAGAAAATTACGTTTAGCACAAGATACCCATACTTGTAAAGACCTATCGGAGGAACAGATTAACATCATGTCTATGGTTCATACCATGTGGAGTCCTAGTATGAAGGTTAAAAATCCATGTTCGAGGAGCTTGCGATGTAAATCACCACCTCGGGGTGGATTTTGAACCTTCTACAAACCGTAAAATGTGAAAGATGACATGTTGCCTGAATGGTGGTATTTGAAATGTTTGGACACATTAGATAAAACTTTGTCCGACTCATTTGATGCCCCATGATAGTGCTCGCTTATTCTAGTTCGATGGGGACAGCTGGAAACACTGTTTAGGTGGGATCTGACAGGGCACTCTGTCAGATCCAGTAAGAGCCCATTAAAGACAGGAAATGTGGGCTCCTTTGGTGTTTAGAAAAGTCCCAGTGTCCTGTTCTTATTGATCCCAGCACCACCTCTTCAGGCACTGCCAGCCTACCTATCTGCAGCTGTGTCTTGCACTAGCCCTCCTGGCTAATCTTCCACAGTCCTCCTAGACTGACTATACAGCTATCCCAGACTGCCACTCCCCAGTCCTTTCAGGCTGTCTCTCAGTCCTCCCCGACTGTCTCACTCACCAGCCACCCAGCTGTCTTCTCCCCAGAGATCCCCTGGACATGTTCGATGGCTCCTGCTGTCCCCACACCTGCTCCCGTGCCTCTGGACAGGACTCCTCCATGTGTTATTAGAGGATCCCTCCAGAACTCAAGCTTCCAGGCCCCATGCGCCCCCCCCCGACAAGGGGGTTACCCTCAAGGGCCTCCGACAGCCTCCTCAGCACTCCATATCCAGCTTTCCCCAGAACCCATACTGCCCCTGCTGGCCTGACCCTGAGTATTTAAGAGGTCCCTCCCCCTGCCAGCCAATTTGGCCATGGATTGGTCGGGGATTGGCTGGGGCCCTCATCAATACTCCAGGAGGCTCCTCTTAACCTCCCTCCCATTCTGCTGAAAGTTTCTGCAAAGTTCCAGCAAGTAGGGGGAGGTATCAGAGATGCTGCCTGATGAGTCTTTCCAGCCACCCTGGATCACTCACCCTGACCCAGCCTCAAAACAAACAATTTTACCTACAGTACAGAAAAAAAACATTTCATGACAGACTCCATGGCAGACTACGTGTGTTAACCCTGCCTCCTCTCCAATGTTATAGGACCCCACTCCCATAAATTTGAGCTCACCACTAGAGACTGCGTTCCATTACTAGCCAACTCTTTGATCGATGGGTGGGAACTCCGTCTGCCATGGAGTCCACCAGGAAAGGAAAATTACGGTAAGTATTGATAATAAATTTTCTGTTTTCCTGACAGACTCCATGGCAGACTACGTGTGGGAAATAACTAGCAATCCACACAGGTGAGTATGCTGATCAAAAGAAATTGAATTTAGCCCATCAACTGACAGGACTCTTAAACCAAATTTCACAGAAGATAGCGACGCAGGCTCTATGCAATAAATGTAACATAAAGGTATTAATGGAGGCCCATGAGACCGCTTTACAGATGACGTCTGGAGCCACATGCTGGGCTACTGCCCACAACGCCACCATACCCCTGGTGGAATGTGCCATCACCGCCTCTGGAGGAGTCAAGTTCTTGGCCCTATAGGCTTGCTGGATGGACTGGATGATCCAGGCTGCAATTGTTCTGGATGAAGCTCACTTCCCTCTGTTACTGCCTGAGTGCAAGATAAACAGGTAGATCGAGTGTCTAAAGGAGGAGGTAACTTGAAGGTACTCCTTCAGTATTTCGCCTACATCCAGAGAATGAACTTCAGAGGACCTTGGGGTCCTGAATGTAGGTAAGACAATTTCTTGGTTCTCATGGAACACTGAAATAACTTTCGGGGTTTGAGCCGAGCATAGGGATGAGGACCACACGGTCCAGAAAGAAAGTCAGGAAAGGTTCTTCATGACCCAAGGACCCAATCTCCAAAACACTTTTGGCCAAAGTGATGGCAACTAGGAAGGCAACTTTTGCAGAAAAATCTTTGCTAGAAAGCGGAGCGGATCCTGCAGTACTGAGACCAGTCAGTGAGTCAAGAGGAGGATCCCATTTGGGAAATCTTGGTTTTCTTTGGGGCCTGAGTCTTGTCGCCCCCCCCCCCCCCCCCCCGGAAGAACTGCCAGATTAAAGGATGAACCGCCCATGATGTTCCGGAGAAGGCTGACAAAGCTGAGACTTGACCTCTGAGAGAGCTGATGGATAGAGACAGATCTAGGCCAGATTTAAGGAAGCCAAGTATTTTTTTTGTCCTCTGTGGACCTACAAACAATGCACTTACATTTTTCAGACGTTCAAATCGATTGCGGTTGTTGCCGGGCATACGACCTAGCGATGTGAAGATAGCCCAGCCTTGGGCGGGTGTGCGGCTCCAGGCCCTTATGTCCAGTGGTGGGGACAGCCTTTCGTATGCCCAGGCGAGGAAGCTGTGGATCGGCTGGCAGGTCTGACGGCAGGTCGCCATTGCGCAGGCGTGGACGGGGAGTGGCGGTGACGTCATTTCGGCGGGGAATTTAAATCCATGTCAGCCCCTGTCATATTGGGGATTCCTGTGGGCAACTTTCTACAGCTCCTCCATGCACCAGGTTGCCATGGACAGGTCACCGCCGCCGTGCGGCCATCCCCCACGCTCTAGGTACGTGGGGCATGAGAAGGGGGGGACAGGTCCACACTGGTATAACGTCATGTATTTTTTGCCCTTCTCCTTTTAGCCCTTCCGGGTCAGACCATTAGTTTACTGTCCAAATTGACAGGGACATTTGCCAGACCACAACATCAACCTTCCTCATCCAGGTCCAGACATGACTCTCTGTCTAGGACCCACCAGCAGAGGAGATGTTCCCATTCCTCCTCCAGAGAGAGGAGATGTTCCCATTCCTTCTCCAGTCACCGAACGTTCCATCTTCCCGCTCCTTTCCGAATTGAAGGATATCATTGATGAGGAGTGGAGTAAGATAGACAAGAAGACTTCTATGTCAAGAAAAACCTCCAGATTATACCCCTTCAAGGCAGAGGAAGTGAAATATCTAGAAAATGCCCCTTTTGTAGATGCAGAATTGATGTGACTGGCCAAACACGTCACTCTTCCTTTAGAGGACACTGTATCCTTCAAGGACAGGCTTGAGAGAAGAATAGACCAAGACCTCAAGAGAATTTACGGGCTAGCCGGTATGGCTTGCAAACCCGCTTTGGCCCTCGGGCTACGTCCAAGGCTATGGAAGCCTGGATAGAAAATGTAGACTCCGTGCTCAAGGTCATTTCAGAAGATCTGGCCAGGGGCTCAGCAGTCTAGGAATTGAAACCGGCAGTGGCCTTCCTGGGAGAAGCTTCTATCGATCTGATCCGCTTGTTGGCCCGGACTATGCTATCCTCGGTCACGGCTAAGCAGGCCCTATGGTTGCGTCCTTGGCTCGCTGATCCAGCATTTAAGCAGGCCTGGTGTAAGATCCCCTTTGAGGGGCCCTCATTGTTTGGTAACAGTCTGGATAGCACCATAGCCTAAGCCACGGTGGGAAATCGGGTTTCCTGCCCCAGGATAGGCGTCTGTTTGGTCAAAAGTAGCCTCAGCGCAGAAGACGAAGTACTGCGCGTTCAAGGGAAGCATACTCTTACAGGCCCAGCCGAGATTTCAGAGGGAATTAAAGCAGAGGTCAGACATCCTTCCAAAAGTTTGCAAAAAAACAGGCGTCCAGTGGATGAGAGTCGGCTTAGTCATTTTGAGATTGGGCGGATCGGGTGGGAGCGCGTCTGCTTCTCTTCCAGCACGTCTGGGTGGCCTCGGTCTGGGACTACTGGACCATCAAGACGGTCTCCATAGGCCACACATGGTCCTTCACCAGTACTCCTCCCCCCAGATTTATCTCCACCCTGCTTCCATGGTAAGAAGTAAAAAAGCAGGTGTTAATGTCCTACGTGAATTCATTGATAGTACAAGGATCCGCGGTGCATGTCCCGAAAAGAGAAGAGTTTCAGGGGGTATACTCCCCTCTCTTTCTTGTGCAGAAGAAAAACAGTTCATGGTGCCCCGTGATAAACCTATCTTACCTAAACAAGTTTATAAAATACGAAAGATTTAAAATGGAGACTTTATCTACCATCCAACAGCCTGTGCAGCCAGGCGATAGGCTAAATCTCAATCGACTTAAAAGATGCCTATTTTCATGTGCCTGTGGCAGAAGAATTCCGCAAATACCTCTGGTTCAGAGTCGGGCAAGAACATCTATAGTTCACTTTTGGGTTGACAACCTCACCCCGAGTCTTTTCAAAAAAGTTCAAAAAAGTTCTTCTGGCCGTAGTGGCCCTCATCAGAACAAATGGGATACACTTGTACCACTATCTCGACGACCTCCTGCTACTGTCCCAAGACAAGAAGCAGCTATTGATACACAGAGAGCAGTTTATCATCACACTGCTCGAGTTTGGTTGGCTCCTAAACTTAGAGAAAAGCCATCTGGAACCAGTTCAGCGCCTGGTATACCTAGGGGCCCAGTTTGACACGGTGGAAGCATCTCTCTCCCAGTGAAGAAGGTTCCCAGTCATCCGTGGGAGAATCTTATGGGCTCTGAGCGCCTCACGCCTAAAGGCTTCACAGTACCTAAAAATTATCGGCACAATGGTTTCTATGACCCCCATAGTCAAATGGTCCCTGTAGAGGTTACGCCCTTTCCAGACAGGGTTTCTCCATCAGTGTAGCTCAGGGGATGGCAATCAGTCCATTCACATAACCTCAATGATGAGGAACAGCATCTTCTGGTGGCCTCAGTGCAGAAATCTGCTCACCTGTCACTCCATTGCCCCTTCTCATAACTTGCTCAAGGCAAGTGGGATGCACGTCTTCACAACCCGGGCTCAAACGTCCTGGAACTACGGGCAGCCTGGTGCGCCCTTCAATTTTTCACTCATCTCCTGAAATGGGAGTCAGTTTTACTGAAAATGGACAACACCACAGCGATCCTGGGCTCAGAAAAACCTGACCAATATTTCAGTGGTCTTTGTCCCCAGAGTCCAGAATGTCCAAGCGGACTTCCTGTCTCGCAGACAGTTAGACAACAATGAGTGTTCTCTTCATGTGCAGACATTCGAATTGATCCTGTCCTTGGGAGTCAATCGCGAAGTGGACCTTTTTGCATCCCCCTGCAACTTCAAAATCAAGAAGTATTACCCTCTGGGCTGTTGCAGCCAGGCCTTCGGAGTAGACACACTGAAAGATCAGTGGAGCTTCAACAGGGCATACTCCTTTCCCCCGATTCTTGTCATCCTCAGGTTCTTACTGAGACTCCAAGCGGAAGCAGTCGAGGTGGTAGTGATTGCACCTTACTGGCCGAACAGGCCATGGTTTCCCCTCCTGACCCAGCTCAGCTTCCAGGACCCGGTGCCTCTTCCTACCAGGCCAGATCATCTTTCTCAGGGGGCAGTCCTGCACCTGTGTCCTGCGTCACTAAGACTGATGGTCTAGTTCTAGAGAGGGTAAGGTTGGAATCTTTTGGGTGCACTTCAAGAGTGATTTCCACCCTCATGAGCTTGAGAAAAGGGAGCACAAATAAAGTCTATGAGAGAATATGGGCCCAGTTTGTTGAATCCTCATCCTCTACGGGCAGATTGTTCAGGGATCCAGGAGTCCAGGATATCCTCGGCTTCCTCCAATCCGGCCTAGATCTATCTCTATCCATCAGATCTCTCAGAGTTCAAGTCTCAGCTCTGTCAGCCTTCTCCAGAACATCATGGGCGATTCACCCTTTAATCCAGCAGTTCTTCCGGGGGGTGACAAGACTCAGGCCCCAAAGAAAACCAAGATTTCCCAAATGGGATCTTCCTCTTGCTCATTCCACCAGGGGTATGGCAGCGTTGTGGGCAGAAGCCCTGCATGTGGCTCCAGGCGTCACCTGTAAAGCGGCCTCATGGGCCTCCATTAATACCTTATGTCACATTATTGCATAGAGCCTGCATCGCTATCTTCTGTGAAATTTGGTTTAAGAGTCCAGTCAGTTGATGGACTAAATTAAATTTCTTTTGATCAGCATACCCACCCGTGTAAATTGCTAGTTATTTCCCACATGTAGTCTTCCATGGAGTCTGTCAGGAAAACGGAAAATGTATTATCAATACTTACCGTAATTTTCCTTTCCTGATGGACTCCATGGCAGACGGAGTTCCCACCTATCGGTCAAAGAGTTGGCTAGTAACGGAAAGCAGTCTCTAGTATTGAGCTCAAATTTATGGGAGTGGGGTCATATAGCATTGGAGAGGAGGCGGGGTTAACCCACACGTAGTCTGCTATGGAGTACATCAGGAAAGGCAAAATTATGGTAAGTATTGATAATACATTTTCCGTTATATACAACCTAGCACTCTGCACTAGTGGGTGCTACAAAAGTGTTGGGATTATGGAGAAATGGAGAAATGGTAAGTCAGAGGAGAGAACAGGGAGAAAAGAGTAGAGAGCAAAAGACAGAGACAAGGAAGGCAAAGAAGTAAAAAAAAAAAAAGCGGAAAAGAGAAGAAGGAAAGAAGAATAGGAGAGATGAGAGGAAGTATGTAGAAAGAAAAAAAAGATAGTAAGGAAGGTAAGAGGTGTTGAGGGGTGAATTGGGTGGATAGAAGTAATGGGGGTGAGAAGGAAAGCAGTAATAAAGGGGAGAATAAATTCAGACAGCACAGAGAAAAAAAAAAGAGTAAAAGAAATAAAGGAAATAATAATGTACAGTATAAAGAAGGGAAGAAAGGGCGGCACTGGACAAATTTAAAGGACACTTAATCCTGGGGTGTGATTGCAACCTCATTCTAGATCTGAGTCAAGATGTATTCAGGACCTTATTCCATATATGCTTCCTCAACAGAATAAAAAAAAAAGCTTACATTCATACTGCCTTATACATTTGGAAAATCTATCACCCCACTACCCAAGATTACTCCTTTTACATACTCAGTCACCATTTGTAAACCTGCATAAACTTCTCATCCAATACAGGCACTATATATAATCATGCCCCAATCTCCTTATCCCAGAGTATGCCACTCTACTCCCAGAACGTAGTACTGGTGGTTCAAAAAAAATACCTTACCAAGACTGAAAAATTTCAGCAGATCCTGTCAAACAAACTGTTGCCCCACATTTTCCTCAAAGTTGAATTCCTTCTAGAAAGGACTAAACCCACCTCAGATTCCCCAACAGTACATATCGCAGTCCTTCCCAAGCAAGAAAAGACCCCCTCTCTTGTGGTTGCTAAAGGCATATACCTTACTTAATGTGATTATTGAATTCTAGATTCTAGACCAGAGAGTAATCTTACACCAATATTTTATCACCATCAGATTAGGAGAATGGTTAGAACCCAGATATGTGGAGCATTAGAATAGGTTTAATATCATCACAACTTTGAAGCCTATGGTGGATAATTTTCTATTATGTATCAGCAACCCAGATGTATACACTCCCAATTTCCTAGTAGAGTTAAAATATATGTGACATAATATCTGTCAGTAATCTGAAGCATTAAACGTCACTCTCTCAGAGGTCAGCCTCAGAAGATTTCAGTTGAATTTCCCATTCTGAAAGACATTTGGTGCCATGAAATACCCAGGGAACCTTCTGTCTAATGATATTTCGCAAAACATATGTAATTAATCTCTCACCACTCATACAAACAATCAATAAAGATCTTTAATCCTGGTCCCAGGAGACCTATTATATGGATGGGAAAATGAAATATCCACTAAATGAATACACTCCCAAGCTTGCTCTACCCAATCCAAGCCCTGCTACTGCACCCTCCTCCAATCCTTCTTTAAAACAACTCAGGCACTCTTTAACCATCTAAAGTCCAGACACTTTCGACCAATTCCAGTCCAGGGCAATTTTCAGCTTTCAGCACTGTCACACTTTGAATGACAATTACTCTGTAATGCAACACAGAGTACCTAAATGAAATGTTTATATTTTTTTTTAGACAGATAGAGCTTTCTTTTGGTGGTATTTAATCACCACTGGTTTTGAATTTTTTTGCTATATAAACGAAAAAGAACCAACATTTTTGATAAAAAGTTTTTGTGTTTCTGTTATAAAATCTTGCAAATACATAATCTTTTTTCATAAATGTAGGCCAAATGTATTCTGCTACATTATTTTGGTAAACATAACCCAAGTCAGTGTATATTATTTAGTCTGTGTGAAAGTTATAGAGAGTCTACAAACTATGGTATATATTTGCAAATCGATTAGTCCTGATGTACTGACTGTCTATCTCATTTCTTGAGGCGCTAAAATGCCAGGACAGTACAAATTACACCTTTTTGGAAAGTAGACAATCCAAGGTATTTAGTAAGAGGCATGCTCAGTTTTTTTAAGTTGTAATTTTTTGCTACAATTTTGGGAAAAAATAAATAAAAATATATAAATATGCATCCTCGGACTCACAATGTTAAACTAGTGAAGTCTTCTCACTTGATCCGTGGACGTCCTTTCCTGGTGATCAGAAATCCATACAAATACCTTAAAGTGGTTGTAAAGGCTAAAAAATATTTTTTTTTCACCTTAATGTTTTCTCTGCATTAACCGCTTGCCGACCGTCTCACGCCGATATACTTCGGCAAAAGGGCACGTACAGGCAAAATGAACGTACCTTAATTTTTTTCTTAACTTTATGAAGCGGTTCGCTGATCGCCGCCATTACTAGTAAAAAAATAAAACTATCCCCTATTTTGTAGACACTATTGCGATTTTGTTTATAAAAAATATGTAGAAGAATACGTATCAGCCTAAACTGAGGGAAAAAAAAAATTCTATACATTTTTTGGGGATATTTATTATAGCAAAAAGTAAAACATAATGCGTTTTATTCAAAATTGTTGCTCTTTTTTTGCTTATAGCGCAAAAAATAAAAACCACAGAGGTGATCAAATACCACCAAAAGAACGCTCTATTTGTGGGTAAAAAAGGATGTCAATTTTGTTTGCGAGCCATGTCAAACAACTGCGCAATTGTCAGTTAAAGCGACGCAGTGCAGAATCGCAAAAAGTGCTCTGGTTTTTGGGGCAGCCAAATGGTACGGGGCTTAAGTGGTTAAGGTAAAAACCTTCCAAGATTAGCTCCCCCTCAGCACCCCTAAATACTTACCTGAGCCTGATTTCAATTCAGCCCTGTACCCGAGAGCAGCATTGCTGCTCTCTCTATCTTCACTGGACATGGAAGTCGCAGCAGGAGCCATTGACTTCTGCTGTTCTCAATCAAATCCAGTGAGGAAGGAGCAAGAGGCGGGGCAAGCTGTAATATTAGACACACACAGCCCAGCCCAGGAGTGAGCCCCACATTGGGAGCAGATCATGTGAACGCCAGAGACTTGTAACCAGAGAAACACTAGGAGATCAATTCAGTGTAGGTGAATGTACTGAGCATTTTCGTACAAATTTTCTTTCGAAATTCTACCAGTGTATACCAGTGTATTCTACCAGTGTATAGTATAATGAGCTAGTATGCATAGCATTATGAAATACTTACCTTAGATCGAAGCTGTGGCTGGCGACATGTCTGCCGGAGTTATTTCCGGGTATCGCGTGCTCTGGCACTGTGATTGGCCGGAGCTGTGATGACGTCATTCGCACGGGAGCCGCCGGTAACGACACAGCACCTGAAGAAACGGCACGAGCAATGCAAGTTTAGGAGATATTCACGGTACCTTCAGGTAAGCCTTATTATAGGCTTACCTGTAGGTAAAAGTGGTGTGTAAGGGTTTTTATTTCCTGCAACAATGGGAATCCCTCCTGCAGAGCCATTGTGTTCTCCTGGTGGGGGGGGGGGGGGGGGGGCAGGGGAAGTTGTCCCCACCAGAAGAACAAAGTGGTTATTGCTAGCGGTTATAACAGCTGCTGGAAATAATTGCATGCAAAATCTGATAGGCTGGTTGTACCCAAGTTGTTTGATGAATCAACTTAGGTACATTCAGCCTGCCCATACGCTTGCCCATACATGGTAATAATCTCAGCCGGTTCCTGCTGAACTGGCCGAGATTTGAACCGTCTATAGCCAGCTTTACACTTGATGCAATGTGATGGCTAACACATTTTTGGACTTTTAAATGGATCTGTGATGTGCTGGCAACACATGCTTTCTTGTACGTTGAGCACCGGTTAACCAGATGATCATTGCTGCAGCAACTCCATGCTCTGGGCTTTACCCAGATAGGAGTGCCACGGAAATGTAACCATGAGAACTAGCGACTGGCCACTGAGGTACTGTGCACTGTACTGTAAAACGCAGGAGAGAGTGTCTTGTGATCAGCCATACGTAGAAATACTGGGTATTTCATAGAGTGCCTTCATCAGGGGGGGCAACAGGAAGGTAGGTACAGCATACTTACTGGATCTGCTGTAAAGTGAAGCTGTTACCTTTCCTACTAAGTGTATAGTGCTTGTTCCCTTTAAAGTGGAAGTAAACCCCCCTATCATTTTCAGCCAAGGAAGCTGCCATCTTTGCCTCTGTTTAATCTTCAACTGCCACAGTGCTGCACATGTGATCCGTTATGACACCAGCCATTGGATGGTTTGACTGTTTGGTTGAGAGCACAGCCAATGTGCAGTTAGCATTAACGGCATGCCTTTTTTTTTTAGACTGTTAAATCGATGGGTTTACTTCCGCTTTAATTAGTCAGCAGCACGGAGTTTATATAAAAAAAATGTTCTTGAACTTGAAAACCTCGATAGGTCAAACACATTTTCTGTATTTCCCTATACAGTCTACATACACAGTCATCTGTCATCGCACATTCTCAGCAGTACAGTTTTTTTTCTCCCCGGTAATTACATTACTGCGCGGATTTCTCCGGGAATTGTCTGTAGGTGTTAAATTTGATGCTAAAAAATGTGGCAATAGCTTTGTCAAGATTGCAACTGAAAAACAACTTAGAACTAAAATGCAGGCTGTCCTGTAACAATTCTGAGTGTACCAGCTAGTAGACAATCTGTAAAAGTGCATATGTCAATAATAATCCATGGCAGCGCCTGTTTAATATTATTATACTATTTATGTGTTTGTCACCTTGCCTCCTACTCTGCATTGTAATAGACATTGAAATCTTGCAGGAGTTATAGGGCTAAAAAAATATGCTAGCCTCTAGGCATTTTTTTTCTTTATTCTGTAGGGAATGACTATTCAAGGTGACCTTAAAATATCCTTCTGACCTACTCCGAGTATGTTTTTTTTTTTTTTAACGTTTCCCTGTATAATACATAAATTGCAATTTTTTTCTTTACATATGTTACACCATAGCTCCCAACGGTCCCTGATTTCCAGGGACTGTCCCTGATTTGGAATAAAGTCCTTTTTTTTTTTATTTGTCCCTCATTTTGGTCTCATCTATATATTTGTATATAAAATGCACTTTTTATCTATAAAAATGTGTTTCCCAGTGCTAAACCTTTTATCCAATTTCTAAATGGCTACATTTGTAAATTCCAAAAGCCAATACAAAAGGAAAATAAAAGTAGTAGTGCAGCGCTGTGAACAATGAATAGCACACAATGAAATATAAAAGTTCATATAATGCCCCGTACACACGGTCGGACATTCCGACCACAAAATCCATGATTTTTTCTGACGGATTTTGGGCGAAACTTGTCTTGCATACACGCGGTCGCACAAAGTTGTCGGAAAATCCTATCGTTCCGAACGAGGTGACGTACAAAACGTACGACGGAACTACGAAGAGGCCAGTAGCCAATAGCTTTCGCCCCCAAATTTATTTTGAGCATGCGTGGCACTTTGTGCGTCGGAATTCTTTACACACGATCAGAAAAAGTCAGATCGGATTTTGTTGTCGGACATTTTTGGGTCCTGCTCTCAAACTTTTTCCGTCAGAAATTCAGACGGAAAAAGTCCGCTAGAGCCCACACATTTTCTGACAACATAATCCGATCTGATTTTTTCCCTCGGAATTTCCGACTGTGTGTACGGGGCATAAGAGTTCTTATAAAGCAGGGAAAACAAGTTCCCTATATGTCTGTGCTGCCCTTGTTGGTTGTCTGCTGCTCCAAGATACTTTGACTCTATCGATGAGGATTCCAAGTGTTTTATCCTATATGGGAAGGCGCATTTGACCCCCTTGTTATGTCAGGGGTCCATGTTATGAAGTGAGTTGCTAGCCCTATCTGTGATGGAGGCTCTGCATGTTTTTCACCTGCATGAATACATATAAAAACACAAGTGGACACCCTTTGGGAACTTGTTTGCCCTGCTTTATATGAACTCTTATATGAACTTTTATAATCCATTGTGTGCTATTTATTGTTCACAGCTCTGCACTACTACTTTTATATTTCATGCTGGGATTTGATTTATTGACCCTAAGGCCCCTTTCACACGAGGCGGGCTCCGCTTGCACGGAGCCCGCCTCTGTCCGCCGGCTCAGCGGGAGATCTCTCCGTTGATCTCCGCTGAACTGGCGGATGACAAGCCTCTCTCCGCTCACTGAGCGGGGAGGGGCTTGCGAGCGCCGCTGATCTCTATGGAGAGATCGGATGAAAACGGACAGTGTGTCCGTTTTCATCAGATCTCACCCGATCCGATCCGCCAACGACGGATCTGGACGTATAGCCATACGTCTGCTTTTGGCGGATCGGACCGGGTCGGATGTCAGCGGAGAAATCCGACGCTCCATAGACTAACATGGAGCGCCCGTTCAGATCCGCCGTCAAAACTGACAGGCGGATCTGAACGGTCCGACCGTGTGAAAGGGGCCTTAGTGTTCAGATGCTTTTATTTATTATTATTATTTTGATTTGCGCTGATTGATTAACTTTCAGTATGAAGGAATAGTAGTGGTAAAAAAAGCACTTGCGAGTTTAAATAATCATTTATTTATTTTTTGTACACTAATTCCACTGCAACAAATTATTGATCTCTGCAGTATTCTATTACAATAGGTTTGTGGTTGACATCTGAAGAACACAGGAGACATGCTTTACTGGCTCTGACTTTATATTCTACATCTCACAAGTATGACATTGTTTAAAGCGGAGTTCCACCCAAAAGTGTAAAAGGTTTAAGTACTCCTCGCCCCCTGACATGCCACAATTGGCATGTAATTTTTTTTGGGGGCGGGGGGGGGGGGGCTGGGTGCCTGGTTTGGAGTTGGACTTCCCTTCCGGCAATGTTCTGGGACAGGTGAAAGGTGCACTGAGCTTTTACACTGATGGTTTGTGGTCTACCCACGCCACAGGTGCATAATAGTTCACCTGTGGTTTTCCTGTGGGTTAGCTGCACTTTGCCTGCACTTTGCCTGCAGGTTTGGTGCACTTTCTGAATGGGCCCCAACCCACAGGTAATACCAGAAGTCTATTGCTCAGTGCAGGTAACCTGCAGGTTTAATTTCATAGAGCTTAATTTTAAAATTAGACTGAAAATGTGTGATTTTTTTTCCCCTTTGTCGCTACCCATTTTATAACACATTTTGCACCTAAAAAATCCTTGTACACCCAAAAAAGTCACCTTTTTTGTAGGAGGACTAATCACATTGTTTACCACTCTGTTGGACTGGATTCACTTTTCTATAAATTAATTGTTTTGTTTTTAAGGAGGATTTTCTCTAATGCCCCGTACACACGGTCGGATTTTCCGACGGAAAATGTCCTATCGGACAATGTTGTCGGAAATTCCGACCGTGTGTAGGCTCCATCGGACTTTTTATCTCCTGCTCTCAAATTTTCCGACAACAAAGTCCTATCGGACTTTTTCCGATCGTGTGTAGCAAATTCCGACGGACAAAGTGTATGCAACACCAGTGTCGGACAAAATCCGTCGGAAAAAATCTGATGGATTTTGTGCTCGGATTTTCCGACCGTGTGTACGGGGCATTACACTTTATCCTGCAATGATATGGGCCCTTGTTTTCTAAAGCTTTTCTCTTCTGCCTTGTAGTTCCTACTAAACTCCGTAATAAATGCACATTCCATTTCAGTGTTAGCCCCTCTCAGTTTTTTTTTTTTTTATTCACCTACTTCCTCCTTAACCCACTGAAGTTTACTTCTCCTGTATCCCTTTTTACCAAATTATGAATAAGGATGTTAATTTGTTTCTCGTGATCATTTTGTAGATCACAGTTTCTTCTCATCCTTACCATTTATCCCTTAAGTATATTTTCTACTAATTTTAAATGATGGCAGCACTTTGTCAGAATGAAACTATTTCTATGTTTCCTTGAAGAATTTTTTAGTACGCAGCTTATTCCTATTTACAAATCTAATGTAGCCCAAAAAGTTTATCTTTTCCTTATCCCATTCTCCAGAAAATAGGATGTTATATCTGTTATTGTTCATTTCTATCAAATAGTCTCTTAAGGATTCTTTACTTCCTTCCCAGATGATAACCACGTCACCTATAAAGCGTTTGTACAGTACCAGCTCTTTTCTTGTATTACTATACATTGTTCCAGACTCCCCTTTTCCTATGAATACATTTCCTCCACTGGAGGCATATTTAGCCCCCATTGCAACGCCTCTCATATGTAGATAGTGTTTTTTGTTATACCGAAAATAATTATTCATTGCTCGGTCTAGACAATCTACAATTAAGTAAATTTCTTTTCAACCCAGATTTGTTTTCCAAGCTCCATTTTACTGCATCCAATCCATCTTGTTGTCTGATACTAGCATAAAGTGAGTTGACATAATACACCACAAGTATGTAACCTTCTTTGTAAGGGATATCTTTTAATGGCTTTATCAATTCGCCACTATCTTTTAGGAAGGAGGTGTTTGTTATCACTATCTTTTGCAAGTATTAGTCTATATACTCTCCAAACCTACAAAATACAGAATATACACATAAAAATCTTTATCAATTTTCAATTTTATACCAGAGAAACCAAAAATCTATTTTTGCAAACCACTATGCAAAAATCTATCTACCTCCTCCCTTTCGTCATTCTGCTTTCCAGTGTAGTATTTATGTATACTATGTTTTCTCACATATTTCTCTATGTCAATATACAGTATGTTTTAAATGTATCCATAGTTTTATTAAGTGTAGTACTGAATTCTTCCTTTGTTAGCTGGGCCCAACTAAGGTTGAACACTTTTTCTCCTAAAAGAGCCCTTTGCTTTTTAATCTGTCTCCCACCTCTACATCCTCTTGTTCTCCATCGTTTCCTCCCCAGTCCTTTTTGCGATGGCCCAAACTGGTTTTAGTCTATCCTTGTTCCACTGTTCCTTCCCTACCTTCCCTCATTTGGGGGTACTAATTCCCCCCCCCCCCCCCATCCCTCTGTCCTGCATTCCTCCATTCTCCCCCTGGTGGTCTTTCTGGAAATTGACCATAATGGGGCATACCTCTATTAGGTGTATAGTGGGATATGCCTCTATGCAGTATATAATTGTTCCCACTTCTTTGCAGAGTGATCAGCAGTTACAACAACATGGTATTCATCCTCCAAAGTGCAGTTCTATACAACAAGGCACTTGAATATATCAGTTTTAAAGTGTTACTAAACCTACAACAGTAAAATCAGTCTGTATATGCAGTAAAGCGTGCTTGTTATTATCACTGTGAAACTTAAGAGTTTATTCCTCCTCATTGTGTAAAAAGGCTGTTTGATCTGGTCTTCACTGATCCTCCCCATTTTCCACTGTCCCCAATCTGTCTCTTGATAGAACAGAGCCTTGGGGGCGCTCTGCACATGCCATGTGTATTGATACAGAGTTTTCTTTTTCCTTGGGAGGGTGCATGTGATAGACACAGGGCCAATCAGCAATCTCCAGGGGTCCTGCAGCCTCAGAGGACAGTCAGAGTAGAATGACAACTCCTTCTACAAGTTTTAACCAGTAGTTTATATTTATTAAAATAATTGCATTTCCATGTTCTGTGTACTGTGGGAGACCAGATATAGTGAATGCAGGGTCCTGGGTTTACCAACACTTTAAGACAGAACAGCTTTGTAGGGCTTATATACTGGTGGCATCTTACAGAAATGTGCCAGGTCAATTGGCTGGAACACTTGTAAGCATACTTTCCCTTGACACCAGTCTACCAAGTACAGGTACAGGAGGATCCCTCAAGTGTCCCTCCTCATCAGGAACCTATTCCTAAGGCTAAAAACGATTTTTCCTTACAAACAGGTTGTTGCTCCTATATTCACCCACACACCTTGAATGTGTGGATGGAGAAATTGGGTCAGTTTTTTTTTTCCCCCATTCAAGCTACTAGTTAAATAAAAAAACAGACTTCTCTATGGCCAGCCTAAGAGGCCCACTCCTCGAACACCGATGCTGTGTTGCCTGGCTCCAAGATGCATGACGGATGGCGTAGATGCTGCCAACTTCTCTCTTATTTGGCAGGTCGGGCTCCACTGCATGGAGGCTTAATAATACATCTGCCTTGCTGTCATCCATCCTAGTGGTTACATGGTGTACATGGTGTACCCTTTCTGCTCTTCAGGCGGTTTACAGGTGATTCACATGTGTACTATGTTTTTATTCAATAAATGATGTCACTTCACTAATCCTGTGCCCTCATTGCTTTGCTTTTACAGATATATGGATGGATCCATCCCAGATCTAACAGAGGAGCTGTAGGATACTGGTGTTTTCTTTTGTTCATCACTCATAGGACATTTCCAACTTGCATCCAAACACAAAAAATTAGTTCATAGGTGTAGTGATATAGTATATTTTGCATTCATGGGTCACGGCCCCAATGTAGTGATATAGTATCGTGGTGGGTAGATAATTAGTAGTTATTATAATCTTGATGTAAGTACTCTTGCAACCCAATTCTTTCAGAGAGATGCACTTTATTGACTTCCAACACAGAACAAAGTCTTGCAACAGATGACAAAATCCAACAGAATATATATGACAACGAATACCAGCCTTCTGAGTCCCATGTCTCCTAGACCTGTGCCTCCATAATTACACACCCAGAGAGAATAGACTGAACGCAAGGTTATATTCAGCTGCAGTCATAAACTGCCCTAATTTGCATTCTTGCATATTAACATAGCCCAGAGTCACTATCTGTCCCCATTGATACGTGTAATTATATTAACAGATATCACCTTAACACCCTTTTGATCAACAAGTCCCCTTTGATATGTGTAATTGAGTTGGCTCGAACAAGTCAATCATTGTCAACTGAAATCTGGCCTGGTCAATCTTGTACTGTATGTCAGCACATCCTAATATATATATATATATATATATATATATATATATATATATATATATATATATATATAATAATATAAAATCCCACATAAATCTACCAACATATAACAACAATAGGCTTGTTTATTGTTGTTTTATTGGGGAAAACAACTTGGATAGGGTAAAGGAATTATGGGATGCACAACTTGACTTGAAGAAACAACAGATGAGGACAAACTTCCTTCTCTATGTACAAAATGAAGATCCTACTCCAGAATAAACGCAGTGTCTATGGATTAGTGGCAAGATCCTTTATGGACCAGGAGCTGTCAGTCCCCTTTACCACTCCCACCCGCCATATAGAAAAAAGACGGGTGCAAGGTGGCTCTCTCGTTCTGGGATGACGTCATAAGAGTTGTCCCACTCTAGCTGCGCTTGGGGCGGTAGGGGGCATGCAGATCGGCAATCGTTGGCGTGCTTGGTCTCTGGGACACGGCACATCCTCGACCTTAGTAAAAAGCCATTAACAAGGCTTTTTACCCACGTGATCAGCTGTGTCCAATCACAGCTGATCACATGTAATCAAAGAAAGTGCCGGTTATCGGCATTCCTCTCCTCACACTGACAGTGGCATTTCCTCCCTGGGGAGATCTGCACAGATAATCAGGGCACTGATGAACAGTGCCCAACAGTAATGCCAGTCAGTGCCCAGCAGTGATGCCAATCAGTTCCCATCAGTGCCGTCTATCTGTGCCGCCTATCAGTGCCCATTAGTGCCATCAATTAGTGTCCATCAGTGACGCTTATAGTACCCATCAGTGCTGCATATTAGTGCCCTCTCATCAGTGCCAGTTCATCAGTGCAGCCTCATCAGTGCACATCAGTAAAGGAGAAAAATTACTTATTTACAAAATTTTATAACAGAAACTAAGAAAAATAGTTTTTTTGTCAAAACAAAAAAATCAAAAAGCCAGTGGTGATTAAATACCACCAAAAGAAAGCTCTATCTGTTTAAAAATATATATAAAAATTTAGTTTGTGTACAGCGTTGTATGACCGCGCAATGATCATTCAAATTGCAACAGCGCTGAAAGCGGAAAATTGGCCTGGGCAGGAAGGGGATAAAAGTGCCCAGTAGGCATAGGCAAGTAGTTAAAGAATCAGCACAAAGCTGCAAACTGTATGAAGAAGTATGTTGCTTCTTCTGTAGAGCTTTCCTCCTGGCTGCCATGACTACCAGCCCACCTGGCTGCTTTGAAGAATTCCCCAGGACAAGGGATCAGGATTTAGCACAACACTGTCCTTGGAAAGTATGCTATGTCTGGCAGTCTTTCCCCTTGTATGCCCCTGGGTGTTCAGAGGTACTCACACTGTCCTTTGCTCCCCGCTGCACTGGACAAAACTCCTGTTCAGGTCTTCGAGTGATCAGATCTTCCCATGCCAGCCCAGATGTCCAAAGGCAATGGAGACTCCTCTCTCAGGCTTCCTCTCTTCTTTTTCTTAGCTCCTGCCTGGAGGCCAAACAATAGCAACTTCAGCACTCCATCATCCACCCAACTACCCTGCTGGCCAGGCTCCACCATTTTTAATGGCTGACCCAGCCACTCTGCCAGGCCCTCTGCCTTGGAATTGTCCAAATTTACTCAAGTATGTAGATCAGGACCTCCTGGCCTCCGCCCACTAACTTCAATAAGCTTCTCCAAACTTCTAGATACAGGGGAAGGTACCAGAGACCTGTACTGTAAACCCATCCAGCTTGACCTGCATGTAACCCGACCCAGTTACAGACTTAACTAAACTTAAATTATATTTTTTAACAAAAAAAGGTTTATTCAAATCTTTACAGTACAAGCAATGAACAGGCACAATTGGTAACATTTTCATAACAATAGGGATTACCACATAGAGCAATTAGCTAATATCCCAGAGAAAGGGGTGTAAGACACTTAAAATACAGTAGGATGGTCCTTCAACAGGTATATTGTACTATATGGATACAGAAGGAATCATAGAGGTGGGGAAGAAGGCGAGGGAGGAGAGAAAGGAAACCATACCACTACGGTAAAGGGGTAGGAGAAGTCGAGGAGGAGGGGGGGGGGGGGAAAGGGGAAGAGGGGGGGCATAAACTTAAATTTACCTACACTAACACTAGTAGCACACTAGAGGTTGACACATAAATGATGATAAAAATACTGAAATTAAAGTGGTATTAAACCACCAAAACAAAAATGTCATATATTGCAATTTACCAATCCTAAGACGTGGTGGTTGCATTTGTTTTATTTTTTTTCCTTTTATTTCACCTGAAGATCCATCCAGTAGCACACTTCCTGTCTTAGGGATGAAGTAGTAAAGCAAACACCATTAGGCAGCAGCATTGTCAGTCTGTGGCGAGGGTAATGTTAGATTAGCAAATTTAGATGTACTTGACTAACAAATTAAAGCTCAACTCTAGCTAACACTTTATCAGCAGTTACAGCAAACATTTTTTTTTTCCTTTTTGGATTAAAGGTTTACATAAATAAATACAATTTGACCACTGTAAGCCAAGCCAGTGGTAAATGGTTTGTCTCAACCCTCTTACTGCTATTTTGCTTTGACAACTTGGTCTTTTAAAGCATCTGCTTTGTGATTTTTACCTACTGGTAAGCCTATGATAAGGCTTACCTGTAGGTAAAATGAATATTTCCTAAATGCGCACCGTTATTCACACTGGATACAGCCAGTGACATCACCGGTGCATGCGTTCTGAAGGTCTGGCACTGGACCTTCAAAGAACCGTGCCAGAACCAAGGGCTCCTGCACACACGGAAGTGATGTTATCGCAGCTCCGACCACTCACACAGCAGGAGTCCGCGAAATCCGTAAGGAAGACCAGGGGAAGATGGAAGCACTGTCATTGGTGACAGCGTGCCACTGGAGGACTTTGTTCTAAGGTAAGTATTCCATTATGTGCTGGTACGCAATGCATACTAGCACATTACGCCATTGTCTTACAAGTTTTTTTTTTTTTTTTTTTTTTTTACTGTATCGGTTTATAACCGCTTTAAAGTAAGATGACAAATAACAGTCTTACTGGCTGGATCAACCAGGTGAAAGTAAAGGAAAAAACCTAATACAGCCACCACATACAAGAATTGGTAAGCTGCAATTTAGTTCATTTAGGTTTTTGGGTTTAATATCATTTTAAATAGGGTTCCAAACTGTTTTTTTCTATGACCTGCTTTGAGGCGTACTATTACTTTTGCAATTATTTTTACTTGATAGAAGAATTATGTATAGTTAATTATATATTACTGCAATTTTAAAGGGACACAATATCCCTAGTCTCCAAAAATAATCTACATTGTATACACATCCCTGTAATATGTTTTTATTAAATCACTTCTATGTTTTTCTGCCTCGTTGCAAGAGAGGGTGGCTATGTTCCTACATACAGTGGGACCATGGAGAAAAAACCTAGCCACCCTCCAACAAGAAGTCGCAGCACAGCAGCAGCAAAAAAAACAAAAAAACTAAAAACTAGTAAAAAAAATAAAAAAGTAGTTTGGAGATTTGGAGGTAACTGGGTGTAATAGAAGGTACTTTGTTGAGTTAAGAAAACATACTTGAATAGAATTTTGTTTTTTTTAAACCAGAATTTTGTGTCATCTTAACTATAGTATCAAATACAGAATAAACCCTTTAGTTGTCAATTATGTCAATGGTTTTACTGTTACAGTTATACGTTGGTTAATCTATATTCTTAGCTGATTGACATACTTTTCACTAGTAGAAACACAAACAGAGTAGGAATCCTCCTAATGTCATATGATTAAGTAGTTTAATGAGCCAATAAGTAATGCAATCACATAGACAGAAATAGAAGAGCTTATCGCTGGGAACCCTTTGCAGCATTGTACAGAAAGAAGCCTTTAGTCATCTGTACTGACCAGCTATTCCACATGCTGGCACAAAAAGCTGAACGCAATTACTTATTGCTTCATTATACCACTTAATCATATAATGACAGGAGCTATGCTCAGTTGCGTATTCTGTCACAGAAACTGTTGAAGCCAGCAATTCCAACCAAGAAACTTTTTTTTTAATTTGTTTACAACATCATTTACAATTACATTGTAAAGCGCTGTGTAAACTGTTGGCGCTATATAAATCATGAATAATAATAATAATAACGTCAATTTACAGTAACAAGATTTAAAAACAAGTCTTTTCAGAATTTCATTACAAAAAATTGTATGAAAACAAAATCATATGTATAATAATAATGAAAAAGTACAACTACAGGAAATAAATCACTGTACAGTAAAAGTATCTAGATCAGATACAGGGGAGAATCCAGAGCCTGTGCTGTTGATACCAGAGCGCCGGATGTCAGAATACCCAGACAGTGCCTGCAGTTGATTGGCCACAGGCACTGTTCACAATAGAAGTTGATAGAGTAATACATTTTTGCTGACACAGGACCACCCACTGTTAGAAATTCTAACAGTGTATGGCCAACTTTAGTGTGGCCAAACATTGCATGCAATACACACCCAGTGAACATGGTATGTACAGTATCTCACAAAAGTGAGTAAACCCCTCAACATTATTGTTAATATTTTATTATATCTTTTCATGTGACAACACTGAAGAAATTACTCACTTTTGTGAGATACTGTACTTCTGTTTGGCTCAGTGCATTCAACATGTAAAAAAAATAATAATACTTTTTAGAATCACCAGAAATGTGCTCTGACCAGGTGTGAATGCAGGCTAAGGCCAGTGGGTTTGGTTGCTTAACAGTTGGTAGATGCACTGATGTGAATGAGGCCTAAATGTTTGTTATATAAGGTATGGTAGTTTGTAACTAGGGGTGCTAAGAGGACAGCTTATTCGAGTTGCATGAGAACCAGCCATGTTTGCTTCTTGCTGTTGTGTGCTTATAATAGGTTCTAATACCTGCTGTTAGAACAGAAACTGAACTGTGGAAGCTGTCCCCAAAAAGGGGCTGAACTGTGGAAGCTGTCCCCAAAAAGGGACTGAACTGTGAAAGTAGTGCCCAAAAACGGACTGAACTGTGGAAGTAGTTCCCCAAAAACAGACTGAACTGTGAAAGTAGTGCCCAAAAACGGACTGAACTGTGGAAGTAGGGCCCAAAAACGGACTGAACTGTGAAGGTATTGCCCAAAAACGGACTGAACTGTGGAAGTAGTGCCCAAAAACGGACTGAACTGTGGAAGATGTGCCCAAAACAGGAACTGAACTGTGGAAGCTGTGCCCAAAACAGAAACTAATGTGTGGAAGATATGCCAAAAACAGGAAATGAACTGTGGAAAAACAAGATCTGAACTGCGGAAGCTGTGCCCAAAACAGAAACTAATCTGTGGAAGCTGTGCCCAAAACAGGAACTGAACTGTGGAAAAACAGGAACTGAACTGTGGAAGCTGTGCCCAAAACAGAATCTAATCTGTGGAAGCTGTGCCCAAAACAGGAACTGAACTGTGGAAAAACAAGATCTGAACTGCGGAAGCTGTGCCCAAAACAGAAACTAATCTGTGGAAGCTGTGCCCAAAACAGGAACTGAACTGTGGAAAAACAGGAACTGAACTGCGGAAGATGTGCCCAAAACAGAAACTGAACTGTGGAAGATATGCCCAAAAACAGGAACTGAACTGTGGAAGTTGTGCCCAAAACAGGAACAGAACTGTGGAAGCTGTGCCCAAAACAGAAACTGAACTGTGGAAGTTACAACCAAAAATGGTCTGAACCATGGAAACTAAGGTAAGCTGAACTGAACTGTGAAAGCTGTGCCCAAAAAAAAAAAAAACAGGCAGAGGGAAGAAGACTGGCTACCAGTATTGCCTGTGGTCTGTCTGCAGCAGACCCCCCCCCCCCCCCTTACTGACTTACCTGTCCTCTTTATGGAGGCAGTCTTCTTGATAGAACCAGAAGCAAAGATAACAGTGAGTGGCATAGTAGTAACATCACCAAATCTTACTCCAAATCTTTGGTTACTAGCAGTCAAAGCCAGCAGTGCCTTAGATCTTACACTGCAGATATACATACTGTATATGAAGATGTAGGCAAAAGAGTGTCTAGGCACATTCACATACCAGGAAGCGTGCTGCTAATTATCAGGAAAACAATCAATACAAATAGTAATTTTCAGGGTACTTAGACACAGGTAACATTTCTAAATGGTCCTTGAAAAACAACAAATCTTCACTTTTTCAAGTTCAGTTCAGTTCTTTTACCCACTAGGTATAAATTAGCATTTCAACACCTGAATGACACTTTCAAAAGTTTGCATTGCTCATGGTTGCAATGCTCTTCAGGCTTCAGTGCAAACAAAATGTAAATGCACACTTCTTTTATCAATATAGGTGCATTTATTGTTTTTTTTTCCACTGTGTCTTATAATATTATAGACCTCTTCTGGTAGGACAAGAGCTTGGCTGTCTCTTCAGTACTTTCTCAGTCAATGACCTGGCACCGTCATGCAGATCTGAAAAGGAAGAATGAAGTCAGAACCAACCACCTATATGCACATAAGCATCAATATGAATGCTTGATTTGTCCTACTAAGCACTCACAACACACTCCTGGTGTATTTTTTTCTCCTGAAATTGGTTCACTTCCCACAAAAGGACATGCCTGTACATTCTCGGGGACAAGTGGTTAAACCAGGATCATGGCTGCAGCTGCAGCCATGATCCTGGTATTAAACTCTTCAGCTGACGATTGGCTGCAATGTAAAAGTGATCCAAATGGCTATACAGTCACCTGATCACTTTTACCGGCAAGCGTAAGGGGGCCTCCTCCCACCACCTCCTGCCACTGTTCTTGCCTTTTTCCTGTCTTAGCGGGGTGACTAAACCTAATCCATAGTCAACCGATGAGTGTCCATCTTAAAGCTTCTAACAACTTTTCCATTCTACAACTTCACTTAAAGCAGTAGTAAAGTCATTTTTTTACTTTTACCTACAGGCCTATAATAAGGCTTACCTGTAGGTAAAAAGAATATCACCTAGGGGTTTTTCCACAACACCAGTCGCCGTTTGAATTTGGACCATCGTGTCTGTGGGAAGGGAGGACAGAACGAAAACATTCTTATTATCCCACCACTTCACAGCAAGTAAATGATTACATTTCAAGCAGGCTCTCTCCCCCAGCCTAAGATGGGAATCTACAAGCCGCTGGGGTAAGCCCCGGCAATTAGAACGCATGGTGCCACATGCGCCAGTTCCATGATCAAACAAGTGACTAAAAAGTGTCACGCTTGTGTAATAATTGTCCACATACAAGTGGTACCCCTTTCCGAATAAGGGTGACACCAAGTCCCGCACAATCTTACCATCGCTCCCTATGTAGTCTGGGCAGTTCTCCGGCTCTACATAACTATCTTTTCCCTCGTAAACCATAAAACTATATGTATAAGCTGTTGCCCTGTCACAGAGCTTATACATCTTGACCCCATATCTGGAACGCTTGCTAGAAAGATATTGTTTGAAAGACAAGCGGCCAGAAAACTTAATCAGAGACTCATCAACGCACACAACTTGATCGGGAGTCAACAAGTCTGCAAACTGTTGATTGAAGTGGTTATGAGGGGCCGAATTTTGTAGAGCCGATCGTATTTAACCTCCCTGGCGGTATGATTCTGGCTGGAATTTTGTGCTGAAAGCGGTACAATTATTTTGCATGGAAATTTGGCGTTTTTATATTGTAGGCATGCAATTCTTATGAATAACTCACTTAAATCTGTCCGAACCAGAGTCTAGTAGACATCCCGGGTATGATAAAGTTTGAAACACAAAATAATAAATTATAATATAATAAAAATATATATAAAAATGATTCAATAATGTAATCAAATCAAAAACACTGAAATTTGCTCAGTTGCAGAATAGTCGCTGTCATTAAATTTATTGTTTGATGATAAATTGTGATTCTAATTTATTATCAGTGTTTTCTAGCTGGTCTAAAACCACTTTTGACATAAAGGGACACTTTTTGGTTGCTATGGACAATCTCCAGTTTCCAGGCATATCAAATGACATTCAGGGCACTGGGCAGACCACTAGGGACAAAGGGGATGTGTATTTTTTGTATACAGTACTGTAATCTGTAATCTGAAAAGGTAAGTAACTTCCCCCCTGTTGACTGCGAGCGGAGCCGAACAGTCGGCTCGGTCTTTTTCGGTGGCGCTCGCACGGTCTGTCTTTGAAATTTAAACGTGGGCAAAGCTGCAAATGACGCTGGGCAAGCTGCAAATGACGCTGGGCAAGCTGCAAATGATGCTGGGCAAGCTGCAAATGACGCTTAAATGTACGTTTTTTTGTTCCCTAAACTTCCCTCCTAAAACTTTTTTTCCTTAAAATGCCCTCCTAAACTTGGGGTGCGTGTTATACGCCGATAAATACAGTATTTACAAAATTTACTGACAGAAACGAAGAAACTTATTTTTTTTAAAAGTTTTTATTTATTTTTTTATTTTTTTTAGTAAAAATTTTTTAATCCATCAGTGATTAAATGCCACCAAAAGAAACCTCTATTTGTGTGAAGGAAATGCAAAAAATGTCACATGGTTACAGTGTAGCATGACCGTGCAATTGTCATTCAAAGTGTGAGAGCTCTGAAAGCTGAATATTGGCCTGGGCAGGAAGGGGGTGAAAGTGCCCTGTATGCAAGTGGTTATTGTAACCACTAAGCAGTGACTGCTTAATGTGACTGTTGAGTGCATCCACCTTTTCCATAACTGGCCAGTATAAGCCTGATACTCTTGCTAAGCTCAACAGCTTCAGTTCAGTGTAACCATTCAGCACATCTGCCAGATGTAACTGTTTAGTGGATCAGCGTTTACCAGATGTATTTGCTCAGCATGTCGGAGATCACACAATGTATTCAGCTAGTATGTCAGTATCTGTCCCATATAATTACTATTGTTTCAGCATGTGTCCAAAATGATCAGTCAGAGCAGTGATGAATGAAGACTGTAGCTAGTCCATAGGAACACTAGAATTATCTATGATGCAGTGTTTTAAAGGCCATCATTGAAAGGATGTATTTTGAGGCTTAGACTATATATATTTCCAAGCATCTGAAGTTTACAATATAAATGTACTTGCAGGGGTCAAGTCCTGGGGAAAAAAGTGTGGGAACTCCCACCCAAGATCTACTCGCCCAAAAATGATACGCTCATATGCACGAACACTTCAAAAGTGGTATTTTTCATCCAATTTCTGTATTGTGTGTATGAAGCTTAACTGTTAGTACAAACAATCCTCAATAAACATAAATACGGTAATTCTCTGAATAATCAGCATTCATTCAACTGTACTTCAATGCAAATGTGAACATCATGTTCTGATCTTTATTGGGGAATTTTATTTTGTATATAGAGTGTTTATGTGGTGAGTTTACACTTTTCATTGCACTGAGTTTGGATAAAACAGGGTTAATGAACTGCACATTATCTGGACAGAATGCTTGGGAGATAGTGATGTGTTCCTGCTTATGAGATGTATGTTAGCTTGGGGGGCTGCAAACTCTGCAGGGCTCCAACACAGACTTGCTGCTATTCCAACCCTTCACATATTTCCACATAAACTTCCCTCCTGGCATTAAACTTTGCCAGGTATTGTGCTCAGCTTACCACCCCAAACTGATGTTCCTCCCTCAGCTCACCTCTCTCCCTGCATGTCCTATGAGCAGAATAGCTGTGCTCCTCCTCTGGGTTCTCTCATCATATGGCACTGAAGATAGAGGAGGGGGGATTCAGCGGGACACACAGAGCAAGTATGCAGGAGACTGGGGGGGGGGGGGATGAGGAGACAGAAAATCAGGAGGGAGGAACGCATCACGGGAGGTCTGACTAAATACAATCTCTTAGCAGCAGGGACCTGATCTACCTGTTAGCTAGCTGTGATTGACAGGTAGATGGTCAGGTCACTTACTATTGCGAGCTGTGTCGGCAGCTGCTGGTGTAGCACCTGCCACACAGCTCGCATACTTCAAAGTCTTGCAGGACATGGCTGCTAACGGGAACTGAGGTCCCGTTGTGGAAAAAGTACAGAAACTCCGTTCCCATGCGTTCCCGTAGGACTTGAGCCCTGTGTACTTGCTTTTCAAGCACAGGAGGGATCGGGTTGCTTTTTTGGAGGATAAACCATTCAACTTAGATTACTGGGCATGATGGAGTTGTTATCACCCAGTGTATAATATGTAGTGTTAAAGGGTTACTGTGGGCCACCATAATGCACTGGCAATGGTGGCCAAAACTCCGGCGGATTGTCGGCCTGAAAAGTCCGGGCGTGTGTGCGCAAGTCCGCGCGTTCGGAAAGTCCGGCGGACCTCCGCTGGAAAGTCCGGCGGATTGTCCGCCGGACTAAGTCTGCCGGATTGTCCGGCCGAAAAGTCAGATCATGTGTACGTGGCAGTATACAGACAGTCCATAGGTACATCCTCTAGCAAAGTAGTCCCATATTTATTCCAAAGGTCTCCAGGAGCAATGCAGACCCCTATTCATCTCAGCTCACAGATCCATCCCAACAGGGAGGAAAAGGACAATAGGGTTAATTTACTAAAGGCAAATAGACTATGCACTTTGCAAAGTGAAGTTGTGCTCTGCAAGTGCCATTGCTCCAGAGCTTAGTAAATGAGGTAAAGCTTCACTTTTCAAAAAGTACTCAATCACATGCAAGGAAAATAAAAAAAAGCATTTTTGCTTGCACATGATTGGATGATTGAAGTCAGCAAAGCTTTTGCTCATTTGCTAAGTTCTGGAGCAGCTGCTGTCAAGCCTGTCAAGTACAAAACAAGCAGTTAATATTGCTAGGTTTGTGGCTTGGAGACAGACAGTTATTTAATCATAGTAACTTCAATCATACAAACATAAAAGTTTTCTGTGGATAGTACATATGTAGAAGAAGTGATCAGAGAAAGCAGTGACAAGGAAATTGAGCAGTGAATGGCATATAAATATGGAAAGGGATCTCAGCTCATGGTAATACTCGTTGTACAGAAGTGGCTAGGCATGTTGGCTACAGCAGTGGTTCTCAACCTCAGTCCTCAAATACCCCCAACAGTAAGGTGACCAGATTTTAAAATGAAATCCGGGGACATATTTTTTTTTTCTAGTAATGGCAGCAATCAGCGACTCATAGCGGGACTGCAATATTGCGGTGGACAAATCGGACACTAATGCCGCGTACACACGACCGTTTCCCATCGGAGGTTTTTTCGACACACGATCACACCATAGTCCGAGCGTCTAGAACGCGGTGACGTACAACACAATCGACGGGACAAGAAAAAGGAAGTTCAATAGCCAGTAGCCAATAGCTGCCGTCTCCTACTTGCTTCAGAGCAAGCATTAGTTTTGGTCCGTCGGAACAGCATACAGACGAGCGGTTTTCGCCGATTTCTAAGTCCGTCTGAATTGTCGAAAAAATAAAAAGTCGGATGAGGCCCACACACAATCGGAATATCCGATGAAAAGATTCCGTCTGACTTTTTCTGTTGGACATTACGCTCGTGTGTACGCGGCATTAGTTACACTTTTGACACTTTGTGGGAACCAGTGACACTAATGCAGTGATCAGTGCTAAAAATATGTACTGTCACTGTACTTTTTTTTTTTTTTCTTTTTTTTTTCCACTTCAGAAAGAATATTCGTGGGTGAGTGTCAGCTATGCCCGCATCTCCATCCCTCTAGTTGTCTTAGCATCATTAGTGGCTTGTTTCATTCTCCCCCTTTTTTTTTTTTTTTTTTTTTATTATTTTCCTCCCCCTGGGGTTGAAGGGGAATAGGGGTCTTGAGTCGGGGATCCATGAAGTTTACAGAGCCCAAGAATACATTTATACATCCGACATCCCGCCCAGCCTCCACTCCCCCTTCACTTCCTTTATCCTAAATCCCATTCCATCATTCTTCCAGTTGACCCCCCTGGGGTTTTTATTTTTGTTTCCCCCCACCCCTCCCCCCCATCCCCCCCGCGCCCCCACCCCCCCGCCCCCCCACCCTCTCCTCAGTGTCTTCTCCTACCCTTGGGGTCTGCCTTTCCATGGCTGGATCTCTTTTCGGCTTCGCCCCCCAGGGATCATCAGTTGTCACGGCTGCACTCGCAATGCCTCCCTGTAGCTCCAAGACCTCTTGAATTTTCTCCAGCTCTCCCATCTAGCCCTCGTGGCCTCTCTGTCCTCCTCCCCGGTGTACAACACACATTCCATCATATAAGTGGACTCTACTGCGTCAACCCATTCCCATAAGGGTGGGCTTTCCTTATCCTTCCACCTCCTTGGAATTACCTTTTTAGCCGCGTTCAGCAGATGGGGGATCAATGAGCCTTTATATTGTTTGATTCCCTTGGGTGTGGCATGCATGAGTGCCACCCAAGGGTCGTTTTTTACCTCGATCGTTGTTATGTCTTTTATGTATTTTAGGATAGTCTCCCAAAATTTTTTGATTTTAGGACACCCCCACCATAAATGACCCATTGTACCCCTTTGATCGCACCCCCTCCAGCAGTTCGCAGATGTATCCGCCTGGAAATTGCTGACCCTGTCTGGGGTTCTGTACCACCTAGCCATACACTTAAAGTTTGTTTCTGCAGTTCTCGCATCTACCGCTGACCCATGTGCTAATTTTAAAATTTTCTTACTTGTGCCTATTTCTAATTGTGTTCCTAGTTCGCTTTCCCATTTGGTAAGGTATGGCGGCATCTCCGGTCTATCTCTTTCTAGTAACAGTTTATATATTCTGGAAATTCTTTTTTTTGAGCATTCTGCCGTAAAGATTTTCTCTAATTTTGTTAGATCCTTAGCCTCCCTTAATGGGCTAGGAAGAGAGCCCACGAAGTGGGTCAGCTGGCGATGCCGCCATCCATCTATAGAAAAAGCCTCATTATGCTGTAACTCGTGCAGTGTCATAACCTTCCCCTTACTAATAACTTCCCCTAATCTCGTGCAATCCTTTCTAATCCAATCTCCTCCTATTTCCTTTAACCCTGGCGGGAAAAAAGGATTTTCTTTAAGTGCTATAAGTGGCGAATTATAATTTTTGTTGAAAATTTTATATATTTTATCCCAGATTTTCAAAGTCGTGATAGTGATTATATGTGTTTTATCTCCCAGTGTCCGGCTTTTCGGGGGGTTCCACACAATCTTCCCCAGCCTAGCTTCACTCAGTGCTTCCTCCAATCTAACCCATCTTTTAGTGTTATCTGTTTTACCCCATTCTGCGATTCTTAATAATGCTATAGCCTGGTAGTAACTTTCTATGTCTGGGACTGCCAGACCGCCCTGGTTTTTGTCTTGTTTCAGAACTTGGAGGGAGATTCTATGTTTTTTGTAATTCCATATGAAATTCATTATAATGGCTCTTAATTTACCGAGGTACTGTTTTGGGAGAGGGAGGGGGAGCATCTGGAATTTATATGTGATGACTGGTAAGATCATCATTTTTTACCGAATTAATCCTGCCTATCCAGGATAGAATTTTTCCCTTCAGCTCTTGGCATTTTTTTTTTTATATCTTCTAGGAGTGGGATATAATTTATTTTGTATAATTTCCTCGGGTTGTTGGCCAGTTCTATTCCTAGATATTTTATCCTTTTTTTCCAGACAAAAGTAACTGTTTTCTGTAAGTTCTGTTTCTCTATTTTATTTAGGTTAATATTAAGGATAAATGTTTTTGAGGCATTGATCCTAAAGTTTGTTAATTCCCCATACTCCTTTAAGATTTTAAGCAACATGGGGACTGACTTCTGGGGTGAGCTTATGTAAAAGAGAACGTCGTCCGCGAAGGCCGCAAGTTTGTGCTCTTCGCAGCCGACTTTACAGCCTTCCACCTCTGGGTTTCCGCGAATTGTAGCTAACAGTGGTTCCAAAGATAGAATAAAAAGGAGAGGGGAGAGTGGACAGCCCTGCCTGGTGCCATTAAACAGTTCGAACTCCGCGGAGGTCGTTCCATTGACCTTGATGTTAGTTTTCGGATGATTATATAGGGTTTTAATTTTTTGAATAATTCTGGGTCCGAAACCCATCTTCTGTAGGGTGTGGAACATGAACCCCCAGTCTACTCTGTCGAACGCTTTTTCAGCGTCTATCGAGAGAAGTAGACTGGGGGTTCTCAAATCTCCCATCCTCTGTATGGCTAGCAATGTCCGGATCCCATTGTCCCTCCCCTCTCTGCCCGGGACAAACCCGACCTGGTCCGGATGGATCAGTGTGCCCAAATGCCCCTTTATTCGATCCGCAAGTATCTTTGCGTATAGTTTTGTGTCAAAATTTAATAAAGAGATGGGTCTGTAATTTGAGCACACCGATCCATCCTTCCCATCCTTCCTCAAGAGAGTGATCGTAGCTTTTAGGGCCTCTTCGCTCATATCATAGTCTATCCCTAGTCCATTCATATACCGCAGCAATCTCGGTATGAGAATCTCTTTGTACGTTTTATAATATGAGGCCGTGAAGCCGTCCGGGCCCGGGCTCTTCCCTGTTGGAGAGTTGTTGATGGCTGCTAAGATCTCCTCCTCCGTTATTGGCCTCTCAAGCTCATCTCTCTCCTCCCCCCCTAGAGCCATTAGCCCTGCCCTCTCTAGGAACTCTGATGTTTTCTGATTTTTTCCTATGCTGTCGTTGTTTCCCTTAGATTTCACTTCGTAAAGTTCTTTATAGTAGTCTCTGAATGTAGAGGCTATTTCACTAGAGGTAAACTTCATCTCCCCGTTTCTTGTTTGGATTTTTTCAATAAAATTTCTGGTTTTCTTTTTTTGTAATTTCCTTGCTAGGTATTTCCCTGGCTTATTGCCCCAGATATATTGTTCCCTAGCCAATTTATTGAACTTCTGTCTCACTTCCTGTTCGGCTAGATCTTTCAGTTCCTCTCTCTTATCTGTAAGCTCTATGTATATGCTCTGGCTGAGTGCCCCCCCAGATTTGTGCTTTTGCTCCAGGTTTTTAATCTCGGCTATCAGAGCCTGCGTCTTTCCCGCCCTCTCCTTTTTTTTCCACGAGGCTTTGGCTATCAGGAGCCCCCTAATGAACGCTTTATGAGCGTCCCACAATTGTGCCTCTGAGACCTCTCCGTTGTCGTTGATTTGAAAGAACCATTCTAACTCCTTTTTGATATAGTCCCTGATTTCTTTGTCATGTAGCAATTCAGGATTAAGTTTCCATCCGCTAGAGGGTTGTTTGTGTTCGGGGAATCTTAGCCTCATGGATACCGGCGCGTGGTCCGAGAGGGAAGCTATTCCTATTTCGGTTTCTTTGACCCTTTCCAGTATGCCATGGTCTATTAAAATATAGTCCAGGCGAGAGTACATCTGGTGGACAGGGGAGAAGAACGAGTAATCCCTCAACTGCGGGTGCTGGATCCTCCACACGTCCAACAGTTGGTCCTCCGAAAGTTTTTTTTTAATCCGCTTCAGTTGTATGTTGCCCCTCCCCGTGCCACCAGACGTACTGTCCTTCGCGGGGTCCATCACGAAATTGAGGTCCCCCATCAGGATCAAATATCCTTTCCTGAAGGCCCTTAACTTACGCAGAATTGCTTCGAGGAATAAGATAGGTTTGGCGTTGGGGGCATAAACATTGGCCAGTGTAAGTTCTACCCCTAGGAGGGAGCCCCTAAGGAACAGGTACCTCCCCTCGGGGTCCGTCATTCTCTCCTCCACCTTGAAGTCGGTGTCTCTCGCAATCCCGATAGCCACTCCTCTTGCCCTGCTCGAGATAGTATCTCCGTAAAACCAATTTGGGAGAGCTGGAGAAAAAAGTCTAATATTTGAAGAAAGTGCCAGGTGGGTCTCTTGCAGGAACACTATACCTGCGCCATATCTCTCTACTTCCTCCAGAATTTTAGATCGCTTGCCGGGAGAGTTTAAGCCTTTCACATTATATGACAAAAATTTGATTTCTATGTCCTTCATCTATTTTTTGGGATTTTTTTTTTTTTTTCTTATTTTTTTTTTTCCCCTCTGATATATTGATAATGATAACAGCCCCACAGCGGACGTGGTTTCCCTCCCTCTTCCCCCTATCCCCCTCCCTCCCTTCCTCCCCTCCCTCCCCTCCTCTCCCTCCCCTCCTCTCCCCCCCCTCTCCCCCTCCCCCCCCCTTTCCTATCCCCACTGGGGTCCCCAGGTCCTTGGGGGCCATCCTTTGTGGCTTCCCTTAGACTCCGGATTCCTGGTGAGGTGGAGTCTGATTAGCCCTCCCCTCCCCCTCCGCGGCCCGGGCTCGGGGCGCAGAGGGGGAGGGGCAGGGCCGATTTGAGCAGGATTCTTTTACAGCTACATGTGGACATTCACCCTTCCTCCCTCCCCTCCCCCGCCCCCCCCCCCAAGGTCCCCTAGGCCTTCCATTTCAATCCAACCCTGCAGATTCGGGACTGGGATCCCGAGTTTTGTACAGAATCCCTGTACTTCTTCCGGATACCTCAACCTGGCCGTACACCCCTCTTTTGAACCTATTAAACATGAGGGGAAACCCCAGTTATATCTTATGTTTTCCCTTTTCAATATTTCCAGCAGGGGTTTCTGATGTCTCCGTCTTTCAAGGGTTCGGGCTGATAGGTCTGCATATACTTGGATTTCAGCTTCCTTATGCGGTATAGGAGATTTGTTTTTTATTCTAGCCCACAGGTCCTCTTTTTCTTTAAAATGGCTGAATCTGACAATTATGTCCCGGGGCCGCTCTGCGCCCCCCCTTTCGGGTCCTCCTAATCGGTGTATCCTTTCTATGTGTGGAAAGTGATCTGCGTCCTTGCCGCTTATGGGGCCCAAGATTTCCCATAGTTTTCTTTCTAGATCTTCCCCTCTTTGTTCCGGGACGGCACGCAGCCTAAGATTTTGTCTCCTGTCCCTGTTTTCTTGGTCCTCTATTTTATATAGGGTGTCTCTCTGGGTAAGGTAGGCGCCTTTTAATTGCGTTTTCAGTTTCGCGATTTCCAAATCTATAGAGTCCGCTCTCCCCTCCACCACCTCAACCCTGGACAGCAGATGGCCCATATCCTCCCGTAGGGCGTTAATTTCGAGTTTGATTACATTTTCCAAGCGTAATAACATCACCTCCATTTCGTGTTTATTGGGGATGTGGGTTCCTGATTGTTGATCCTCCCCCCTACTAGGCTCCATCTCAGTTTCCAATGTAAGGTCCGCTCTGGAGTCGTTAATTTCTCCTTCCACCCCGTCCCTACTCTCCGGGGAAACACCGGCCCGGGTTTCTTTTCCCGATGTTTTTGGACTTGCACCCTGTCTTAAGTAGTGTTTAATTGTGCTTGTCTCCCCTTTGCTGCCTTTGGTAGTAGCTTTCTTAGGCTGTTTGGCTGGGTCTTTACTCATGTTGGCCTTTTTAGTGGGTCTGATTCTCTTCCCCAGTTTTATTTGTAAACCTAGGCCTCCTGGGCCTTTTTTCCCCTCCTGCCTTTTGATGGAATCCTTACTTTAAGGCTGTCTTTTGCCCCTCTAGGTGTCCCTCTGGTGTATACAATCAAGTTTGCCCATGACTAGGGGGGACTTTTTCCGTCTGTATGGTCTCCGGGTGGGGTACAAGACACTTACGCAGTGGCTGGAGCCGTTGTATTTTTGAATGGGGGGGTTCGTTTGCCCTACCCGCTAGTAAACTTCCACACTAAGCCGTTTACACCTTTTCAGTGCCCTGCCAAATGGCTCTACTGGTAGAGTCCGTAGATTTTTACAAGATATTACAGGGAGTCACTGGTCTTTGTGATATAGGCAACATACAAACATGTGACTTTATATTTTAACCATAGTTTTGTTTTTAAGAAACGACCTGGGATTTAAATGGTCAGTAAGTTTTCGTAGATACCGATCGGAGTCAAACTTTCATTCCATAATGCAGCATTCAGTATATGGTAGTAAATCTACGTGGACACCAATCAGAATCACACTTTCATTCTGTCATGTAGCTTTTGGTGTGTGATAATCGGTCTACCTACACGCCGATCCGAGTCTTGCTTTCAAGCGATGGTGCAGCTTTTAGGATGAAACAAATAGGGCTTCATAGACCCCAGTCGGAGTTGCGCTTACAGTCCCTGGTGCGGCTTTTGATGTGTAAAGTGTCTGTATGGCAGGTTCAAAAAGTTTTGATTTCGTGCAATTTTCCACCCTTGGGGCTATGGTGTCAATAATCTACCCATAATCATGGGTTTTACGGCCAATATACGCCTGAGGGGGTCTATGAGACTTCAAACAATCGCTTTAGGGCTCCGGTTATATCCAGGTTGCATTTAAAAGGAAGGGAACCAAACCACCTTATTGCGGGGTTTATCCACTCTGGAGCTCGGTGCACACCCAGTTCTGCCTGATGCGATTTAAGTACGCATACAGGTAAATTTCAACGCTGCTGTGTATAACCGTGCCCCACCGAGATTAGAGGTGAGGGGGAGAGACAAGGGCGCCCAAATAAATCCGTGGGACAAAAGGGCCAGATCTGGCCATTGCTCCAGATGTACCAAGCTTCAATATGGATATGGGGTACACTCGTGGTCGGGGTCTTCCCCGCAACGCTGACCAGATTTATTTTAACTGCTTTTGCTCAGGCGGGGTGGTAGGGGGGAAAGCCAAAGCCAGGCGTCCAGATTCAAACTTCTAGGTCTGCTGGTTACATTGGTTATTCCCTTTACCTATGCTAATGGCATCCTAGCACGCATTACAGGCTTCCCAGTATATCACACATTGCTATTCATCTTACCTCCGCAAGATAGATGCTTCTGGTGTTTGTGTGATATACTCACAGACCTGGTCTTCTCTGGAGTCCCATGGGGTCCCGTACCGCTATGCAGGAGGTGGTGGGTTGGCGGAGGTATGGCGGGGTGGAGGGGACCGGTGCTTGCGATCCCAATCGCGGTCGCCGCTTCACCAGGCTGGCTGTGACCGAAGGGATCCGAACGTCCTGCTATCCTTTGCCCGGGGAGTTTGTGCGGGCGTCTGCCGCGCCTCTCATACGAAGCGGTCCTGCTCCAGCATCCCCCCTGGCCGTTCACCCGCTCTCCTCGGCCCTCGCCTCAGACTCCTCCCTCCGAGCGGACGCTACGTCCGCGCGTCCATCACGTGTACTGTCACTGTACTAATGACACTGGCTGGGAAGGGGATAACATCTAGGGCAATCAATGGGTTAAATGTGTGCCTAACAAGTGTTTTCTCACTGTGGGGGAGGTGCTTTTACTAAGGAAAGACATAGATCTCTGTACCTGCTTTGCAGGAACACAGGATCAATGTCTTCCACACTGGCAGAATGGTGAACGGCCTTGTTTACATAGGCAGACCACTAGGCGAGTCCGCCAGATTGGCTCTGATACCCAAAAATGCAGGATAACGTATATAAGTGATCCTGTGCAGCGCAACCACCCTGTAGCAGTAAATCTGCTATCAGGCGATCGGCAACTGGTTAAGATCATCAGCATTATGATAACTCACAGGCAGCAGGCACTCTATCATGGCTCTGGCTGGCTCTGTCACAGTGTGTCACATAACATGGCTGCTGGGTGCCAATTTTGTTAACTTATGACCAATAAGTGCCTGCTGCCTGTGAGTTCTGATACCATCCATTATGCCAGAGAGACAGACACAGTGAAATGTATTCTATTCACAGACACCCCCAAAGCACACCTGTGTTGAAGCCTTAAAGGCACTGGCAGCCCCAACGATTGGATCTGCTTCCCCTCTATTCCTGCTGCTGGACATCGTCAGCTGAGCTCAGCTGCCTCTCTCTGCCCGTGCTGCCTCCGCCTGCCTCACATCTCTCAGGTCTCACTCTCCGGGCCCTGGCTACTACTGGGTGGAGAGTGGAGGAAAATGACTCTGCCGGGGAAGGCAAGGAGATAAGTAGGCAGGCGGCTGGCCGGGATTTGAGCCAAGCCAGAAGAACATGTGAGCGGAGCTGAAGGAATAGTCCATCCGCTCTGACCAGCACATCATCATCAGAAAGGGACACAGATAATGGATAAACTACACCCCCCTAAGCTAGTAGGGTCGGGGGGGATGTAATTCAGATTTTTTTATTTATTCTGTACTGACTGTCTTTGAAAATTGCCCCAGCTCCTGTTGAAGTCAAATCCGGGGACAAAACCGGGGACAGACTTGGTCCGGGGACAGTGTCCTCAATCCGGGGACTGTCCCCTGAAACTTGGGACATCTGGTCACCCTACCCAACAGGCCATGTTTTGGGAATTTCTCTTAGATAAAAAAGCTGTCCAATATACCAAGCCATTGACTCTGATTTAAAGCAGCTAGTCAGACTTTTTGCGCAGATTTGTGTTCTACTGTATGCATTGCAGTGAAGATTTCCTACCATTGTATGTTCCCTGTCTTGTAAAAGTTTTAGTACTAAACTCTCCATCTGCTGCTAGGCAGACACCTACATCAAGACATATCCTTGCCAGGACACTGACTATAGAACCAAGTAAACTTTTAAGCACAATTATGTTCAAGAATAAAGCTGGTTATAGATGCTGGGGTTGTAAACCCTCATGGTTTTTCACCTAAATGCATTCTTAATGCGCGCGCGCCCCCCTAGACGGCCAGGAATGGGAGGACGTCATATGACGCCCACCCAGGATGGGATATCCACCTTGTGGGTGTCATTTGACAATGCTTGGGTATTGGGCCCAATTTATCCTGAAAAAAACAAGGTATAATCCACCTGGAAGCACAAAGGAGTTGTGATGATGGTTTTACTAACACATGTCAAATAGGGATGAGCCAAACACCCCCGGGTTCGGTTCGCACCAGAACCCGCGAACGGACCGAAAGTTTGCGCGAACATTCGAACCCTATTAGTTACAATTGACGCGAACGTTCAAAATCAAAAGTGCTAATTTTAAAGGCTAATATGCATGTTATTGTCATAAAAAGTGTTTGGGGACCCGGGTCCTGCCCCAGGGGACATGTATCAATGCAAATTTTTTTTTTTAAATTTTTTTTTCAGGAGCAGTGATTTTAATAATGCTTAATGTGAAACAGTAATATTCCTTTAAATTTCGTACCTGGGTATGCCAGTGAAGGGGCGCATGTTTCCCGTGCTTAGAACTGTCCCTGCACAAAGTGTCATTTTTGCAGGGAAAAAAGCTATTTAAAATCACTCGCGGCTAATGAATTGCCAGCTCCCGTAACACAGAGAACAGTCATTCATTGAAGGTCATTGATAAAAAAAAAAGTCATTGAAAAAAAAAAAAAAAAAGCGTGGGGTTTCCCCCAAATTCAATTACCGGGCCCTTCAGGTCTGCTATGGATATTAAGGGGAACCCCGCTTCAAATAAAAAAAAAATTATGTAGGGGTCCCCCTAAATATCCATACCAGACCCTTCAGGTCTGGGATGGATTTTAAGGGGAACCCCGGCCCAAAAAAAAAAATGGCGTGGGGTCCCCCTCAAAATCCATACCAGACCCTTATCCGAGCACACAACCTGGCAGGCCGCAGGAAAAGAGGGGGGGACGAGAGCGGTTCCCCTCCCTCCTGAACCGTACCAGGCCACATGCCCTTAACATTGGGAGGGTGCTTTGGGGGTCTGTGACCCCTCAAAGCACCATGTCCCCATGTTGATGGGGACAAGGGCCTCGTCCCCACAACCCTGGCCATTGGTTGTGGGGGTCTGCGGGCGGGGGGCTTATCGGAATCTGGAAGCCCCACTTTAACAAGGGGACCCCCAGATCCCCCCCCCCCCCTGTGTGAAATGGTAAGGGGGTACAAAAGTACCCCTACTATGTCACCAAAAAAGTGACAAAAATGTTAAAAATGACAGGAGACGGTCTTTGACAATTCCTTTATTAAAATCTTCTTTCTTCTGGTCTTCCTTTCTTCATCCTTCGGTTTCTTCATCTTCTTCCATCTTCTGCCATCTTCTTCCATCTTCTTCTTCCATCTTCTTCTTCCGATCTGCTTCTTCTTGGTCTGGTCTTCTCGTCCGGCATCTGCTTCTTCAATGGGACGCACGGGGACATCCCGCCCCCTTCTGACGTCGTGGGGAAAGCCATAGGGAAGTCCCCATGACGTCCCCGTGCGTCAGAGGGGGCGGGGTCACCGGGTGGCCCCGCCCTCCGTTATAAAAGAGCTGTCAGAGGCAGCGAAGCCTCACACAGCGGGAGCCTCCCATTGCGTGAAGCGGCCCAAGAAGAGACACCTACGTTGTGGAAGAAGATGCCGGACGAGAAGACCAGAGCAAGAAGAAGCGGATTGGAGGAAGAAGAAGATGGAAGAAGAAGATGAAGAAACCGAAGGATAAAGAAAGGAAGAAGGAAGACCAGAAGAAAGAAGATTTTAATAAAGGAATTGTCAAAGACCGTCTCCTGTCATTTTTAACATTTTTGTCACTTTTTTGGTGAAATGGTAGGGGTACTTTTGTACCCCCTTACCATTTCACACAGGGGGGGGGGCTGGGATCTAGGGGTCCCCTTGTTAAAGTGGGGCTTCCAGATTCCGATAAGCCCCCCGCCCGCAGACCCCCACAACCAATGGGCAGGGTTGTGGGGACGAGGCCCTTGTCCCCATCAACATGGGGACATGGTGCTTTGAGGGGTCACAGACCCCCAAAGCACCCTCCCAATGTTGAGGGCATGTGGCCTGGTACGGTTCGGTCGGGAGGGGGGCCGCTCTCGTCCCCCCCTCTTTTCCTGCGTCCTGCCAGGTTGCGTGCTCGGATAAGGGTCTGGTATGGATTTTGAGGGGGACCCCACGCCATTTTTTTTTTTTTGTCCAGGGTTTCCCTTAAAATCCATCCCAGACCTGAAGGGTCTGGTATGGATATTTAGGGGGACCCCTACGTCATTTTTTTTTTAATTTGAAGCAGGGTTCCCCTTAATATCCATAGCAGACCTGAAGGGCCTGGTAATTGAATTTGGGCGAAACCCCACGCTTTTTTTTTTATCAATGACTTTCAATGAATGACTGTTCTCTGTGTTACGGGAGCCGGCAATTCATTAGCCGCAGATGGCTGCCTTAGATGACACAACAGGCCAGAAGGGTAAAGGTGGTTTAATGTGCTACTGCAGTGCTATACTAACACAGCACGCACACACACTAACTACTCCTGCAGGTGGCTGGATTGGTAGAGATTGAGAACAGCACTGAGAAGAATAAACTACCCTGCCTATTTTTTCTCTTTCCCTACACTAATCCCCAGAATCCACAAGCAGATAATGTAGATGAATCACAAGCAGATAATGCAGATGAATCAAAACAGCAGATAATGCACAAACAGACACTGTACAGAAATGTACAGTCTATCACTGTTCCTAACGCTGGAACACACTACATGAGGCCGCCGGCACGGCGGCCTTATATAGTGTGGGGCGTGTACTAAACCCCATGAGCTATAATTGGCCACAGGCATCCTGCCTGTGGCCAATTATTGCTCTCCTCGCCGCTGGCTCTATGATTGGCCAAGCATGCGGGGTCACAGTGCATGCTTGGCCAATCATCAGCCAGCAATGCACTGCGACTGGCGCAGTGCATAGTGGACCGTTCGCATCACACGAATTTGATGTGAACGGCCCACATAGTTCTGGGCTCGACGAGCGGACGAACGGCTGATGTTCGATTCGAACATCGGTTCGAATCGAACACCGGGCTCATCCCTACTCACCACACACACTATAATTTGACTCTACAATCTCCTTAAGCCCCCATACACACGGTCGGAAATTCAGACGGAAAATGTCCGATCGGACCATGTTGTCGGAAAATACGCCCGTGTGTGGGCTCCATCTGACTTTTTCTGTCGGAATTTCCGACCGTGTGTATGGGGGCTTAAGGAGAGTGTAGAGTCAAATTGTCAGACGGAAAAAATTTGAGATCCTGCTCTCAAATTTTACGACAACAAAATCCGATCTGACTTTTTCCGATCGTGTGTAGAGAATTCCGACGGACAAAGTGCCACGCATGCTCAGATCAAATTACGAGACCAAAGCTATTGGTTACTAGCCTCTACGTAGTTCCGTCGTATGCAACGAACGTCACCACATTTGGAATGATCGGATTTTCCGGCAACTTTGTCCGTTCGTGTGTATGCAATACCAGTTTCGGACAAAATCCGTCGGAAAAAATCTGACGGATTTTGTGGTCGGAATTTCCGACCGTGTGTACGGGGGCTTAGAGATACCAAATACTATGTAATACATACACTTGCCTGATTGGCTATAGATGAATTGGTTGGACAAGGTAGGCCCTCACATTACCTGCCTTTGGTAAATCTAAAATTGATTGTACGAAGTTTTTATGGCCAGATTGTAATGTGTGTAATGACCCGTAGGTATTTATCTTATTTCTATCAATTTGAATATACATATTGGGGTGCATGGGCACCGCCCCCCCATCCTTGTATGCGGCCCCCTACATGCAGGGCGCCGGATGCATGGAATCCAATGTTTTTTTTTTATGCACTTGAATAGAGCCAGAGGCTCTAATAGACTATAAAAAAGGGTGGGCTCGGGGCACGGAGCACTGTGTCCTGAGCCCACCCAGTTGTGTGACAATAGCAAATTAATATTCACACTGATCCTCCTCCTGAGACCCGTCACCCGATGAGGAGGAGATGCACAGCAGAAGCCGCCGTGATGCAGAGGAGGAGGAGACAAGATGGAAGTCGCCACCCATAGGAGCGATGCCCGCCCGCCCACCCGACCAAACGACCGACAGTGTGGGAGGTGGTTGTTTGCTGCACCCCCCAAAGAAAAAACACCAGCCGCCACTGGATATTATGCATTTATTTATTACAGGTACTTATATAGTGCGGATAGCTCTTTAGATGTATATAGTGTACAGTCACAACCGTCCCTGCCATCAAGGAGCTTACTGTCTAATGTCCCTAACTCACATTCATACATATACATACAAGGGCCAATTTAGAAAGGAGCCAATTAACCTTTCAGCATGTCTTTGAAGTGTGAGCGATATTGTATTTATTGTTTTGCATTTTATTATAAGATCATGTTTTATTTTGTATTATGCATGTCTAATGACTAAGAAGACCTATGAATGAATCCCAGTATGTGGGAAGAGAGCTACTGCATTAAACTGCAATGCTGGCTCATTGTGGTTTTGTTCATTGCTTTTCAAAATACAAGTACTTTATGGCATTTCCTTCTTCAACTTACTGTACATTCATATAAGATAAAATATAACTTAGTTCAGTCCATGGCTACAAGCGTATAATGCGTACACACCAGGGTTGCATTGGTTCTAATGAGTAACCAAACACACATGGTAAGCATCTTTTTAAAACAATCTTTGTCCACATTCCAGCAACAATCTGTTTGATTGTTGGTTCAATGCCGTAAGCTAGTGGCACAACTACCAGGGTTGCAGCAGTCGCACTTGCGACCGGTCCCTGGCATTCTGCCGCTGTCGGGGGCCCCAGCAGGGTTTCTAGTCCCACGGCTCTGAGCGGGGAGCGTGTCTCTCGTACAGCTCAGAGCCAACAATTCTCTCTGCTCCCCCCTTCCCTCTCTTGCATGGGATGACACAGCCGATCTGCTCCTTCTCCCCCTCCCCTCTCCTGTGTGCTTTGCGGGAAGTCAAGTGTGAAGCTAACAAGCTCACAATTTCCACGGTACATACACAGGAGGAGAGCGGTGGGGGGGGGGGGGGGGGGCAGATCGGCTGTGTCATCCTGAGCGAGAGAGGAGGGGAGGGGGAGCAGGGAGAACTGTTGGCTCTGAGCTGTATGAGAGATGCTCTCCACTCAGAGCCATGCTGTGGAGTCAGGCAGCATTGATGAGCACTGATCGACTGCACTGATAGGCATTGCTGATAGGAGGCATTGATGGGCACTGTTGGTGGCACTGATAGGCAGCACTGATAGGGCATTGATGAGCAATGATCTGTGGCATGGATAGGCGCCGTGGCACTGATGAGCACTGATAGGCAACATTGATGAGAACTGATAGGCGACACTGAAGGGCATTAATGAGCACTGATAGGCAGCACTCAGGCTGCACTTAGGGGCACTGATAGGCAGCATTGATGGGCACTGATAGGCATTGAGCACTGATAGATGGCACTGATAGGCGGCACTGATAGGCGGCATTGGTAAGCTCTGATAGGTGGCACTGATAGGCATCATTGATGAGTACTGATAGGCGGCACCGATAGGCGGAATTGATGGGCACTGATAGGCGGCACTGATGGGCATTGAGCACTGATAAGCAGCACTGATAGACGTTGATAGGCGGCACTGATGGATGCTGATAGGCATTGAGCACTGATAGGCACTGATAGGCAGCAATGGTAAGCTATGATAGGTGGCACTGATAGGCATCATTGATGAGTACTGATAGGCAGCACTGATTGGCAGAATTGATGGGCACTGATAGGCGGCACTGATGGGCATTGAGCACTGATAAGCAGCACTGATAGGTGGCCCTGATGGACACTGATAGGCGGCACTGAAATGCAGTACTGATAGGCGGTATTGATGAGCACTGATAGGCAGAATTGATAGGCACTGATAGGTGGTACTGATAAGCAGTATTGATGAGCAATGATATGCAGCACTGATCGGCGGCATTGATGGATACTAAAGCCCCATACACACTATCAGATTTTCTGCAGATTTACCAAAACCATGTAGTGCAAGGGCCTGCCTGATTGCATATAAATTGAAATTCCTAAGGTTTGACCTCATATTATATGGTTTTGGTAAATCTGAAGACAAAAATCAGCAGAAAATCCGATGTGTGTGTGTGTGTGTATGGGGCTTTATAGGTGGCATTGATGAGCACTGATAGGTGGCACTGATAAGTAGCACTGATTATCAGTGTAAACAATTTACTGACATTCTTGGCAGTTAACGCCTCTCCTTTCCTTACATAGATACGGTGTGGGAGTAAAGGCCTGCTGATACCCAGCCAGACTTCTCAAGTCTCCTGCGACTCGCAAGAGTCTCCCGCATTTGACAGCGGGCTCACGGACACCTGCGAGTGCGGCACAATCTCCCGGCTGAGCCTGCCTGCACAATGTCACCCATTGCCACAGGAGGCGTTTGAACATCAGCTGCGAACGAAGTTCCTGAGCTCGGCTCTCATTGGTCCATGGGCGGTGCCTGCGTCAGCGAAAGGGAGGGAAGAGGGAGGCGGCCCATGCGGTGAAATCATTTCCGTGCGTGCGCCACTATTGGTTGCTAGACTCGGCTAATTTGCCTAGCAACTGAGCGTATTGAGGCGCGGTCACGTGATGTTTCTGCTTAAAGTGGAGTTCCACCCACTTTTACAACTCTTCAGCATCCCTCACTAAACTGTGCACTGTAAACAAATTGGATATTTTTTTTATTTTTTTTTCAGCACAGACTGTATATCTGCTGTATTCATTTTTCACTTCCTGCTCCCTGGCCGCGGCCCATCGCATCATTTCCTGTTTGCAATGCCTCCTGGGAAGGGGCAGCAACTTCCTCTCAAACTGCCGTTGCTATGGAAACCTGACCTGAAACCTATTACACTGCTTATGCTGCACTGAGCATATACGAGATCTGCAAGGATGAGATCCAGGAAGAAATAGTCTGGCTTCAGATGCCCACACTTAAGATGGCCACAACCTGCTGCAAGTTTATAAAATAACAAACTACTGCTTAAAACTAACAAAACATACCTTAGTTTACAGAGTAACTTTACTAGAATACATTAAGCTTGTGTATTATAGGGGTATTTTTATTTAAAAAGTATAATTTCGGCCGGAACACCGCTTTAATGCGCCGCCCACAGGAGCAGCACAGTGTTTTGGTCTTACAAATAAAGCAGCAGTGAGAGTTCCTGGAAAGGGAGGGGACTGGAGCCATGCTTGAGCTGTACGTGAAGCCGGGTAAGAAGATATGGGGAGGGTTGTGTGATTATAGAGAACAATGCCGGATGATTGTTATTGTTGATGATGAAGGATACCACTTCACATGGGCCTCATTCAGTAAATCTGATAGATGTGTTGTTTGGACTTTACATGAAGGATCCAGTGTGATGGCCAAACAAATCTGCAAAATAAATCTTTATTTGCTATTCTTTCTGAACGCTTGCAGGGCGTGTTTAGTCAATCGAAGGGCAGCTCTTTCTATATTAGATAAAGATTTATTTTGCAGCTTTGTTTGGCCACCGATAAAAAAACTCTGCCCCCACCACTGCCCATCATTTAAAAATTCGTCCCCCTTCATGTAACTATCCACCCCTCACCTACATGAAAGTGCCTCGGCAACTCGAGACAACAGCTGATCGTAAACTCAGCTGTTCTGTGGCTCCATACTGCGTATGCGCGGTGCATGCACAGAAACATCACATGACCCTGCCTCAATACACTCAGTTGCTAGGCAAATTAGCTGAGTCTAGCAACCAATCGCGGCGCACAGGAATGATTTTACCACATGGGCCCACATCCCTCCTTTCGCTGCCGCAGGCACCGCCCATGGACCAATGAGAGCCGAGCTTGGGAGCTTCATTCGCAGCCACTGTTCAAACGCCCCTTGTGGCAGTGGGTGACAGTGCAGACAAGCTCAGCCGGGAGATTGTGCCGCACTCATGTGTGTCCGTGAGCCCGCTGTCAAATGTGGGAGACTCCCGCGATTCGCAGGAGACTTGAGATGTCTGCACTGGTATAGCTGCATATAATTGGCACTGATCAGGCTGTATTTAATTGGGGTGGGGGGGGGTCGGCATCGGCGCAAAGCATCACCTCCCTGAAATGAGTTTGCCGCCTCCCTGAAATTAGCTTTTGCAGGTTGGGATGTCTGCCCAGCAAGTCTGTTTACATGTGATCAGCTAATCACACGGTAAACGGCTGCCGTGATTGTGCTGGATGCATGTCCTGGGGGCATAAGGGAGGCAGAGTTCTGGGAGGATATCCATGGATACCCTCCCAAAATTGGAAGCCTGGGGGTCGGATGGAAGGGGGGGGTCAGGGGCGCCCATCATGGTTTCTTGCACCGGGGCCCTGAAGGTTCTAGTTACGACCCTGCTGTAAGCCCTTTGCTTGCTTATAACTCTTGATGTGCTGTTTCTCCCACTGATGCCAACAATGCAATTTCTCACACTGATACGGATGATGAGGTAGTATTCTTTCCACTGACACCAACAATTGGACACTTTTTTTTCTTCCACTGACATCAATAAAGCACTATTGCTTCCACTGACACCAGTGGTGGGGCACTTTTTCTACCAGTGATACCATTTAATTGGGCACTACTTCGCCCACTCACACCATTGATGGGCTATTATTTCTCCCACTGACTCCTTTGATGGGGCACTATTCCTCCCACTGACACCAACAACAGAACACCATTCTTCTTATTGGCACCAATGGTTAGGCACTATTTCTCCAATGGATACCATCAATGAGGCATATTTCTATATGCTTCTATTGGGGACTGTAATTGGCTGCGTGTTGGCTTCAACTTGCTAGAGCCGCTTCTTCTGGATTAGGACAGTGAGCCACTGCTGGAAGATAGAAGCCTTTGCTATATTGTGCCATACTCCTGGCCATAGGCCCGCCTATGACATCCCTGGGCATCAGTCTTTATATTCATGAAGAGAGGAATGTCCACATAAGAAGTATATTTTTCGCACTTTACTGATACTCTTCAAAGATGTCAGTGGCATGTAACATCACATTGACACACTAATAAAATTCTTTGGCACACATTGCCATATATAGTAAATAGTGCAGCGCAATTCTCTTGAAATATATGTATAATAGAAAATAAAAATATAAATATATAAAATATCAAATAGAAATATCACATATATAAGAGTCCAAAAAGTACATGTGAGAAGCAGTATTAATCCATTCAGTGAAGTGGAAACCCAGACGGTTTAACAGATGACAGTGATCCCTCCACCATGGATGAAATGGCCTCTCACCTTACAGATTCGACCTGAAACAGGTCACTAAGCAGTGACACAGATCAGCAAAAGGAACCTTGGATATCACAGATCAGCAAAGAAACCTTGGATATCGTCTTAGTATAAGCTCCACAAATCCAGACTCCACAGCATATATAGAATAAAGAAAAAATTATCTAGTGCTCTCTGTCACAAATGTATTAATCAATAAAGAAAACGATCGGTATGGTACTCACAATAAAAGACACTCAGATCCGAGTGCCAGCAAAATGAGCATATCCAACCAACATTGCCATACACAAGAACAAACCTTCTCTACCATTATTCAGGCATGGAGCGCCAGCACATAATTATTAAGTCATCTTCCCCTTACTTCTCTTTGAGAGCACCACAGGGTTGGGACCAACCTCACTGTATACTAGAACCACAGCATTTTGCTTCTTTCAAGACAAGATAAACAAGGTGCTTTTCTGTAGTATACCAGTCTCTCTCTCTCTGTCTCACTCCATAGCTCTACCCAGCCAGTCAAACTCCTAGATGTTAGCCTGGCCTAAAAGGCCTTTTGCAATCTCTCCCACAGTCCATATAAGACCGTAATAAGGGGCAGATTGACTACAGCTGTTTTTCCTGGTTGTTAAACTACCTCACCCGGTGCTTACGCCCTGTTAATGGCCCTTGGCAGTAGCTGACTACATCCGCATGGCTCCTTCCATCCTGGCATTTGTATGGACACTAGCTCCACCCATTAGATCACTGCAGGAAGGCTTTGTCTAAAAGAGGACCTAACCCCCACTTACATAATTCCCCATCACCACACTATTTTTGGATAGAGCCACCTAGTGGCAGACTAACTAACTGCACCTGCTTATACACATGAAGGGTGAAATATTATTTCTCCTCCCACTGGCCACCAACACTGGGGCATTTCTTTCTCACCAAAAAGCCAGGGTTGATGGTTAACGTCGTAGATATAGAAAGTGCGGCGCTCTAAATGCGCAATAAATAAATGTTGAACATTTAAATTGGGGTGATATACAATTTGTATTAAGTGCACATCAAAATTATATCAAAATGATATATGTCATACACACTGAAGTATGCAATGACCAATATTTGAATTGTTTAACACTGGATATAGTGCAAAACATCACATAGTGACTGTAATGTAACAAAATATTCCTGAATAGTGATAATGATTGTGAAAAGTTCTTATTAAAATAAATCTCCCATAGGAGCAAAGAACGTGATCTTATATATACATCTCTGATAAGGCACCAAAAAATGAATAATACTAATCACTTAAATATTCTAAAATAAATCTACAACTGTGAACAGTTCACCAAACATGTGACATATATATGTGTTATAAAAAACATATAGGTGACTTGTGCAGCTTGTCTGAAGGGGTCCGCCACCAGTTGGAAGAAGGCTTACCAACTGTCGTGGACTCAGATAGGCTTACGCCGTATGAGCCTTAAGCGCTTGATGGTGTTAATTGCACCGATAGAAACAGCAACTCCCAGCTAAACGCACAGCAGCCACAGACAGGATCTTTCACTGGATATTCCAGAGGAGCTCAAGGAGAAGATAGTGAACGATGTATGATATGGTTCATCCCAGGTGGTATTACCGACAATAAAAGAATGGAACCATATAGTGTAATAACGTCAAGCGATTCAAATTTATTGAAATCACATAAGGTGGGTACTCACATGTACAAAAAAGATTAAAGGCATATATGAAATTCTGGCAGCAGTGGCATCAGCAAATCGTGTCCCGATGCGTTTCGCCTCAGTAAGGCATCATCTGGGAGTAGCTGACTACATTCGCATGGCTCCTTCCATCCTGGCATTTATATGGACACTAGCTCCACCCATTAGATCACTGCAGGAAGGCTTTGTCTAAAAGCGGACCTAACCCCCCACTTACATAATTCCCCATCACCACACTATTTTTGGATAGACTAACTAACTGCACCTGCTTACACACATGAAGGGTGAAATATTATTTCTCCTCCCACTGACCACCAACACTGGGGCATTTCTTACTCCCACTTACCAAAAAGCCAGGGTTGATGGTTAACGTCCCCTGAGCACTGATGCTGCATCATTTTCTACTTCCGGTGGTCATAGTATGGCTCCCCAAAGTCTGAAGGACAATGAACTGGCCCTTTATTTGGAACCTTTGATGATCCATGCTGTATGGAGTGGGCTGGAGCTAAGTCATTTTGTGAGTAAAGTCTGGCCTGGTTACAGGACATAAGGGCCACAGAACCTCCCATGAACACAAGCTCCATTGTGGTCAGGAAAAATGTGATCCCTAGTCCTGCACCATTGATTGCTGAGTAAGCAGAGCACCCCACATAAGCATACGGGGCATACTCTGTTATATATATATATATATTATATATATATATATATATATATATATATATATATATATATATTAGGATGTGCTGACGTATTATGTGAATAGTCAGCCTTTTTTTTTGTCATAGTGGATCCATGCCAGCCATCCATTCCCCATGCAGCAATAGATCAATGCAATGCTGAATTAATTATTGTTGATAACCATAAGAAACAAAACACTAAGGTGGTCTATTACAGCAGAGCTTAATCTGATCCAGTCCCTCCTAAATAAAAATAAAAAATGTGTGAAAAAGAATAAAAAAAATGAAATACATATAAATGCGTGCATAATGCATGAAATAATATGACAGTTAAAAAAAAATAAACTTTTTTAAACCGCAGACGTGAAAAAAATGCTCTGTCACACAAATTTTCCGTCCATTCAACCCCAAGTTAGCCCAATCTTAGTGCTGCTCTTTACTCGCACAGATTTTTTTTTGGTGCCCTTGCACATTGTAATGCAATGTTCAAAGAGAAACCAATATCCAGGGCAGCACAGTGGTGTAGTGGTTAACACTTTTGCCTAGCAGCAAAGGTGTCGCTGGTTCGTATCGCATGTTATCCCTGTGCCTGCGTGGGTTTCCTTCCACACTGCAAAGACATGCTGGTAGGTTAATTGGCCCCTGTCTAAATTGGCCCTTGTATGTGTATAAATGTAAGTTAGGGACTTTAGATTGTAAGCTCCTTGAGGGCAAGGACTGATGTGAATGTAAAATGTATATGTAAAGCGCTGCATAAAATTGAAGGTGCTATAAGCACCTGAAATAAATTAAAATAAAATCCAGTTATTTATGTTAAAACGACCACCTTTAAAGTATACTAAAGACAATTTTTTTATTTTTATTTTTATTCAGAGGGATTAGAACATACCCGTTAGGAAGATTTACCTTTCTGTTTATACTGTTTACCATTATCACTGAAAGTGAAAGAAAATCCCAAATTTTGGGTTGTCCCCAGAACTGTAATATAGGAGAAGACTTCCAATGTGGACACTTGTTCTGGTGATAACCAGAAATGCCCTTACTTTGAAAGTATTTCCTCTCACTTTCTGGGACAGGAAGTGAAGGGAAATCTTCCCTATAGAACACAGATGACCAAAAAAACAAAAACTGACAGGGGTTATAACTCTCCCTTACTCTATCCAAATTGAATAAAAAAACATTGGGCTTTAGTTCTACTTTAACGTTCACTGTTTTCCTGTTACAAGTATACAAATAATATCACTATAGTATAGTATAACACAGATTTTCGAGCACACAGTTTTTTGATAATCTCTATAAATTTGTCAGTTTACCATTTTGAAAATGTAGATCAGCTCAGTAAAACCATCAGGATCTTCAGCTATGCTCTAGCACCATCTACTGGGCAATAATGGTTTCTGTTTGTTAATCATACACTTGTATAAATTATTTCTACTCTTGCATGCGTGCTACCGACTTCTTGAATGTTTTATTAGATTTTTTAAGCTTTGGACTTTGGGTATACTTTTGGAATTTCCTGTTTAAATTGTTATATGCATATTTATTATTGTATTATATTTTGATCCTTAATGCAAAAAATTAAAGGTACACTCCAATCAAAATTGATATAATGAGCATGCAGGTTACTTTCTCAGGGCTTCAGTTTTTCACCGCAGCATAATGCATCTCACAAATCGACCCCAAATGTCAGTAATCTGATGACCTAGGAACCCTTTTGCCTAATACATATATTTCCACACACACTGCAGGCCCCTGGCTGTATTTGACATATAATAGCCAGGTGTAATAAAGCTTCAGTACTAAGAACTTTCTCATATCCTCCAATCAGATTTACCTTGCCTTGTATGTGACGGTTTTCTCGTTCTGCGCATGCGCCATACTTTTGTTCCGCGCATGCGCCATACCGTGTCTCTGGTGCATGCGCTGCCTGTCACCCCTCTTGGAACGCAGCGTAATACGTTGCGTTCCTGCCTTATCTGGACGCCGCCCCCCCCCTTTTGTTTCATTGAGTCTTAGTAGACTCAGTGGACTCGACGCACAGGAAATGTTTTTCCCTTACAGTCCTGCCCCCGTCCGCCCATTGGCTACAGACCCTGCCTTTGATATTTTGAGGCCGTGATGCGTCCCAGGTGGGACGCCCCCGCCTCAGCTGTTTTTTATCTTCATTCAGCCTGCACGCACATGCCCAGTGTACCTGTTATGCCTTATAAATACCTGACCTCACAACATTACAGCAGCGATTGCTCCTGCTGAGATGAAACCAGGCGTTTTTCCATTGCAGTACTTTTGGGGTTTGCATCAACTTTGTAAGTTCAGCTTGTTTTTGGTTCATGTACAATCTTTGCTGTTTTAATCATTACAATTTTTGTTTCAAAAGAAATTCCTTCTTTTTATATATATTCCTTTGATTTATGTTGGTTTATTAAAACATAGGATGGAACTCATTAATGTGAATCCATTCAAAATGCAACAAACAGCTTTTTTGCTGTTTAATATTAGACCAAACATATCGATAAATATTATTGTATTTTCGCTATTTGGCAATAAACAGTTTTTGGTCTGTTTAACATTCAGCTTGAACATACTTATTTTTTATTTTTTATTTTGACTATTTTATATATATTTTGTCCTTTTTATACTTTCAGACATCTTGATTACCGGGCTTATCATTATTTTTCACCTTGTGGAGACGGATTATTGGGTTGATCCTTGTGTAGGCTTCACCCTTGGAGATCACCACCTTGAGGGTTATTAACCCTTCCTTTTCCGAAAATCCCCAAAACCCCCCCCCCCCCCCCCCTTTTTGAGAGGTGAAAAACCTGTTTTACATGGTCCTAGAGCCTTCGGCAATAACTCCTGGCCCTTTGCAAATTTCATCTTATGAAGAAAATTACCTTGACTTTCGTTGCATTAATCTTTTATCCCCATGGATATTGGTATGTATAAATGCATTTGTCCAGGTATCTATGCAATGGCTTTTTCTCCCCCCCCCCCAGGTTCCCCTCGAATGCTCATGTTTGTTTGTTTTTGTTTTTCGTCTTTTCCCAGACTTCTCTTCCCACATCCAATCTCCACCTAAATGCCTCTGAAGAAGGGATCGTTTGAGTTTCCCGAAACATGTTAGGCCATTGAGGGATGTTTTTCTTTTTCCTTTTGTATATGTCATATCCACATGTAACACTTGTAAACTAAAAGGTTGTATTACAATTGTTTTTAACAATTTTCGTATGTACACATATATCCCCTTTTTTTGTTTACTTTGTTTTCTTTGATATTTATCTATCTATATACATATTTTTTTCTTAATAAATAATTTAAAAACATACTTTCATTTTCTCCATTTATTACCAACAATTTTTTTGTTGTGTTTCGCCTGAAAAGTCCCAATTGTACCGGAGGGTACTAGTGGTCCTCTATTACTAGAGGTTCCATTCTCCAAATATCCAATCAGATTTATACCTGCTTTAGATTGGTTGCCTTCTCAGAAGTTATGCGTCACACAATAATACCTGTCAAACAAATGATGCATAAGTGCTAAATATGTCAGCATACCTGTTTTTTTTATTTTTTTATTTCTGTATTTACTCAGTTTCATTAGCTTTCATTTCATTGACAGATTTTGGTATGATTTCTCTAGGGCCTTGCAGCCCCTTTGTTTAGCTGATTAGATCTTGTAGTATATGCAAAGCTGTGTACAAGAAGTCTGCAATTTTATACATTAGATACTACACATAAAAAGCAGCGCTAATTATGATACTTAATTAGTGATGAGCGATAAACACCAATTCAGCCTATGCCCCAAAGATATCACTCTGACGAAACATGTTGGTAATGACCTGTCTATGATACCATCACATGTTAGCGTCAGTCTGTGCGGTTTGCTGGTCTGTCTCAGCACTTTCCTTTTACTAAACCCAAACTGTCAGCCTGCTGTATACTTTTTCATAGAAAGAAATGTTCTCTTTCTTTGCCCTTTGAAGCTGTGTATTAAATAAAGGTGCACATGGTTTTACATACTTCACGGTGGATTGCTGTATGTTTTTTATACAATGGTGACTTGGATGCCGGGAGCTGTTGGTGAGGTGGGATCGCTTTTAATTTGGAAGCAACAAGTGCACATGACCATTTATAATATGATGGTCCCACTGATTTGTTAAGAGGCAACTTTGATTGTATCACTTGGTGGTGGACTTTTTTGCAGAAACATTTTATGCACACTTTAAAGTGGTTGTAAACCCTTAACAACCACTTTTGCCTACAGGTAAGCCTATAATAAGGCTTACCTGTAGGTACCGTGAATTTCTCATAAACCTGCACAATTTAGGAGATATTCACTGTAAACGCATGTGCCGACATCATCGGTACATGTGAACTGAAGAAACGGCTCGTACGTGCCATTTCTTCAGCTGCTGTGCCGTCATTGCGGCTCCGGCTAATTACAGCGCCGGAGCCTGCGAACCCGGAAGTAACATTCCTGAGACATGTCGCCCATCACAGTGGTGTACAGGGACTGCTGTAACAGCTTCATTCTAAGGTATTTCATAATGAGCTAGTATGCGATGCATACTAGCTTATTATGCCTTTGTCTTGCAGGTTGTTTTTTTTCTTTTTTCTAATGTTTTTTTTAATGTTGGATTTTTTTCAGATTGAAGATCCTTTAAGGGGAACTGATGAATTGTTTTCCGTGGATGTTCTCCTTCTATGGACATTTTTTCTATTGATGTATAATTTGTTGGTTTTTACATCTTTGTTGTTTATTTCACTCGATTTGATGCTTATCACTTATCACTTATTAAAGTGGTGTTTCCACCAAAAAAAAAAAAATTGCTTAAAAATCATAAAATAAAAAAAAAAAAAAAATAATTGGAAAAAAAAAAATATTTACTCACCTCTAAATGCCTGTTGCTAGAGGGTCCCTCGTAGTCTGCCTCCTTCAGTGCCCGGGCACTGACATCACTTCCCCTCAGGGCCACACAGTCATCTGGGACCTGTCACGCGTCCCAGATGACTGCGCGTCGTATCACGGTGCACGGCTGCGCATGCGTAGTGGGTGCCCGGCTGTGAAGCCACAGCCGGGTGCCCACAGTAAGAATACCGGCACCGCAAGCGGAGCGGGGAATGAGGGGGGGGCTTTGTGCCCCTGCATCGCTGGACCTTGGGACAGGTAAGTGTCCGATTATTAAAAGTCAGCAGCTGCAGTATTTGTAGCTGCTGACTTTAAATTTTTTTTTTAGGGGGCACCCCACTTTAATTATTATTTAGTAATACTGTTTTATGTATATGGAGGATTGTTAAATCGTTCTCTGTGGAGACTCTCCTCTTAGGCCCCTTTCACATGGTCGGACCGTTCAGATCCGCCTGTCAGTTTTGACGGCGGATCTGAACGGGCGCTCCATGTTAGTCTATGGAGCGTCGGATGTCAGCGGAGACATCTCCGCTGACATCCGACCCGGTCCGATCTGCCAAAAGCAGACGTATGGCTATGCGTCCAGATCCGTCGCTGGCGGATCGGATCGGGTGAGATCTGATGAAAACGGACACACTGTCCATTTTCATCCGATCTCTCCATAGAGATCAGCGGCGCTCGCAAGCCCCTCCCCGCTCAGTGAGCAGAGAGAGGCTTGTCATCCGCCGGTTCAGCGGAGATCAACGGAGAGATCTCCCGCTGAGCCGGCGGACAGAGGCGGGCTCCGTGCAAGCGGAGCCCGCCTCGTGTGAAAGGGGCCTTATGGATATATTTCTCTTTTATTTATTTACTCATTTTTTGTTTCACATGTTTTTTTGAAAGTTATTTCATTTAAATTGGTGTTTATCACTTATTACTAATTGTGTATCATGCTAGAATTAGCGCTGATTTTTATGTGCACTATCTAGTGGACTTATATCGCAATTTTAAAGTGGCTGCTTTTTCTTTGCAACCTTGAGACCTAGCACAAATATTATTTATTTTGAAATTCTATACACCGTCATGCTTATATGCCAAATATGTGCTGATTTATTGTATTTTTGATAGACTGGAAGATTTTCTGGGGCAACTTTATTGTATCTGAGAAGCTTTGCCATAATAAAATAATAAAAAAAAGTGGAAGTGTCTTTAGTGATTCTAAAAAAAAAAAAAAAAAGGTTACACAGACCAGAAGCAGACCATGCCATAATACATGTGAGGAGTTATGTGAATCCTGCCTGCAGTATATTGGAGAAACTCAGTATATTGAATGAACTTTGTGAATGTTGCAGTGTTTGATTACACTGTTAGTTCACAGACTGGTTTACTTTGCTGTTTAGAAATGCTCTTTAAAGGTGCAGGAAATATGGGGGCTGCCTTTGCTGACCTCCTAAAAATGGTAGTTTCCTTACAGTACTGAGATGAATGTTCAAATTGGCTTGGTGCATGGTTGTTTTTGCCCAGTGACTTAGAATCATTGAAGTCATAGGATCTGTATGACTTGGAAGCCACTAGCGGCTTTGGAACAGTTGCAGATGACATAAATCTCTCAGCACTCCTCTGAAGTCCATTTTATGTCTAGCTGTACCATTTTCAGCACCACTGGCATTACTATTGTGTTACCAGCACCAATCCCCATAGTTTTTTCCCTTAAGAAGTAAAAGCTCCTATTTCTTTATATGATTCTGATTCCTTTGCAGTGGGGCTTAGACGATCAATGATGAAAGCATAGCTCCCAACTGTCCCTGATTTCAAAGGACTGTCCCAGATCTGTCCCTCATTCCTCCTCATTTGTCCCTCATTTTGGTCTGAGCTATATAGATGTATATAAAATTCACTTTTTATCTATCAAAAAGTGTTTTCCAGTGCTAAACCTTTCATCTGATTCCTAAATTGCTGCATTTGTAAATTCCCAAAAGCCAATAAAAAGGAATAGTAGTGGTAAAAAAAAGCACTTGTGGGTTTGACCAATCTTGTTTTGTTAATGTAAATGAGGTTGTTTGCTATTTTGGCCCGCCTATATCAAACAACTCCCTGCGCTCAAATGGATCAACTATCTTATTGTTTTTTTTTTTAGTAAACTTCTAAAGTATACAAATAAATAAATATATATATACTTGGTTCAATGTGCAACACAGAATTGGTGCACTTGTAGCAGCTGCTTAAAGGGAGTCGACCAGGAAGCCATCAGGACGCTGGATACTCCGCTTCACATAGCAGAAATCGGCAGAGCGCGACCGGAAGGCATCTCACAGGCATAGTGCACATACCTACATTTATCCTATATGCTGATTTGAATATTTGATTTGGTACGCTTATTGTACAAAGGGGTTTTTTCTTGAATTTAGTAGGGGGGCAAATAAATTGTTTATGCAGTATCACGCTATGTGGTGAATTATTTTTCAATACATGACCTGTCTGGGGAGCTATTGAATCAGAGGCTGTGGAGGAATATTTGGAGAATCGAAAGAGGATTAAAGCAGCACCTAGATGAGACAGTGTATATGCCGTTAGTTTATGTAATTCTGGTGAGTGCATCCCCAAAGGGGAATCTTCCTAACACGTGGTGGATGGACTTGACAGATCTTTGGCACACTGAATTATTTTTATCCTTTATGGAGAAAGCTGGACTGTTTTTTAATCACTGAATGATTATCTCTCACCGATACCCAATAATCAATCCACTTATTTATTATTATTTGACTGTTGGATTTATTCATACAATTATTTAATATCGCACCTTATAGCTATTTATATATTTATATTTATATTTATATTTATTTCATTTATTGAGTGATACTTTTCCACCTTATCAGTCTGTTCTGATACCCAAGCGCTGCTACAATATTTGCACAGGCTGGATGCATGTAATTTATTCATTTAATTATTTATTCCTTGACACCTGTTATTTTATTGTACATTTTATAATCTTGTTTTGTTGTTCAATTCTCCTTTAAGGGGGCGTGACAAGGGGTGTGTCCTATGCATGCATACTTTTGCTGATAGGTGTCCCTCATTCCCATCTCAAAACGTAGGGAGGTATGTGAAAGGGCCTTTGTTTTTCCTGGTTACTGACCCAATATGTCCTCTAATATCTGCTCTGTTTCCATGCAGGCTTTACAGGCTATGTGTACTCATGCTAATACACATTCACACATGTCCAGTTCACCACCCACCTCTGCTCAGGGGGCTCAGTGCCAGGCCATGTATAAAACCTTCTCTGCTCTGCATTGAAAGGGTGTTTCACTAACTCACATCCCTATAACTAACATCCAAACACACCAAAACACACCAAAACACAAAATACATTGGGATTCAAATACAGATACTCCTCGTTTAACGACTTACCTGTTTAACGACTGCTCGGACTTAAGACCAACGCTCCCCCATCGGAACGACGCGCTGTACCCCATTGTATTGTACAGAACAGTACACAGAATTCTCATTTGTGTTCTGTACTTATGCAAATTAAAACAATGTTATTGAGCTTTAGTTTTGTGTTTAGACCTTTTTTCACAATACAGTACAGTAGTTAAAGTGGGGTGCCCCTTAAAAAAAAAATTTAAAGTCAGCAGCTACAAATACTGCAGCTGCTGACTTTTAATAATCGGACACTTACCTGTCCCAGGGTCCAGCGATGCGGGGGAATGAACCCCTCCCCCCTCGTTCCCCGCTCCGCTCGCGGCGCCGGCATTTTTACTGTGGGCACCCGGCTGTGGCTTCACAGCCGGGCGCCCACTGCGCATGCGTGAGCGGCACAGCGCGCCACGATATGCTGCACAGTCATCTGGGACCTGTCACGTGTCCCAGATGACTGACTGCGCCGAGGGGAAGTGATGTCAGTGCCTGGGCACTGACATAGGCAGACTACGAGGGACCCCCTAGCAATAGGCATTTATAGGTGAGTGAAAATTATTATTTTTTTTCCAATAATTTTTATTTTTTTTTATGAATTTTAAGCAATTTTTTTTTTTTGGTGGAAACACCACTTTAAGAATGCTTAAAATATTGATTTCTTGTGACTCCTCTTAAAACTACCAATTCGTTTAACGACCTGGTCTTTGGAACGGAACCTGGTCGTTAAGTGAGGGGTACCTGTATGTAATATATTGGAATAGGTCAGTCACTTATCTCTTCATTATGTTAATTGGCCTTAATGCAACGCCAGCATCATGGTGACGCATTTGAAAACCTAATCCTGGTATTGAGACAGCATGATTTTTTTTTTAACAAAGCCTAGTCCAGTACACACACTTCTAATCCTAGTTTAATAGAAGGTTACAAATTATTATTATCCCTCATTTAGATCACCGCCAACTTGTAAGCCCATGATTCCTGTATATAAATTCAAACCAGAAATCAATAATTATTTCAGGAAAAACGTATAACACGTTAACAGGTCTACTCTATTTGCTATATGTGCCTTTTAAAATTACCAAGGTTTCAACAGACAGCTAAAAATAAAATATTGCAGGGTGAAAACTCAGGAGAACAACTGGGGGTCTGGGACACCCTATAACAGAAGGTGTCTAAACAAGGATATTCATGGCAGAATCACCAAGTATCTACATATTTAAAATTGTGAAAATAATTTCAGAAATGACCTTAAAGGCTAGGTTTACCTTTGATAACATGATACATGTTACATTCATATTTATTTAGGATGTAACATGTATCATGTGCCTAAGCATCTGCCTCCCACAATTGGAGTCCCATCCCCTGTGACAGCACATGGTGGTTTTTCTCCCTGAATCTGCTATCACATTTAAAATGAGTGTGGCCTGCACAGCCACATCATTCATAGTGATCTGTGAATAAATAAACTACAAGTCCCAGCTTCCACCATCGCAGGTGGACTTGTAGTTCCCAAAGGACTACAGGTGCACTGATTAGCACCCTCATAGTCCATTGACACTTCCTACGGCTCTGCAACTGAAAGCCCATACAGAGGTACAGGCAGAGAGCTGTACGAAAAGTGTGCAGGAGCCCAATAATATTTTATTCCTGTGGATCCAGCACTGTGCCCAAAAGCAGCGTTGCTGCTCTCTCTCTCCCTCCTCACTGGACTCACTGGAGCCATTGGCTCCTGCTGCTGTCAATCAAAGTCAGTGACGAGGGAGTGGGAGCGGGGTCGAGGACCCTGTATGTGTGTGTCAGTGGATACACAGAACGCAGCTCGGGAGCAAGCCCGCATGTGTGCCACCATAGAAAGCAGATTCCCGGAGAACACAGAGCAGAGAAGGGGACCAGAGCACTGGCGGGGGGACCCCAGAGGAGGAGGATTGGGGCTTATCTGTGCAAAACCATTGCACAGAGCAGGTGAGTATGATGTTTTTGTTATTTAAAAAAATAAATAATTACTTTACAATCACTTTAAATTCAGTCTGTTGCTAAAAAATAAATACAACTTTTAAATGACAGAGATCCATGCCACAAGTAAATTAAATACCTTTCTGAACCCCTGAATGATGCTTCAACCCAAAGAATTGTTCCCTTGACACTCCCAAGAGGGTTGGTTTCTAAGAAGACCATGGGGGATGATTACTATGGATTGGAGCAGTGTTTGGCAATGCAGGCAATGAAAGAGGTAAGTATTTTCCTTCTTAGCAGGGCATCTTTTGTTTCCAATTAAATTTTAGCAACAAAGTCACTTTAAGATTTTTTTTAATATTGATTTCTTTTTTAATCTTGATTCTTAGTAATGTTTTTTCAGAAGTGGTCACAGTTTTTCCTCTTTCTTATGTTTAGACTGCAGAATCAGAAAACAAGTCGTGTGTCATTTTCTGTTAGACATCTGAAATGACTAATGCTGTCATTTGACAATAAACGCTCTTTTTCCTATGCCCAGTAAACTGTTGTGACTCTGTTGACATGCGGGAATAACCTTTCAGATGAAATGTCAGGTTTACATGTGTGGAATATATCAACTACAACAATTCTCCCCAGAAAGAGTCTTGTAGAGTCTAAAGGGTATTACAGCAAGGAAGAAAATAACGCAATCAATCATGTTGTATACTTATTTGAATACATTTAGGCTTTATGCACACTAGAGGCTAAAAACTGCTAAAAAAACACTGGATGAAAAAAGTGCTAATATTTTAGCATTTTCTTGCCGGTATTTAGGATGTAAGCTATGTGTGTAAGCTATGTTTACCAGTGGGGCTGCCGGTGTCCTTAACAACCTGTGAACAGCTGGTTGTTAAGGATCGGGTTGGCAAGTGTCCTTAACAACGGATGAGTCATCAGCTGTCAGAGGAGTTCCCCGCTGACAGCTGAATGTAAATAAAGCAATTGCCGGCAATACAATTTTTAAGAAAACAAACAGTGTGGGGGTCTGGTTTAGCCCCCCTAAAATCCATACCAGACCCTTATATGAACATGCCCGCCACATGGGGGGTGTCTTGTCCCCATGTTGATGAGAAAAAGGGCCTCTTCCCCACAACCCTGGCCCAGTGGTTGTGGGGGGGGGACTTATCGGAATATAAAAAAGCCCCCCTTGTTAACAAGGGGGGCCCAGATCCTGCCCCCCTATGCGAATTAGTAGGGATACACCGTACCCATTCATTCACCAGAAAAGTGTCAAAAGTGAAAAAAACACACACACAGTCCTTTATTAAAAAACAAAAACAATTTCCCACCTGGTGTAGATTCATCGTCAATTACGACGAACACCAGCCACCGACCTGAAAAAAGGTCTGCACCAGAAGAAGGCTCCCGCTCTCTGACAGCTCCTGGTATGGATTGGGGAGATCACACATTGCTTTTTTTGTTTTTAAAGGAGCAGTGATTTTAATGATGCTTAAAGTGAAATAATAAACATGAAAAAATCCTTTAGGCTGGGTTCACACTGGAGAACGCAGCGGCTCACAGCAGGAGTCCTGTGCATCTCCATTCACCATTTAAGGTCTGATTTTGGTCTGAAACGGACCAAAAGACGCACAGGGCTCCTGTGCAATTCGCACCAGAACCGCTATTGAGATGTGTGAACTGGCTCCATAGAGAGCCAGTCACAATCTCCTGCTATGCTACTTGGATGCAGGAAAACCAACAATAGTGTGAACCCAGCCTTAAATGTAGTGCCTGGGGGGTCCCCTTGGTCTGCCTGTAAAATGGTGCATCTGTACCATGTATAGAACCTGCTGCAGCAAAACTGACATTTATAAACAAAAGAAAATTACATTTAAATGAATTTTCCATGCAAGCTTTCTTAATTTTGTAAACAACGGCTTGAGGAGCTAGTCTGTATGATGAGGCCACGATTTAGTGTACTCCAAACAAGATTACATGGATAAATTCTGCTGTCTCTTCGGCAGACTTTGGATGGAAATAACAACGTTTTGCACCACACCACCACAGCAAGCCTGGTTTGAAGAAGCTAATTTATAGTACAGTCAGGTCAAGATTAGCAATTTTTTTTAGATAAAGTCTGGTGTCTCTTTCACAGACTGTAACCCTATAGCGGTACTCTTGATTAAAGCAATAATTGGCCTTGCTATGAAAAATTTAAATTTGATGCCCCTGTCAAACAGTTTCAGAAAAATTAGGCTTTGGGTGTTGGTGGTGCCTTAATGCTGTAACCTTCTAGAGGTACTATTGATGAAAGCAAAATTTGACCTTGCTTTAAAAAACTTGAATCTGATGCCCCGGTCAAACAGTTTCAGAAAAATTGGGCTTTGGGTGTTGCCTATACCCCGTAACCTTCTAGAGGTACTCTTGATAAAAGCAAGAATTGGCCTTGCTGTAAAAAATTGAAATTTGATGCACCTGTCCAAAGGGTGTGGAAAAAATTGCCCCTGGGTGTTAATTGTGCCCACGAAACCTGTATCAAAAAATGACTTCGATATAAAATCAACATCCACAAAACTAGGTAGACTAGATAGTCTTGCAGAGATTCGAGATCCCAATAATTCTTAATTAGTGACAGCAGCATCAGGGGCTTTATAGCTGTTGCTAATCCAGGACTGATTCATTTTGACAAATGTCAGCCAGTCAATGGAGTCTGTGGACAGACACGCTCTTTCATCTGTCACAAAACCTCCGACAGCACTGAATGCCCATTCGGAAAGCATGCTGGTTTGCAGGCAGCCCAGCAGCTCAATTGCATACTGGGCAAGTTCTGGCTAGTGGTCTTCTCTCATGACTCAGAAACCCAGTGGATCGTCTACTGGAAAGCTCTATATGTCTGTTTTTGCTCCTAGATAATCTCCCACCATATGATAGAGACACTGCTGATGGCATCAGCCCTGGGCACAGAGGACTAAAAAACTTTAGAAATGCATCGCTGAGGACGCCCCCTTCTCCACCGTTCCTTCTTTGACCAACAGAAGCTTGAAAACTAGCATTTCCATGAGACTGTAACATACCCGAGTCTGGAAAGGCGTTACATAAACTCCTCTTCAAGGTGTCCTCAAGATATTTCATCCTATGCTCCCTCTGCGAGGGCAGGGTGAGTTCAGAGACTTTCCCCTTGTAACAGTAGTCAAGGAGGGTTGTTAACCAATAATGATCCTTGCCCTTGATGTCACGGATTCTTGGGTCCTTTTGCAGGATTTGAAGAATTAGGGAGCCCATGCACTGCAAGTTTACAGAGGCATAAGAGTCCTCAAGGTCAGTGAGGTTTACAGTACCTGGGGACTGAAAACCATCTCTTAAAGATTGACATATGTCTTCCTCTGCTTCAATGCCTCCAAAACTGCCAGAATCCTCCTCCCCTTGTGTGTTCTGTGGCATCGCAAGAATGGTGTCTGCATAAAGGGAGCCTTGAGAGGAAAGAAAGTTCTCCTCTTCCTCTTGCTGCTCTGCCTCGAGTGCCCTGTCTATAATGCCATGCAGAGCATGTTCCAGCAGGAACACAAGAGGGATTGTATCTGAATGTACTGTACTGTCAATACTGAATGTATTGTCAAGGCTCACCATCCTTGTTGTCTCCTCAAATGGTGACAGTACAGTGCATACATTCTTTATTAGCAGCCATTAGCGTGGGGAAAAAAATCTGAGTTGCCCTGAGCCTGTCCTTGTGCCATACTCACACAGGTAATCAATGATGGCACTGGTGGCAGAGAGTGTTTTTTTTTCGATGCAGCAGCTGGGACAGAGAAGTTTGCCCATTATACCCTACAGCTGGTGGTGTGCTGCTGGCAGACGTGTTGCAAGGACCAGTGACACCCTTTGCTATACCATCATCCCTGTCAGTGGAGGCTTCCCTGAGGTCATGAAAGGTGAGGAGTGAGGAGGAGAATTGGAATGGCTGGTGCTTTTGCCACGCTTGATCTGCTTGCGACAGAGATTGCAGATTGCAACAGTGTGATTGGCTGAACATGTGCTAAAAAGGCCCACACAGCTAAGCTGTGGAAATAGGGTGGCTGCTCTCTACTCTTCCATGATGGCTGCCTCTGGGGGACATCCTGCCTCGTTCAGGTTGTTTCTCCCCCTCACTTTCCTCTCTATCCAGCACCCAAGTCACATCAGTGACATCATCATCATCATTCCCTCCATCCTCCTCATCGCTGGAGCCAACTTGGCAATAAGCTGCAGCTGGGGGAACATGACTGCCAATTTGTTGTTTATCAGTGTTCTGCCCTCTCTGTGGGCTGGTGTGACTCCCTTCCTCTACCTTAGAACCAACATCAGAATCAAGTAATGTCTGTGCATCCTTAAGAAGCTAGTTGTCAGGAAAGAATCTGGAGAAGAACTGGCAGATATGCCAATATCCAATATGGCCGTGCAAGTCCACGCATGCGCATTAGCGACTGGCACGCAACGGCGAATGTACGTTCACGATGACAAACGTACATACGCAAAATTTCCTAATTATCAGTGTTTGCTGGCCTATATAAGGACTCCAGTGGCTCTAACAAATCGCTGGATTATGGTCAGCTCTGTATCCTGTGTTGCTGTGTTCCTTGCTCCTGTTTTGTTCCCTCTTACCGACCCAGCTTACCCTGACCTACTCTGGCTTCTCTCCTGGCTCTGAACCTGGCTTGTTTCACAAACCTGCTCTTGCCTGTTCCAGATTGACTTCCTGTGTTTGACCCTGGCTTGATCTCAACTGCGCTTCCTGCCTCTGCTTCTGACTGCCTTCCTGTGTTTGACCTCCAGCCTGGCTTCTGACTTTGTTTCTGCTTATCCATCTGTCAAGATCTGCCAGTACCCCCAGAGAATCATTGGCTGTGACCACCTTCTCTGCTTCTGGGTGTCCCGCTTCTGGAACCATCAGACAGCTTCACCGACAGGCAACCCATGAATTCTTGGGCATAGCACCCTCTGTCTCCAACTCCAGACTCCACAGGTACTCTGCACTCAGCCACAAGGGGAGCCCTCTCGTCACCTCAGCCTCTAGCCTGGTACATGACACAAGTGGCTGATGCCAAGTTTAAATAATTCAGCTGACTCCTTAATGCATGATGCTAGGGGCTATGGCAGGAGTTGCTGTGGACAAGGAGGCAGAATAAGTCGCTCTGGCAGCTCCAGTGGACTGCGCACTAGTGTCAGCTTGGGTCATAGAGGATGAGGATGGGTTCATAAGCCAGTCCACCACCTCCTCTGTATGCTGTGGCTGGATAGCATGGACAACATCACTAAACAGAGACAAACGTACCCTGCCTGAGGACCTTTGCCTGTGGACACAGATGCTGCTGGTCCCCTCATAGTGGCATGGGAACACCTGCCTCTCCTTGCTGGCCTCCCAGACACGATGGGTGTGTGCCTTTTACCCAAATTTAATAGAAAACGGGACAATGTGTGATTGGATGTACTTTATTGAATGAAAAATGGTGTTTGGTGCACTTTATATTGAGGACTGACGCTGACAAATATGTAAAAACTATAAAAAAAAAAAGGGTATACAGCACTGTATACAGCACTAAATGTTATGTAATGCTGTATTAAACACTGTACTACACTAACACACTATACACACACTATACTATACTCACACTATACTGACACACTACACTATACTCAGTATACTGACACACTAGACTATACTCACACTATACTGACACACTATACCAGGGCTCAAAATTTCAAGTCCTGAGCTACTAGCCAGGCCTTAGGGCTTACTCGTCACCAGTTGCCCCACCCAACCCCTACCATGCCCCTCCCCTATTCTCACCCCTAAACACGCCCTCATAAATTATCTCATGAAATTACACTTAAAAATGTTATGCAGAATTAAGTTACAAAAATAAATAATAACAACAACTTTATCAGTGCCCATCAGTGCAGTCTCACCAGTGCCCATCAGTGCAGCCTATCAGTGCTCATCATCACTGCCTCACCAGTGCCCATCAATGCAGCCCCACTAGTGCCCATCAATGCAGCGTAATCAATGTCTATCAGTGCAGTGTAAGCAGTGCCCATCAATGCATTGTGACCTGTGCTCATCAATGCAACGTAACCAGTGCCCATCAATGCAGCATGACCTGTGCCCATCATTGCAGCCTGACCTGTGCCCATCAATGCAGTGTAACTAGTGTCCTTCAATGCAGCCTGACCTGTGCCCATCAATGCAGTGTAACCAGTGCCCATCAACGTAGCCTGACATGTGCCCATCAGTGCAGTGTAATCAGTGCCCATCAATGCAGCGTGACCTGTGCCCATCAATGCAGCCTGACCTGTGCCCATCAATGCAGCATAACCAGTGCTGATCAATGCAGAGTTACCTGTGCCCATCAATGCACCGTGACCTGTGCCCATCAATGCAGCGTGACCTGTGCCCATCAATGCAGCATGACCAGTGCCCATCAATGCAGCATAACCGGTGCGCTTCATTGCAGTGTAACTGTACCCATACTCTACCCGTGTAGGTAGTGCATCTCTGCGGCTGACTGCTACGGATGGAACTCTGGGTGGTTCAGGAAAGCAGGTCCACTGGAGCACCAAAACGGATCCCACTGGGAGCTAGAGCATAAGTTTCCCCAGGGGGTGGAGTCTAAGAGCCAGCAGGTGTTCACCAGAGCCTCTAGTGGTGAGGATGGACTGCACTGCAACTGGCTCCAGGTTGCGACCCCCAGGGTCTCCCAGCTCGCGCTCATGCTAGGCTACTGGAGGATAGAGAGGAAGCAGCAGTCCAGGACAACAAGGGATAGTCAGGAGATAAGCCAAAGGTTTGGGCAACTAGCAGACAAGGATTAGACAAAGAACATGCCAAAGGTCAGGGTAACAAGCAGGCAGGGATAGTCAAAGAACAAGCTAAGATCGGTGAACAGAAATAGGCCTAGAGCACACGGCAAGAAACACACAGGAAGCCAAACACACAATATTGTGTGCACATGTTAATATAGTGTTCCTAATTAGAGGCTGGGGTGGAGCCATGCTTTAGGGAAGATTACTTAAGCATATAGATGAACAGCGACTGAACACAACAGAAAGGTGAGAAAACAGACATGAACATTGCTGCAGAGTCATGACAGTAACCAGTGCCCATCAATGCAGCGTGACCTGTGCCCATCAATACAGCGTGACCCGTGCCCATCGATGCAGCCTCTCCTGTGCAGAGGAAGAGGCAAGCCGGCAGGATCATCAGAGAGTGGTGATCTAGAGACAGAGTGGCCTAACTTACATCTTTAGCCACCTAGTACATCTCCCCTCCACAATACTTGCATTTATCCCTTCAAAACATCCTCAATTATACCTGGGCTTCTCTACTAGTATCAGGTAAGAGCCTATCACATCTAGCTCTCTCCCTCTTACACCACCCTTTCTTGCACACTCATCTTCACAAACACAGTGTCCGTACAAACATTCACAATATAACTATTTACAAATAGGAGTCTGCTCTGCTTCCCCGGACTGGGAGGTCATCCCCACGGGCTCCTCAGGCTCCCTTCCCCTTTGGACTAACACGCCAAGTTTTACAGTTTGAAGATAAAGAAATCAATTCATTTAATATAAGTTTATGTCATAGGTTTTATAACCAATCCTTCTGTTCCCTCGGTCTGCTTTTGGTTTATGAGATATTGCTGAACATCAAATAGATTGAATGCAACCTTGATCTGTTAAAAAAAAAATTATGCTACACTACTTTCATTATAAAACAGTTTGGGCAAATGTGAATGCCCTATAAATATACATTGTGTTAGATATCTCATATGTCCTTTATAAAGAATGTCAATACTTGCCAATACTGTTTTATAACTCAGTCAATATTGTATTCCTAGGCTACTACAATACTCTTTATTGTATTCTAAGGCCCTGACAAAGCGGCGTTTCCCACGAAATGCGTAGGCCATACATTTGAACTATTGCACCAGGATCAGCACATCCTGGACTAAAATAACAGTAACTGTATTCTTACAACTGTAACATGCTCTTAACCAATCATCAATAGAGCAGAAATAAAGTTTGATTTCATATTTTAAACTTGTAATATTTATCTTTATTCAAAGTCCCACCCCACCTCACCTTTACCCTTGATTTTTGCCCACTGTGACAGCTTTCATTTAAATTGCCTGGTGTTCCCGGAGCTCAAGTCACACAGTCTCGCCTCCTGGCCACGTTCCTTTAATGACGTCACATGTTCTGCCATTGGATCAGTGTTCTCTCTATCAAAGGCGCCGGGCCAGGAGGTGGGACTGTTTGACGGTGAGCTCCGGGAACAACGGGCAATCCCCGCTCTCTGATGATCCAGCTGGCTCGCCGCATCTTCCTCTCCTTTCTCTTCTCCTAGCTGGGAGAATGGCTCCCATTCGGCGGTGTTTGTCCCCCCCCCCCCCCTTCACTGAGGCAGCCCCACACTCACCAGCAATAATTTTCCACTCGCAAAATGCTTATTATACTGACACACTATACTCACCCTACACTAACACTCTACACTCAGAGTCACAATAAGTGAACACACTAACTCACTAGTAGCAAACTGAGCCCTGCTCTATCTATCTCCCCTCCAACAACACACTGCAAAAGCTTCATGTGGGAAGGAACCTTTTGTAGTTTGGGGTGGAACTATGAGCACTGAGCCGTGATTGGACAAAGTCATCATCATTTTGTCCAATTAGTGCTCTGACAGTGCTCTGTGTCCTAATTTACAAAGCCTTGCACCTGACCAGCAGTCAGTTGCATTGCTTCACCCAATTAGGGCCCTAGAATGCACTGTGAAGCTCGCAGCACATTGTGGGGTGCTCCGCAAATTCAGGTGTTGGCCGAATGGGTGAACAGGCGAAGTTCGGGCTGAACTTTTGCTCGGCCCGAACCGTATGCCCAACTCTACTGTGCAGCAAGATCGGCTCTAGGGTGTCACAACCCATTGAAAGCAGTGTAAAGGGACATTTCTCATCCCTTTAAACATTTTGTAAGAATGTATATGTAGCCCGTAACAACTTTGATGTCTGCGTAGAACTTGAATACAGCTAGCATAGTCCCACAAAGTGCCCAGTGGCAGGTAAATGTCTTTATAATAAAAGTCAGCAGTATTTGTATTCTGAAAAATGTCTTTGTCCCTCTGAGAATGTCCCTTTCCAGCAAAACTAAGAATTCAGTATTCAGGTCCATAGCAGGAATCTTATCAACCAGGTGGGAATGGTGATACGCCGCCTCCAGGGACTCTTCCCTGTTGTTGGGTAACTAGTCACAGTTAATCGATGTTGGTGAGGGTATGTGCTTATTTTGTTTGATTGAGGAAACAATGTACCCTTGCCACTTTTGTCAAAGGTACATTGTTTTTATGCTGAAGATTTCCAGGAATTTCAGTTTAACCAGGTTGTTGCTGTGTTCATCTTGATGGAGTACAACCTGGCATCTTTCTCTGGTTGCCCCTCTGGGTATACTTTGACTCAACATATCTTGGCACAACATTTGCAAGTGGAGTCTTCCCTAGAGATTTCAGTACATAATTAGGAAATGCTTGATTTAGCTGAAAAAAGAGAGGGCCGGAACGAGAATGGAACGCAGGGCAATAGTAGGGGAGGGCCGGACATGACGGTGTGTCTAGTTACACACAGGGGTATGGTAAGGGGTGTGGCCAGGCAGGGGCAGGCCATGGAAACTGTGGAGGGAGCGGACATATAAAAGGGGGTGGGGCTAAAGGGTTCAGTCGGTCAGGAAGCATCACACGAGGAGGCAGTTTTCCCACCCACCCTCCCTAATGTAATGTGATAATGTGTTTTGGAGGTGTTAATGTTTTTGTTGTCGTTTCAGGATCGGAAGCAGTTTGTCGTCATGACAGCAGGGGGTTGGCGGTGTTTGTTTGTTGGTCAGTGACGGTAGCAGTTATGGAGGTGGTAAGTGTGTGTGGGGCTCATCAGTAGATGGCCCCTCTGGTGTAGTACATCAAATTATTTTGATGATTACTGGTTGTTGCACTGCGGGAAAGGCGTTTGTCTCCGGGCGCTACAGGTGGAAGCCTAGTTGGTTACGGTAAAATCCTGCAGTGCCCCCTGGTGGTTATATATATATATATATATATACGCAGAGAATTATATATATACGTTTATAGTACTTAGCTCTGTCACTGACCAATAAATAGGGTGTAACTGATTGTTTATATTTGTTTATATGTGTTTTTATGTTATCGTTATGGAATTTATGGTATTTATATTTTGAGTTAATTGGAGTTTATGTTTAATAAAAGGCTGTTGTGGCCATTTACTCCAAAGAATGGTGTGGTCTATTATTTAAGGGTAAGTAAGGGGGGAGTATAGGGCTGTATCAGCCTGGGGGTATTATCTAGGCTACACTGGTCATGTCCTTGATGCTACCAGCCATGATTTGAGGGGAGCTGGATGTACCTGGTTGCTGTGGATTAGCAGGAAGGATGCAACTGTAACATGTTTGTCACCGTTGAATTCTGTGTACTTGATAACAACATTGCAGTCCAAAGCAAATTTATCTGAGAAGGCACAGCACCTATAGCATATCCCACATTTCTAGAGAAGCTCCTTGTACTTTTGCAAAGTCTTTACCCTAACCCTACACCAATTGGGGTGGCTCTAGAGTCTAGTTTTGGGAGGTGTTCCTTACAGAAGGTGTTCCTTACAGAACTTAATTGTATCATACAGTGTACAGTGCACAGAGGTCAGTAGTATGTAGGGCAGTGTACAGAGGTCAGTAGGATGTAGGGCAGTGTAAAGAGGTCAGTAGTATGTAGGGCAGTGTAGAGAGGTCAGTAGTATGTACGGCAGTGTACAGAGGTCAGTAGTATGTAGGGCAGTGTACGGAGGTCAGTAGTATGTAGGGCAGTGTACAGAGGTCAGTAGTATGTAGGGCAGTGTACAGAGGTCAGTAGTATGTACAGCAGTGTACGGAGGTCAGTAGTATGTAGGGCAGTGTAGGGAGGTCAGTAGGATGTAGGGCAGTGTACAGAGGTCAGTAGGATGTAGGGCAGTGTACGGAGGTCAGTAGGATGTAGGGCAGTTTACAGAGGTCAGTAGGATGTAGGGAAGTTTACAGAGGTCAGTAGGATGTAGGGCAGTTTACAGAGGTCAGTAGGATGTAGGGAAGTTTACAGAGGTCAGTAGGATGTAGGGCAGTGTACAGAGATCAGTAAGATGTAATCTTAAAAGAATTGAGCTCTGCAATTTCAAAGCCATTGTATTTAATTTTTAGGGACTCATTAATGACAGGAATAGTACCACTGGATTGGCGCAGGGCGAACGTGGTGCCTATATTTAAAAAGGGAACAAAGTCTTTACCAAGTAACTATAGACCTGTTAGTTTAACTTCTATAGTTGGGAAGATACTGGAGAGATTATTAAAAGACCACATAGATGAGTTCTTGCTGGAAAAAAACATTTTAAGCAACAGACAGCATGGGTTCATGAAAGACAGAAGTTGTCAGACAAACCTGATTTCTTTTTATGAAGAGGTAAGTAAAACCTTGGACAGAGGCGTGGCTGTGGACGTGGTATACTTGGATTTTGCAAAAGCGTTCGATACAGTTCCCCACACACGGCTCATGTGTAAGGTAAGGTCTACAGGCTTGGAAATATCGGTTTGTAAATGGATAGAAAACTGGCTAAAGAACAGAATTCAGAGAGTCGTGGTTAATGATTCCTACTCTGAATGGTCTAAGGTTATCAGTGGTGTACCCAAGGTTCAGTGCTGGGACCCTTACTTTTTAATATCTTTATAAATGATATTGGGTCTGGGATCAAAAGTAACATTTCTGTCTTTGCAGGTGACACCAAGCTATGCAGTGGAATAACGTCCTTACAGGAGGTCTCCAATTTACAAGCTGACATCAATGCTCTGTCTAATTGGGCGACTATGTGGCAGATGAGGTTTAATGTTGATAAATGTAAAGTTATGCACTTGGGGGCTAAGAATATGCATGCATCATACATGCTAGGGGGAGTACAACTGGGGGAATCTGTAGTGGAGAAGGATCTGGGGGTTTTGGTAGATCATAAGCTCAATAATAGCATGCAATGTCAAGCTGCGGTTTCCAAAGCAAGCAAAGTTCTTTCTTGTATTAAGAGAGGTATGGACTCTAGAGAGAGAGATATCATTTTGCCCCTGTTCAAATCATTAGTAAGACCTCATCTGGAATATGCAGTTCAGTTTTGGGCACCAGTTCTCAAAAAGGATATCGGGGAACTGGAGAAAGTGCAGAGAAGGGCAACCAAACTGATAAGAGGCATGGAGGAGCTCAGCTATGAGGAAAGATTAGAGGAACTGAATTTATTCACTCTTGAGAAGAGGAGAATAAGGGGGGATATGATCAACATGTACAAATATATAAGGGGTCCATATAGTGAACTTGGTGTTGAGTTATTCACTTTACGGTCAACACAGAGGACAAGGGGGCACTCCTTACGTCTAGAGGAAAAGAGATTTCATCTCCAAATACGGAAAGGTTTCTTCACAGTAAGAGCTGTGAAAATATGGAATAGACTCCCTCCAGAGGTGGTTCTGGCTAACTCAGTAGATTGCTTTAGCCACTTGCCGACCGCCCCCTGTATATATACGTCGGCAGAATGGCACGTACAGGCAGAACCACGTACCTGTACGTGCCATTCTTCCGGCGGGTGGGGGGTCCGATCGGACCCCCCCCGGCCGGCGGGGACGGTCGGGATCGCTTCAGGAGCGATCCGGGATGAGGGGACGGCCAGTGGTTTCTGGCCACCCCCTCGCGATCGCTCCTGGCGAATCAGATGCTTCCTCTGTCTGTGTCAATCAAAACACAGGCAGAGGAAGTGATGTCACGCTCGGTGCGCCGGTCTATGTGACCGGAACGCCGAGCTGTGAACATCTAAAGGTTAGTGCACCAACAGTACACTGACACCAGTACACATAGGCACACAAAACACCCCCCTGTCACCCCCTGATCACCCCCCAGATCACCCCCTCCCCCCCCAGTCACAGTGTCACTAATTGCAGTGATCATTTTTTTACTGATCACTGCATTTAGTGTCAGTGTGACTGTAATAACTGTCAGGGCAGTTAGTTTTAGGTCCAAGGTAGCCCCCCACCCCCCCCCTAATAAAGGTTTAACCCCTTGATTGCCCCCCAGGTAACCCTTTCACCCCCTTTTGCCAGTGTCACTAAGCGATCGTTTTTCTGATCGCTGTATTAGTGTCACTGCTGTCGCTAGGTAACCATTTTTTTTTTTTAGGTAACCGCCATGTTTATATAGGTTCATAAATAGGTTTATAGGTCAGGTACCCCCATATTACAACCTAAATAAAGGTTTTAACCCCCTGATTGCCCCTAGAGTTAACCCTTTCACCAGTGATCACAGTATAACTGTCACTGGTGACGCTGGTTAGCCAGTTAGTTATTTCGTTATTTAGGTTCCCCGTCAGGTTTTTATATAGCGTCAGGTACCCCCATATATTACCTAATAAAGGTTTTAACCCCCTGATTGCCCCTAGTTAACCCTTTCACCCCCTTTTGCCAGTGTCACTAAGCGATCGTTTTTCTGATCGCTGCATTAGTGTCGCTAGGTAACCATTTTTTTTTTTTAGGTAACCGCCATGTTTATATAGGTTCATAAATAGGTTTATAGGTCAGGTACCCCATATTACAACCTAAATAAAGGTTTTAACCCCCTGATTGCCCCTAGAGTTAACCCTTTCACCAGTGATCACTGTATAACTGTCACTGGTGACGCTGGTTAGCCAGTTAGTTATTTCGTTATTTAGGTTCCCCGTCAGGTTTTTATATAGCGTCAGGTACCCCCATATATTACCTAATAAAGGTTTAACCCCCTGATTGCCCCTAGTTAACCCTTTCACCCCTTTTGCCAGTGTCACTAAGCGATCGTTTTTCTGATCGCTGCATTAGTGTCGCTAGGTAACCATTTTTTTTTTTTAGGTAACCGCCATGTTTATATAGGTTCATAAATAGGTTTATAGGTCAGGTACCCCCATATTACAACCTAAATAAAGGTTTTAACCCCCTGATTGCCCCTAGAGTTAACCCTTTCACCAGTGATCACTGTATAACTGTCACTGGTGACGCTGGTTAGCCAGTTAGTTATTTCGTTATTTAGGTTCCCCGTCAGGTTTTTATATAGCGTCAGGTACCCCCATATATTACCTAATAAAGGTTTAACCCCCTGATTGCCCCTAGTTAACCCTTTCACCCCCTTTTGCCAGTGTCACTAAGCGATCGTTTTTCTGATCGCTGCATTAGTGTCGCTAGGTAACCAGTTTTTTTTTGTATTACTGTTACGGGTGACGCTGGTTAGTTAGCTTGTTTTTTATACTGTCAGGGCACCCGCCATTTATTACCCAATAACGGTTTAACCCCCTGATCGCCCGGCGGGTGATATCAATTAGGTTTTAGGGTCAAATAAGGTCTGCGTCGCCCCAGGTTAGTGCCAGTACCGCAAACACCCACGCACAAAGCATACACCTCCCTTAGTGGCACAGTATCTGAACAGATCAATATCTGATCTGATCAGATCTATACTAGCGTCCCAGCAGTTTAGGGTTCCAAAAAAAAAACGCATTGTTAGCGGGATCAGCCCAGATACCTGCTAGCACCTGCGTTTTCCCCCCTCCGCCCAGCCCAGCCCACCCAAGTGCAGTATCGATCGATCACTGTCACTTACAAAACACTAAGCACACATAACTGCAGCGTTCGCAGAGTCAGGCCTGATCCCTGCGATCGCTAACATTTTTTTTGTGGTAGCGTTTTGATTCAGTCGCTTCAGTCAGGAGCTTTTTTACCTGTGAATCTCAAAAAAATAAAAAAAAATAAAATAGTTGTCGTTTTATTGTTCTCTCTCTCACTCTATTCTCTCTCTATTGTTGCTCTTTTTTTACTCCATTCTATTCTGCAATGTTTTATTATGTTTTATTATGTTTTATTATGTTTTATCATGCTTGCTTTTCAGGTATGTAATTTTGTTTACTGTGTGTTTTAGTGTTGAGCATTTTTTTGTTTTCAGGTGCGCCATTCAGTTGCAACGCGGATTTATTTATCTTGACAGCAACAGCGTTTGCTCCCACGATACATAAAGCCGCGACTCCAACGCTGTAGGAGGTGATTTCACCACCACAGTTAAAAAAAAGAGCATATATGCCGAAGCATGGGGGCAGCAGGGGGGGGGGAGCGATTGGCTCCTAATGCCACGTACATACGGTCGAAATTCCGACCGTGTGTACACGGCATAACTTTTGCGGGAGGATGCCCCCATGCATCGGCATATATAAATGGTGCATGTATGCCCATCATTAGAAGTGGGTGGATGAAGGGAGGTATTCTAATGGTGGGCATACCCACCAATCAATCTCTTTTTTTCGTTCAGCCAAGAGGCTGCATGAAAAAAAAAAGATTACAATATATGTCCAGTATGTTGCTGGACTTTGAATGGTTATACCAGAATGATGCCTGCAGGTTTAGGTATCATCTTGGTATCATTCTTTTCAGCCAGTGATCGGCTTTCATGTAAAAGCAATTCTAGCGGGTAATTAGCCTCTAGACTGCTTTTACAAGCAGTGGGAGGGAATGTCCCCCCTCCCGGATATAAACCGCGCCATTGGGAAATTGGGAAAGCATTTTATCACACCAATCTTGGTGTGGTCAGATGCTTTGAGGGCAGAGGAAAGATCTAGGGTCTAATAGACCCCAATTTTTTCAAAAAAAGAGTACCTGTCACTGCCTATTGCTATCATAGGGGATATTTACATTCCCTGAGATAACAATAAAAATCATAACAAAGAAAAAAAATGGAAGGAACAGTTTAAAAATAAAATAAAAAAGCTAAATAAATAAAAAAAAAAAAAAAAAAAAAAAAAAAAAAAGCACCCCTGCCCCCCCTTCTCTTGCGCAAAGGCGTACACAAGCGTTGGTCTGGCGTCATATGTAAACAGCAATTGCACCATGCATGTGAGGTATCACCGCGAAGGTCAGATCGAGGGCAGTAATTTTAGCAGTAGACCTCCTCCGTGAATCTAATGTGGTATCATGTAAAGGCTTTTAAAGGCTTTTAAAAATGTATGTAGTTTGTCGCCACTGCGTGTTTGTGCGCAATTTTAAAGCATGTCGTGTTTGGTATCCATGTACTCGGCCTAAGATCATATTTTTTATTTCATCAAAAATTTGAGCAATATAGTGTGTTTTAGTGCATTAAAATAAAAAAAAGTGTATTTTTTCCACAAAAAATGCGTTTGAAAAATCGCTGCGCAAATACTGTGTGGAAAAAAAAAATGCAACACCCACCATTTTAATCTGTAGGGCCTTTGCTTTAACAATATATATAGTGTTTGGGGGTTCAACGTAATTTTCTTGCAAAAAAAAAAATATATGTTTTCATGTAAACAAAAAGTGTCAGAAAGGGCTTTGTCTACAAGTGGTTAGAAGAGTGGGTGACGTGTGACATAGGCTTCTAAATGTTGTGCATAAAATGCCAGGACAGTTCAAACCCCCCCCAAATGACCCCATTTTGGAAAGTAGACACCCCAAGCTATTTGCTGAGAGCAATGTTGAGCCCATTAAATATTTTTTTTTTTTGTCCCAAGAGATTGAATAATGAAAAAAAAAAATATATATATTTTTTTTACAAAAAGTTGTCACTAAATGATATATTGCTCAAACATGTCATGGGCATATGTGGAAATACACCCCAAAATACATTCTGTTGCTTCTCCTGAGTACGGGGATACCACATGTGTGGGACTTTTTGGGAGCCTAGCTGCGTACGGAACCCCAAAAACCAATCACCGCCTTCAGGCTTTCTAAGGGTGTAATTTTTTTATTTCACTTCTCACTGCCAATCACAGTTTCGGAGGCCATGGAATGCCCAGATGGCATAAAACCCCCCAAAATGACCCCATTTTGGAAAGTAGACACCCCAAGCTATTTGCTGAGAGGTATTGTGAGTATTTTGCAGATCTCGCTTTTTGTCACAAAGTTTTGAAAATTGAAAAAAGAAAAAAATTTTTTTTTTTTCTTTACTTTCTTCATTTTCAAAAACAAATGAGAGCTGTAAAATACTCACCATGCCTCTCAACAAATAGCTTGGGGTGTCTACTTTCCAAAATGGGGTCATTTGGGGGGGTTTTGTGCTATTTTGGCATTTTATGGCCTTCGAAACGGTGATAGGTAGTGAGGAGTGAAATCAAAAATTTGCACCCTTAGAAATCCTGAAGGCGGTGCTTGGGTTTCGGGGCCCCGTACGCGGCTAGGCTCCCAAAAAGTCCCACACATGTGGTATCCCCATACTCAGGAGAAGCAGCAAAATGTATTTTGGGGTGCAATTCCACATATAACTATGGCATGTGTGAGCAATATATCATTTAGTGACAACTTTTTGAAAAAAAAAAAAAATCTTTTTTATTTTTGTCTTTATTCAATCACTTGGGACTAAAAAAAAAAATATTCAATGGGCTCAACATGCCTCTCAGCAAATAGCTTGGGGTGTCTACTTTCCAAAATGGGGTCATTTGGGGGGGGTTTTGTACTTCTCTGCCATTTTAGCACCTCAAGAAATGAAATAGGCAGTCATAAATTAAAAGCGGTGTAAATTCCAGAAAATGTACTCTAGTTTGTAGACGCTATAACTTTTGCGCAAACCAATAAATATACGCTTATTGGCATTTTTTTTTACTAAAGACATGTGGCTGAATACATTTTGGCCCAAATGTTTGACTAAAATTGAGTTTATTAGATTTTTTTTATAACAAAAAGTAGAAAATCTCTTTTTTTTTCAAAATTTTCGCTCTTTTTCCGTTTATATCGCAAAAAATAAAAATCACAGAGGCAATCAAATACCATCAAAAGAAAGCTCTATTTGTGGGAAGAAAAGGACGCAAATTTCGTTTGGTTACAAAATTGCATGACCGCGCAATTACCAGTTAAAGTAGTGCAGTGCGAAATTGAAAAAAGACCTCTGGTCCTTTGGCTGCCAAATGGTCCGGGGCTGAAGTGGTTAAGAAAGGACTGGATACTTTCCTAAATGTACATAATATAACTGGGTACTGACATTTATAGGTAAAGTTGATCCAGGGAAAATCCGATTGCCTCTAGGGGGATCAGGAAGGGATTTTTTTCCCCTGCTGTAGCAGATTGGAGCATGCTCTTTTGGGGGGGGGGGGGGGGGTTTGGCTTCCACTGGATCAACTGTGGGTATAGAATGGGGTTTATTGGATTGTACGATATATTTTATTTTTATTTATTATTTCTTTTATTTTTATGGTTGAACTGGATGGACTTGTGTCTTTTTTCGGCCTAGCTAACTATGTAACTATGTAGGGCAGTGTGCAGAGGTCAGTAGCATGTAGGGCAGTGTGCGGAGGTCAGTAGGATGTAGGGCAGTGTACAGAGGTCAGTAGGATGTAGGGAAGTGTACGGAGGTCAGTAGGATGTAGGGCAGTGTACAGAGGTCAATAGTATGTAGGGCAGTGTGCGGAGGTCAGTAGGATGTAGGGCAGTGTACAGAGGTCAGTAGGATGTAGGGAAGTGTACGGAGGTCAGTAGGATGTAGGGCAGTGTACAGAGGTCAATAGTATGTAGGGCAGTGTACGGAGGTCAGTAGTATGTAGGGCAGTGTACAGAGGTCAGTAGGATGCAGGGTGGTGTACAGGGAACAGTAGGGCAGAGAACAGGGGGTAAGCAGGGCAGAGGAGACGAGTTGACAGGACAGAGGATAGGGGGTAAATAGGGAGGATGACAGGGGCCAAGAGGACAATGTACAGGGGTCAGTGGGATGCAGAGCAGTGTACAGAGGTCATTAGAATATAGGACAGTGTACAGGGATCAGTAGAGCAAAGGACTAGGAGACAGCAGGTGGGGGGGTCAGAACGGCATACACTGGGGGGGTTGGAAGGGCACACACCAGAGGGCTGGGAGAGCACACACCAGGGGAGGGCCAGGAGGGCACACACTGGGGATGGGGTCAGGAGGGCACACCGGAGAGGTCAGGAGGGCATACACCAAGGAGATCAGGACGGCACAGTACGGGGTCAGGAGGGCATACACTGGGGAAGTCAGGAGGGCACAGTAGGGGGTCAGGAGGGCACACACCAGGGAGGTCAGGATGGCACAGTACGACACGGTACGCGGTCAGGAGGGCACACACCAGGGAGGTCAGGATGGCACAGTACGACACAGTACGCGGTCAGGAGGGCACACACCAGGGAGGACAGGACGGCACAGTACGGGGTCAGGAGGGCACAGTACGGGGTCAGGAGGGCACACACCAGGGAGGTCAGGACGGCACAGTACGGGGTCAGGAGGGCACACACCAGGGAGGTCAGGATGGCACAGTACGGGGTCAGGAGGGCACACATCAGGGAGGTCAGAAGGGCACAGTACAGGGTCAGAAGGGCACACACCAGGGAGGTCAGGAGGGCATACACCAGGGGGAGGGGTTGGGAGAGCACACACTGTGGGGGTCAGAAGGGCACACATTAGGGGGGTCGGGACGATGCTTTAATGAGAACAGTTTCTCACCGTGCTACATGAAAAGGAGATGCAATCTCATTTGTCAGCTAACAGCACCTCTATGCTAAGCTGCAGTAACTCAGCCTACCTCCAGGAAGTTCACATTCACTCGGCTCCCTCTGCTCAGCTGCTCACACCTCCCTCTTCAAGGCGGGCGCGATCTCGGGGGTCAGTCACATCCCCATCCCTCCCACCCAAGCAGCAGAAGCCAGGAGGCTCCCGCCTACTCAAGCAGCAGCCTGCAGGAGAGAAACTGGAAAACTGCTGGGAGAGGTACAAGGGGCGGAGGGTCCAGTCCCGATGTGTCTGGGCAGTAATTCTTAGGTGCTGTGAGGATGGCTGTGAGTTGTCCCGACCACAGCTCTGATTTCCCAGAGTCTGTAATATTTTCTTAAGGGGAGCAATTGCCCCCCCCCCCCTGGATCCGCCCCTGATACCAATGGCATTTTTAGGAGTGAGGTTTCTTGTAAATTGAGAACTGGCCATTGAGATCTTTATCTCTACCACCAGGTGCCTTCAGATCAGTAGAATGCGTCAGATGGAATGTCTATCTTTTTAACAGATACTATTTTCCTTAAAGGATAACTAAACCCAAGAGAAAAAATGCAATATATTGCAGCCAAAATTTCTTAGATATGGTGGCAGTATTTATTTTTTGGCAAGCAAAGAATATTGTCAGCAAATACAGAAAATACTTTTCTTGATCTTGACAGAAATGCAGTGTCCTTGTCATTTCCTGTGAGCTGCACTGAAGAATATATTTCTTCCTAGGCTTTATCTGTAAACTACCAATTGCCCTGTCCTCCATGTAATGGAGATGAAAAGATGCGGACATGTTTGGAGTCCATATTCAAATTCCGATTCAGAATACTTTAATAATTCCAAAGGGAAATTGTTACGATAAAACTACATTCAACCATTTAACAAAGACAACACAAGATCACAATAATGAACCAAGCACAATGGCACAATAAAATTGCCAAAAACAGCAATTAGTACAAATAAAACAAATTAATACTATACTCTAATAAAACAGCCTTACTATTAAAATACAACACAGAATATATAACACAAATTGAAATCAAACTACCAAAATGCAAATAATACACCACTTTCTAATACACCACTTTTCTAACATTACCCCAAATATTAATAGACATAATACCAACATACTATAAAAACTACATAAAAATCCTAATCATAAATCAGATTAAATCTTTGAAAAAAATTATTAGACCCCTGCGCTTATGGTGAAAAATGAAAAATAAGGAGATGCAGCCTCTATCAATAAATTCACCCTAAGGTAAATCTAGAAGAAATGTGAAAAAGAGGGCATAGGTATGGCGCTGCTCTTATTAAGAGGTGACCTACAACCTCTAAATACTTGAGTGGTGTGTGTCACAGGTGCATTTAGTGCAAAAAGTGACTAAAAGTGCAGAAAATAATTATTTTGTATATTCACAAAAATCGACAAAAAATCCTACTGTGTAAACTTCCTTACCGCTTATATATAATGCATATACAACACAATCCTGTGCAAAACCTGCAATTCAAAGTTAAATTTCTGTGCAAAAAAATCCAACATATATGACTGGGCTTGGATCTGGGGGTCCCCTTGTTAAAGGGGGCTTTCAGATTCCGATAAGCCCCCCACCCTCAGACCCCCACAACCACCAGGCAAGGTTTGTGGGGATGAGGCCCTTCTCCCCATCAACATGGGGACAAGGTGCTTTGGGGGGCTACCCCAAAGCACCCTCCCAATGTTGAGGGCATGTGGCCTGGTACGGTTCAGGAGGGGGGGCGCTCTCTCGTCCCCACCTCTTTTCCTGCGGCCTGCCAGGTTGCGTGCTCGGATAAGGGTCTGGTATGGATTTTTGGAAAAAAATTGGCGTGTGGTTCCCCTTAATATCCATACCAGACCTGAAGGGCCATAAATTCGGGGGTTCCCATGCCGTTTTTATCAATGTACTTTTATGTTCATTATATTTTATGTTCATTATAGCCGCGAGTACTTTTAAATTACTTTTTTCCTTTAGAAATGTAATTTTTTGCTCTCGGACTGTTCTAAACACGGGAAACATGCGCCACTTTACAGGCATACTATAGACACCCCCCAGGTACGAAATTTAAAGGAATATTACACTTTTATTGTTTCACTTTAAGCATTATTAAAATCACTGCTCCTGAAAAAACTGACATTTTAAAAACTTTTTTTTGCATTGATACATGTCCCCTGGGGCAGGACCCAGGTCCCCAAACACTTTTTAAGACAATAACTTGCATATAAGCCTTTAAATTAGCACTTTTGATTTTTTCATGTTCGTGTCCCATAGACTTTAACAGTGTTCGAACAAATGTTCTGCTGAAGGGGGGTGTTCAGCTCATCCCTACTTTTAAATAAATGTCATGTATAGCGGATTCACACTATGTGGGATTTTTTATTTAATTTATGGCTAAACATCTGTGAACCCTAAAAAAAAAAAAAAAAAAAAACATCTGTGAACCCATGCTACGGATCCTATTTCTGAGGTTCTGCTCTTGAGATTTGTGTCCCCCGGAGGAAAGTGTGATTATCAATTTCCGGTGTCAAAACATCTCCAAAAGTTGACGTTTCCAACACTTGGTGCATTGTTACCACAAAGCTTTGACGACTCATTTGGCATATGCCTTATTGAGTCCATATGTTCCGGTAAGCCTCAGTTTTATCAGTGGTGGTTTTTCTCATTATCTTCAGGCACCATTGTGTTTATTTTAGGAGGTTGATATCTACTCACTGGGATCAACACTTTTTGTTACAAACTTTTTTTCACTTATTGTTTTTGACTATTTTTCAATTTTTCAATCACTCTTTACAGTGAGGACTCTCAATGTCAATAATTTTTCACTTTATATTTTTGTGTATATTTAAGTATATTCTGCACATATTTGGAATGTTCAAATATTAGTCATTTATATATGGTTTAACACCATTCTTATTTAGCGCTGCACTTTTTTATATATTATTCGCCAACTACCTCCATAGATACAATGGAGGAGGGACATATCCACCCAGGGACCGGAAGTGTATTCTTTGCAGGATTAAAGGACCCTTACAGACCACTTAGACCCTTACAGACCACTTTGACCTACAGTTAGCCTAGATTAAGGCTTACCTGTAGGTCCAAGAAATATCTCCTAAACCTACACGGTTTAGGAGATATTTGCAAAAAGACAGGCACCGCTGTCTACGGCGCATGCGCCGTAGACAGCGGTGCGCAGGCGCACTGAGCACGCTGCTGCTAACAGCGATATGCCGCTAGTGGCGGCTCCCGTGCGCATGCGCGGGAGTGACGTCATCGCGGCTCCGGCCAATCACAGCACCGGACCTGCGAGACCCAGAAGTCACTCCGGGATACATGGCAGCGGCAGAGATGAAGAAGAAGGACTGCTTCGGGGGCTTCTTTCTCAGGTAAGTTTTTCATAATGAGCTAGTATGCTATGCATACTAGCTCATTATGCCTTTGCCTTGCAGGGTTTCTTTTTTTAGAGGTTAACTTCCTCTTTAAAGGTGAAAATAAATGCAGCCATTACACTAGTAATCTGCAATATATAAAATTTTTGGTTTTGGGTTTAGATACACTTTATGTCTTTTTGTTTAACTGCTGTATTGTCATGCCTTGATGAGACTGGCAAGTTGAGTTCACTAAAGCGGAAGGTAGGATCATTCCTCGTCCAGGCTTGATCACTGATAAACCTAAAAAAATATGAAAATGGAGGGAAGGATACATTATTATCCTTTTTGTATTTTGATGCTGCCGTTTTCTCTTGCAGACTGCATGGCAGTTTTGACACCATCAAATTTACGCCATGAGCGGTGTCCAAACAGCTTAGTCTTGGCAAACAAGGTTCTGCCTTTTCCAACTCTAGCTTAGTCAGGAGCTCACAGTTCTTGGAGCATGTAATGATCCTTATTATTTTTTTGTGGGAAGGTTTATAGTAATAAAGCAATTTCTATGGCTTTAGAGGTACTGTAAGTTTGCTTGAGTCTTGCCTATGCAAGGCCTGCATCTGGGTAATCCCCATGTACTGCTCTCAGTCTGTTAACATGATTTGCATATTTTGGCCCTAGCTATCTAGCAAGCAAATCAAGTTCCTCCCTTTCAATAAGGTTGAAATCTGCAATCGCAGCTTTAAAGGTTAATCTCCAGGCCCTATAGTTCTCTAGTGTCATGAAACCTTTAGAGACTGATATTTGTGAGCTTACGACACATCATGTACCTGTTAAAGTCAGAAAATCTGATCTCTTGCTCTTTGGTGTCTTAGTAACATGTGGAACCCCTTGGGTGTACAAGTTCTCTGGGGTACGAAGATGTGGTATACCAGGATAAAATGATGTTGCTAGAGCATTAAGCTGTGGTTTAGTCTTCTGCTGGCTGTAGTTTAACCTCCCTGATGGTAATCCAGAGTGTGGTTCAGGGTTAATTTCCAGTACCAAAAGCGCTAACCCAGAACCACGCTCGGGGTTACACTGTAGTATCCCTGTAGTGTTACTTACCTTGTCCCTACGATCCCCTGATGTCCTTCCGATGTGTCCTCCGGCCAATGCCGGAATCCATCTTCCGGGTTCCCCTCCCTGCGAGTGCCGCAACGCGGGGGGGCAGAATCGAGCGGGTAATTCAAAAAAGTAAACAAAACATGACATACAGACAATACATTGTAATCTGTTAGAATTACATTACTGTATCAAATCATTTCACCTCAGTTTTGTCCCTAGAACTTTGTCCAGTGCCTGCCTGCCTTCACTTTTACCATTCTTTCTGCCTGCAAAAAAGCTAGAAAACAGCAATAGTGAATTAGAATCACTTGCAGAATTGAGCGATAGTGATTTGTGGGGAAATTCGTCATCAGACACTGAAAGTGATGAAAGCAATGATTTTGCGACTGAGCTCAGTGATATGCGAACTTGGTTATTGTCAGGAATCAGCGGCAAGGAGACCAGACATGTAGCTACACCCAAACTGAGACCAAACAAACAACATATATATCCTTAAAGTGATATTTATTATCAATAAACATACACAGCAACCAGTAAAAACATAAACCACTTCAGCAAACAAGAACAAAAATAACTAATAAACCTAACTATATACAATATATGTACAATATAAGGGACAAAGGTAACAGGGGTGCAAGGAAGGGAATCACGACTGGGTACAAGAACAGGAGCAAGGCTGAGGGGTGCAGGAAGGATCAGGATACAGGAAGCACAAAGCTCTGGTAGCAAGGGGGCAATCAACAGGATAGTGACATGCTGGGGGAAGGGAGGAGCAGCCTTAAATATCCACCTTGCAGCTAAACCCTGGTGTCACTGATCATTCCAGCCTGCTGGCTCTTGGGAGGCACCTGCTGGTGGACACTGGAGCTGCAGCAAACAGCCCAGAGCAGCACAGTGCCACCAGAAGGTGAACTCAATCCTAACAGTGCTCTATTGACTGTGGTACAGATCAGGCCGTGCCCCCAAGACTCCCATTTACTGGAGCATCTGGTGTGAAAGTAGAGGTTGAACACAACAACCCCTTGGCATACCTACAATTATTTCTGACCGATGGTTATGGAAAAAATTGTTACTGAGACAAACCGGTACAAAGAGCAACATCTAGCTACTCTGCATCAGAAGTTTCCAAGTGTCATCAGTGTGTCGGGACCTACACATACCTTTGGTTCCCCTAGTCTCTCCATTCTGGGTTCCTATTGCTATCGTTCACATTTGTGGCCCCATACACACACCACATCCATTTACATCTGGCCTCAACAGAGTGAGAGTAAGTATCAATATATTGATGCAATATGTTTGGTGCTTTTAGAGATTTAAAGCAATCTCCTTTTACTTCTTATATGTATGTACATCAGGATATATACATGTGTATATATGAGGATAGATCGGAAATGTATGCAGATGATGTGTCGTGGCTTATATCCCTAATGGGGGATTAATTATTTGTTTGTCTTTTGATATATATATATACACACTGCATCCAGTGTAGCCAAGCCTATATCTGACTGCAGGCCATTCCTAGTGTACTTTTTCTAATATACTTGTGTATATATGAGGATAGATTGGAAATGTATGCAGATGATGTGTCGTGTCGTTTTCATTCCACCCAAGTCTAGTTGCTATTAGACTTCTGGTGGTGTACACCAGCCCTTTTGAGGGCTGGCGAGAAGGGCTACCTGGGAGCCGGGGGGGGGGAGCACCGCCGATCACAGAGGGGAAGAGAAGGGAGCCGCCACTGGATGATCAGAGCAGGGAACATCACAGCTTTCATTTCAATAGCTGTGTGTTCCTCCCACCGTGCGCCGTCACATAAGTCCCTCCTCTTTTTCCGGGACTTTGATAGACAGATAGACAATCCTAGGACGGGTTACATGTATCAAAGTTCCCCGGACAAGGGGAGGGGCTTATGTGACAGCGTTTGGCGGGGGAACAACACACAGCTATTGAAACGAAAGCTGTGATGTTCCCTGCTCTGATCATCCAGTGGCGGCTCTCTTCTCTTCCCCTCCACAGGTAGGCTGCATATGGCACACAGGCTGCATATGGCACACATGCTGCACATGGCACACAGGCTGCACATGGCACACAGGCTGCACATGGGACACAGGCTGCACATGGCACACAGGCTGCACATGGCACACAGGCTGCACATGGCACACAGGCTGCACATGGCACACAGGCTGCACATGGTGGACACAGGCTGCACATGTTTGACACAGGCTGCACATGTTGGACACAGGCTGCACATGTTGGACACAGGCTGCACATGGTGGACACAGGCTGCACATAGTGGACACAGGCTGCACATGGTGGACACAGGCTGCACATGGTGGACACAGGCTGCACATGTTGGACACAGGCTGCACATGGTGGACACAGGCTGCACATGGTACACAGGCTGCATTGGTGGGCATGGATAAAGTTGTTAATATTTTTATAACTTAATTGTATAAAACATTAAAGTGTAATTTCCTGAGACAATTTATGAGGGCGGGTTTAGGGGCGGGGCAGGGTAATGGGATTGTGCGGGGCAACTGGTGGCGAGTAACCCTTGAGGCCTGGCTAGTAGCTCAGAATTTTGAGCCCTGGTGCACAATACCGTGCACCCCTAGTGCAGTTGCTACTACTTTTCTGGTGGTGTACACAGTACACAATACATACAGTGCACCCATATTTGCTATTAGACTTCTGGTGGTGTACACAATACGGTGCACCCCTAGTGCAGTTGCTACTACTTTTCTGGTGGTGTACACAATACATACAGTGCACCCATAGTTGCTATTAGACTTCTGGTGGTGTACATAATACCGTGCACCCCTAGTGCAGTTGCTACTACTTTTCTGGTGGTGTACACCATACATACAGTGCACCCATAGTTGTTATTACACTTCTGTTGGTGTACACAGTACCCTGCAACCCTAGTGCAATTTTTACTACTTTTCTGGTGGTGTACACAATACACAATACAGTCTAGTGTGGTTTTGCTAAACAAAATTTACAGCATTTCCAGAAGGCCACCAAGGAGAGGCAGATGCTCACAGGCCATTAAAAAAGGGCAAGCAGGCTCTGTGTCTACAGTCGACAGTGCTGGTCGTGGACACGGTGCATCCTCACGTAGCTGTGGGGCACACTTGTCCTTTTTTTCTGCATCTGGCCATGTTATTGAGCCACAACATGCAGAAGAGTTGGTGGAATGGATAACAAAGCCCTCCTCATCCTCTGTCACCCAGGCTCAGAGTAGTTTGCCTGCCAATGCAGCTGCCAAAGTGGCCTATTCCATCGGCTCCATGTCAACAGTCACTCCTTCCCTAGTCCCATCATCATGCACGGAGGAGTCCCCCGAATTATTCGACAGCAGTGTCGGGTACATGCTGCAGGAGGATGCACAGCGATTTGAAGGCTCCGATGATGGTACCCAGGTCGAGGAAGAGAGTAACGTAAGCCTAGAGAGAGGGGGTGCCCAAGAAGGTCAAGAAACTGGCAGTCATGTTCTCATATTAGACTTTAGTCCCATAGATTTCAATGGTGTTCACGTGTTCGCACATATTTTTTGCCTGTTCACGTGTTCTGCCGCAAACCGAACCGGGGGTGTTCGGCTCATCCCTACTGGCAACACTGATGATTGTATTCTGCCTTCTCTGTTGGCAGAATACAATAGCTCAGCGGGAGTGAATCACCCATCCGCATCGAAAAAAAAATAATCCTGTATGGCCTACCTTAATTCTGCTGCTGGATTATTAAAGCGTGGACAAACTGACATGCAGTTTGCAGTTCTGTCTCATAAGTGTGACAGGTTGCTGAAGAACTCATCTCTGAGTTTGATGTATTGTGTGTTTGGGTTTTACACTCTGTAATATCTGTGGAATCTGCTCCCTGTATGGCTGTGTGGTCAGAAGCATGTTGTTCTTGCTTTAATTTAATAATGTGGCTTGGACTTGTATTCCAGCACATTGGAAATTGGAATCAGAGCAGTAAATGAAATATTGCGAATGGAGGAATTTACGGCATCTCTAAATAGGCAGGGAACTTGTGTCCATAAATCATGGTCATAATGGATTAATTTCACTTTATCAAGGAGATACAAGAAACATCAAACACTTTGGCACTTCTTATGGCTTTCTTTTTGCCATTCTTCCATAGGTCAGACTCATGGAGTGCATGCCTAATGAGAATAATTTTTACGAACAGTCTACTGACTGGAATGGTACCAGCTGATTAGAGAAAAGACAATGTAGCACCAATATTTAAAAAAAGGGCCAAGATACATCCCTGGGAGTTACAGACCAGTTAGCCTAATGCAGCGTACACACAGTCGGAATTTCCGATGGAAAAAGTCCAATGGGAGCTTTTCAGCAGATTTTCCGACCGTGTGTATGCCCATCGGCCTTTTTCTGTCGGAATTTCCGACGGACTTTGGATTGAGTACCTGTTCTCAATTTTTCCGACGGAAAACCTTTCTATCGGATTTTCCGATTGTGTGTATGCAATTCCGACACGTAAAATTCCGAAGCATGCTTGGAAACAATTCGACGCATGCTCGGAAGCATTAAACTTCCCTTCTATAGTGCTGTCAAACGTGTTTTATGCCGCTGTGTTACAGACCGTCGGAATTTGGTGTGACCGTGTGTAGGCAAGACAGTTTGAGCGAAATTCCATTGGAATTCCGACGGGAAAACCATCAGAGCTTTTTCCTATGAGAATTCCGACCGTGTGTACGCGGCATAACATTAAATGTATGCAAGCTCTTGGAGGGGATAATAAGGGACTATATACAAGATTTTAGTAATAAGAACGGTATTATTAGCAGAAATCAGCATTGATTCATGAATTTGTTCTTGCGAAACCAATCTATTAACCTTCTATGAGGAGGTGAGCTGCCATCTAGATAAAGGAAGGCCCGTAGATGTGGTGTATCTGGATTTTGCAAAAGCATTTAATACAGTTCCCCATAAACTTATACTGTACAAAGTAAGGTCCGTTGGTATGGACCATAGGGTGAGTATATGGATTGAAAACTCACTACAGGGGCGAGTTCAGAGGGTAGTGATAAATGGGGAGTACTCGGAATGGTCCGGGGTGGAAAGTGGGGTCCTCCAGGGTTCTGTCCTGGGACCAATCCTATTTAATTTATTCATAAGCGACCTGGAGGATGGGATAAACAGCTCAATCTCTGTTTTTGCGGATGATACTAAGCTAAGCAGAGCAATAACGTCTCTGCAGGATGTGGAAACCTTGCAAGAAGATCTGAACAAATTAATGCAACTACATGGCAAATGAGGTTTAATGTCAAAAAAATGTAAAATAATGCATTTGGGTGGCAAAAATATGAATGCAATCTATTCACTAGGGGGAGAACGTCTGGGGGTCCTAGTAGATGACAGGCTCAGCAATGGCATGCAATGCCAAGCTGCTGCAAGCAAAGCGAACAGAATATTGGCATGCATTAAAAATGGTATTAACTCCAGAGATAAAATGATAAGTCTCCCACTCTACAAGACTCTGGTCCGGCCGCACCTGGAGTATGCCATCCAGTTCTGGGCACCAGTCCTCAGGAAGGATGTGCTGGAACTGAAGAGAGACCAGAGAAGGGCAACAAAACTAATAAAGGGACTGGAGGACATTAGTTATGAGGAAAGGTTACGAGCACTGAACTTATCCACTCTGGAGAAGAGACACTTGAGAGGGGATATTATTTCAATGTACAAATACCGTACTGGTGACCCCACAATAGAGATAAAACTTTTCCACGAAAGGGAATTTAATAAGACATGCAGCCATTCACTAAAGTTAAAAGAAAAGCAGTTTAACCCTAAACTGCGTAGAGGGTTCTTTACTGTAAGAGCAGTGAGGATGTGGAATTCTCTTCCACATGCAGTGGTTTCATCGGGGAGCATCAATAATTTCAAAAAACTATTAGATGAGCACCTGAACGAGCACAACATACAGGAATATACAGTACAATGTAATACTGACATAAAATCACACACATAGGTTGGACTTGATGGACTTGTGTCTTTTTTAAACCTCACCTACTATGTAACTATGTAATAATTGTCCTGTGGACAGATTCTCCCACCTGAGCTGTGGATCTCTGCAGCTCCTCCAGAATTACCATGGGCCTCTTCGCTGCTTCTCTAAATAATGCTCTCCTTGCCTGGCCTGTCAGTTTAGGTGGACGGCAAGGTCTTGGTAGGTTTGCAGTTGTGCCATACTCTTTCCATTTTTGCATTATGGATTGAACATTGCACTGTGAGATATTCAAAGCTTAGGATATTTTTTTATAAAAGAAGGAAACGATCCCCCACGTTGGGGTTTTTAGGCAGCGTATAATGAAGGGAAGTCAGAGTTTGTAAGTAAAAAAGTTGAACGTTTTATTTTGTGGATAAAAAATGATTGACATCATTGAATTAGAACATGAGCTCCATTGGGAACAGTAACAAATAACTATGCGTTTATATAAAAGAAAAACATGGATATACAGTAGCAGACTAATATTCACATAACAACAGTACAATCTGTCGTAAATATGAGAAATTGTCTCTGACGCGTTTCAACCCAAAAGGGTCTTCCTCAGAGGGAAAAAGGGTCTGCTAAACAGAGAGGAATGAAATGTCAATGTTAGTGGTAAGTACAATTTACAGAGTAAAAGTAAGCTCATACAGTATACAGAGCTACATGTGACAATGCATATTGGAATTTATATTTACCACAGTAATGTATATCCTGAAAGTAGAAAATGTGGTGTTCCCACTGGGAGGTTTTTTGCCTGGGGAGGACGTCGTCCACTCCTATGGGGCACACCGGACAGGTTCCACCGATTCCCACTTGGGTCACGGGGCGTCGTACGCCTTACGGGAGGTCACACGTTTGGGGTTCCACTCCTGCTGGTCCTGCTAGCCGAGCAGGGGTACCAGAGGAGAAAGAACAACCTGGGAAAGACCCAAAAGCGCGCAGATGCCTCCAATAACCGAGTCTATAGAGAAATATAAAGGTCAAGTTATAGCTTAGTGTCTTGACGGGTGGAGCAGTATGGAGCAACTACAAGAGAGGTAATTGGTTAACATCTGTATGTAATTGTTCTAACCAGGTGGGATAACCAGAACATGTGGTGATTGAGTGTGTGGGGGGAGCTGTGCAACTGCCCAAAGGGATCTAAGGAACTGAAAAAACCAAACCAAAACCAAACCAAATGCAATGACAGAGGTCCCCCTCGGGAGAAAAAGAGGGAAAAATGAGAAGTGGAAGTGCACAGTGTGTGGTGGGACGAGTGAGTGTGGTAAGTGAAAAAGTGAAAAGGTGGGGGGGTGAACGAGAGATTCATTCATTTATTATTATTTTTTTTTTTATATATCGTGGTCTACTCTAGTCCACTTTACGAATGCCCTTTCTTCTTGGACATTCCGTTTTTGCAGCCCCTGTTTCGCCTTCCCTACTCGACTGAGACTGTGCCAAATTGACATACAGCTAGAGTGACGATTTCCAACCAGAGTTTTATGTATATATACGATGTACATCTAATAAATGTGTCCTATATATATTTTTGTACAAACTAAAGTATGTACTTGATCAACATAATCTGTGAAATTATTTTTGTTTTACGTTTCCATACTTGAACCAGTCAGAGTTGTTTGTTATTTATCATTGCAACTGAGCTGCTGTCTAATGATCTCCCTGCGGCGTTGTTGATGCTGTGGTTCATTTTTCACTTCTTTGTTTTTTCACTTCTTGGTTCTCCCTTTTTATATTTCATATTTTTTTTTTTTTTTATATTTATCTTCATTTTATTATTTTATCTTTTCATTCTGTTATTCATTCATTTCTCTCTTTATCTTTATCTGTACCCCAGCTCAACATTCCTATACCATCCCTTGGCCGCAGGTTGATCAGTATTTGCATGGGAAGGATGTCGGTCCACCGCTGAGGGCTGCCTGACTCCGCCGTACCGCTTGGGCCTCCAGGGGGCGCCTACACGCCTTCCCGACGAGGGTAAGGAGTGACGCCACATTTTACCAACAAGCGCCTCCGTCTCCTCCACGATCGACGCACCCGGGCTGGTCCCGTGTGATCGATCGTTGGAATACCCTCATCGGCGGCATTCCTGGCACATCCCTGGACGACGCTCGCCGTTGCGCACGCGCGGGACGCCGCTGGTGCGCATGACGAGCGTACGTCACGCGATTTGCGTCAGAGATGACGTCAGTTACGGGCCACAAGATGGCCGCCAGGAACGCCGGGGACGCCACACGTGGCTTGTCCGTTTGGCGGCCAACCACACCTGGAGGAGGACCTAATCTGCGCGGAGATGCACCCACCCACCGAGTCAGCAGTTCACCGATCACCTCCGGTGACCTATTTCCGGCCATTAGCACCTATCTTTACCCCATAAAAGGACCAATGAGCATCCACCATAGTACGGCTACCCTCACAGGACCAGATCACCACCGAGACCGACATGCGGTATGTACAGACACAATCGGATGGTTACACCCATTACCCTAACCCCGCAGACCTCTCGGTGGTCCCCACAGGACAGCCTTGTGGTTTACTTGACCATTAGACCCTTGGTTTGATCTGACTGATCATGATTAACCTTTTTGCTTCCAGATCGGGTGATTCTCACCCCATCGATCCAGCAGTCCCGTCACACCATCACCACACCAGTGATACAGGACTAAGGGGCCTTTTCAAAACATACCACTGGCCATTGCGATATAACCCCATGGCTAGCAGTTTGTGACTGATCTCTATACCCCAGGTAGGATCACAATTCCAGTCCATGTACACAGATATGATGTCACCAGCATTACCTCACGTTTTTATCATGTAGTATGCTCACCATCCACTCTTTATCCCAACATTTCCCCCCCCTCTTCCCTTCTGCCTCCCCACATCCTCACCCTCTTCCTTTTCCCCCCCCTCCGTCCCCTTTCCCCTCCCCTTTTCTCCCCCCTCCCTTTTTCCTACCTCCCCCCCTTCCCTTTCCTTTCCCCTATCTTTTCCTCCCCTTTCTCCCCCCCTGTTTCCCTCCCCTCTTTTCCCTCCCCCCCCCCCCCCCCCCCTTTCACACACCCTCCTCCCCTCCCTCCCTTTGATCCTCCCCCTTCTTTCCCTCACCCTCTCGTTCACCCCCCCACCTTTTCACTTTTTCACTTTTTCACATACCACACTCACTCGTCCCACCACACACTGTGCACTTCCACTTCTCATTTTTCCCTCTTTTTCTCCCGAGGGGGACCTCTGTCATTGCATTTGGTTTGGTTTTGGTTTGGTTTTTTCAGTTCCTTAGATCCCTTTGGGCAGTTGCACAGCTCCCCCCACACACTCAATCACCACATGTTCTGGTTATCCCACCTGGTTAGAACAATTACATACAGATGTTAACCAATTACCTCTCTTGTAGTTGCTCCATACTGCTCCACCCGTCAAGACACTAAGCTATAACTTGACCTTTATATTTCTCTATAGACTCGGTTATTGGAGGCATCTGCGCGCTTTTGGGTCTTTCCCAGGTTGTTTTTTCTCCTCTGGTACCCCTGCTCGGCTAGCAGGACCAGCAGGAGTGGAACCCCAAACGTGTGACCTCCCGTAAGGCGTACGACGCCCCGTGACCCAAGTGGGAATCGGTGGAACCTGTCCGGTGTGCCCCATAGGAGTGGACGATGTCCTCCCCAGGCAAAAAACCTCCCAGTGGGAACACCACATTTTCTACTTTCAGGATATACATTACTGTGGTAAATATAAATTCCAATATGCATTGTTACATGTAGCTCTGTATACTGTATGAGCTTACTTTTACTCTGTAAATTGTACTTACCACTAACATTGACATTTCATTCCTCTCTGTTTAGCAGACCCTTTTTCCCTCTGAGGAAGACCCTTTTGGGTTGAAACGCGTCAGGGACAATTTCTCATATTTACGACAGATTGTACTGTTGTTATGTGAATATTAGTCTGCTACTGTATATCCATGTTTTTCTTTTATATAAACGCATAGTTATTTGTTACTGTTCCCATTGGAGCTCATGTTCTAATTCAATGATGTCAATCATTTTTTATCCACAAAATAAAACGTTCAACTTTTTTACTTACAAACTCTGACTTCCCTTCATTGTACGCTGCCTAAAAACCCCAACGTGGGGGATCGTTTCCTTCTTTTGTTTCTACCTTTTAGGGGTGAGCAGCACTCTTTTTTGACCTCTGGGTCTGTGTCTTTCCCTTTGTAGGATATTTTTTTATAACCTAATCCTGCTTTAAACATCTCCACAACTTTATCCCTGACGTGTCTACTGTGTTCCGTGGCCTTCATGATGCTGTTTGTTCACTAAGGTTCTATAACCAACCTCTGAGGGCTTCACAGAACAGATGTATTTATACTAAGATTAAATTGCACACAGGTGGACTCTATTTACTAATTAGGTGACTTCTGAAGGTAATTGGTTCCACTAGATTTTAGTTAGGGGTATCAGAGTAAAGGAGGCTGAATACAAATGCACGCCACACTTTTCACATATTTATTTGTAAAAAAAATTGAAAACCATTTATCGTTTTCCTTCCACTTCACAATTATGTGCCACTTTGTGTTGGTCTAGCACATACAGTAAAATCCCAATAAAAATACATCTACATTTTTGGTTGTAACATGACAAAATGTGGAACATTTCAGGGGGTATGAATACTTTTTCAAGGCACTGTATGTGATCACTTATAGAAAAGGGGGGAAAAAAGTATTTATAATGTTTTTGTTCTTTTTACATGTATACGCAAACGTTTTGCCTTCCAATTCTATTTTAAACCGAATGGGTTGTTTTACAAGGTGAGGATTTACATATACTTTATGTAGCACCCTCTAGTGTTAGTGTAGTTGTTAATGTAGGAAAATGCTAGCTTGGCTGAGGGCCAAGCTTGAGGCTGCGAGTCTGGGTCAGGGTTTAGTAACCCAGGGGCTGGATGCCTCATCTGGCAGCTCTGGCACTGCCCCCTGGTCTGGAAGTTTGTAGAAACTTTCAGAGCTGGAGGGTGGGAGTAAGGAGGGGCTGCCATGCATATTTATGAGGCCTCAGCCAATCCCCAGCTTTGAGCTGGCAGGGGGCAGAGCTTACCTCATAAATAGACATGAGCAATGTCAGCAGGGCAGTCGGGTGGAAGATGGAGATGGAGTGCTGAAGAGGCTGTTGGTGGCCCTTGAGGGTGCCCCCTAGTCTGGGGGGGTGACCTTGGGCCTGGGGCTCGGGTGCTGGAAGATTCCCCCTAAAACACATGAAGGAAGCCCTTCCTGGAGGCACGGGAACAAGAAGGGAGGACAGCAGGAGCAGGTCAGCACGTCTGGGAGATCTCCTGAGAGTCAGCCGGGTGGGCTGTTGAGTGTCAGTCTGGAAGACTGTGGGGAGGAGTTAGCCTAAAGGGCTAGTGAAAGGGGCAGCTGCAGCCAGGCAGGTTGATAGTGCCTGAAGAGGTGGTGCTGGGACCAGTAGACACAGGAGTAATGCAAGCTGGACACTGAACTTTTGCTACACAACCAAGGGGCCTCGGGTTCCTGCATATAATGGGCTATTGCTTCAATCTGACTGCGTGATTGTCAGACATTCACAGTGTACCAGCTGGGTTCTTCAAGGAAGCGAGTAGTGGAGGAAGAAGAGGAGCTGTATATAGAGACTATATATAGGAAGAGTTGTCCCTGAAGATTATTTTGAAGTCAAGTGGGCATCACATAATCTCCCATCCCTGTCCAAGTTATTATCCCACAATAAACAAAAAACAACAGCCACGGACTGTTCTCTGACTCTGGAGTGGCAATTTGATGTGCCTGGCTGTGCAGTGTGGGGGATCCCAGTCTACTTGCGGCTCCCTAGGGGGTGCGCTACATTTAAATTGTCCATCCTATTTCGTGTGAAATGCAACAATATAAATGAGACTTTGTAATCAATTCAACTACTGCCACCAACTATAGCCAGAAGGCTTACTAGGGGGATGGAACCCTGAGAATTGAGGTCTGTGCTATAATCCCTATACAGGCTTTGGAAAAGCCAACAGTCATTTCTTCAGCAATTTATTAACCAACACTCTCGCTGTTGTCTGTGGGAAGAATTGCTGTAGAAACCTTCAGCTCCTCATACAAGTCTGCACCATTTGAGGGGAATGCAGAGTACTGGGGAAGCAGCACATGTCTAACCAATACAAGTGCCTCGTAGGACAAGGAGCATTTTTGAGCAAGTTCCCTTAAATCCGAAGCCACCAACTTAACCACCCGTTTCACATGATTTCCTTTAGGCGTGGCAATTAGATCAGATGTCGATCCAGGACAAAGACTCTTTAGATTGCAATATAAAACACAGCAGTTTATCCACATTACAGTGTTCATCTAGTTGGATAGACAATTTAGGTTTCTATATGGGACATTTTAATATATGAGTTACACTGTGGTGGAGGATATATTGTAAGCATACAGCAAGGGAATCTCATTTAATCGCTGCAGTTGTTATATATACATGTATAAAAGACTTTATATATTGGTCCTTCTGCATGCTGCTTTAGAATCTGGATAAATTGTGTTATATTTGTATAATGGTTTTCATATACTAGTACAGATTTAATTTATTTTATAGTAATCAAAACTTGACAGAAGTTCTAACCCTTACATACTCTAATCAAACAAACAAGCAAACAAACAAAAAAGGCAATTCATTTACATATTGCAATGTAGAAGGTGTCCCTGTGGACTAGTCACCAGTAATGCCAGTGGGCTCCCTGCATGTGATCTTTATCCTATTACAGACTAAAGATGGGCATACACTAGTAGAAATTCATTTGAAACTTTTCTTCACATTTGTTCACTTTTCTAATTGTCAGTGGGGTCAAATTGGCATTAGTTGTTGGCAGCAGTGACAAGAAAGCTCAAAGTAGCAGGATGGAAATTTTTACTTGAATGAACAGATTTATAACAGATACAGTGTTCACTTTTTGAGTTTAGGTCCACTTTAAGTACAAGGTAAATAAATATGTTATAGAACCAGGGATTTAATGAAGATCTAGGGTAAGAAGATGCTTCGGTAAGGAAGAGAGTGAGAAAAACACTGGCAACAGCTGCTCTCTGTAGCTGCTGCCCTGCGGTGCTGAACTGGTTAACAGCTATATCAGCAAGAGGAGGGAGCTGCTGAGCAGGAAAAATGCAATAGACTAAGTCGGGCATCACTGAACTGTGGGAACTGTAGTCCAGAGAAGAGCGTCTCTACTGTAATCAAGAGCTTTTGAATTACATTTCCCAGAAGGAGATTGCCAGGAGGAGGGGAAAGGGCTGCAATTTCTCAGGCTGTACAGGACACAGCTTCCTCTTGCCATAAGGGAGCCTGGAGAGTGCACATCCCTGTCCAGTGTGCACTACCACTGCTGCATAACGGCAGCCTGAGCAGGATTCGGAGTGCTGAGTCCAGGTGTGCTGACAGCCAGACTTATCTAAGTGCAGAGCAGAGAGTGAACTAACTGCTGTGTGTGACTGGATGGTGAGCTGCATTATTGCTGGGACTGGTGAGCTGCTTCTGTGCGGATTTACTATCTGCTGCTAGATAGTAGTTTAGGAACTGACCATACAGCCATCCTATTGCTGCCCGTGGGCTTGACTGGGGCTAGTCTCATGTGCACCAATGGTACAACTGGGCCCCAATGCTAGCCGGCTGAAGAGTTAGGACTAAAGACTGTCCCTTTACAGCTGCTACACTGAGACATTCACCTATTGCTTATGCTAAGAGATACCACTCAGTGGGCATTGCACCATATCCTAGCCATTTTCCTAGAGTGCCCTTTAGACTAGTTATTATAATATTATTCACATTGCAGTTAATGCTTATATGCACTGTTTATTACTAACTTTGCTGATTTATCCCAGTCTAGTGGTACAGAACTCTATTCTAAGTTACCTTGACATTATTCTGTCTAGCAAATATTGTCTGAATCTACTTTCTATGTGTTGATTTATGCTAAAACCACCATGTATTGCAACCTGTACCAATAGATTAAGTTAATTTACCCCCAAACAGTCTTGTGTTTATTTCCTGGTACTAACTCAGAGCCATGTTAAAGGGATCTATGCTCCTGTTCTTATAAGTGCTTGCAGTGACTTTCATTTAACCAAGTGTGTCAGAAGGGCTGAGGTTGTTCTTTGTCGATGTCGAGGCGCAGAACATAGAGCCCAAATTACCAAGTGGCTCTTTAGGGGGTGGTGCTTTACAGTCCCTTATGGGGACTGTATAGCGCCACTACATGTAGTACTTTGTCCCATGCTTCTAAGTGCTTTTTAGCCCTAGTTATGAGAGCCAACCTCCTCTCCTGTCATGGCAGATCTGACAACAGCTATAAAGAAGACAGCTGATTCATAAATGTAACTTGTCTCGCAACAGAAGGGGAGGGTGAAGGTGGGACCTCATAACTAGGTTTAGAAAGCACTTGGAAACATGGGATAAAGCACTGCATGTCCTATGCCTTTAGTTATATTTATCTCCACACATACATGCCAACCAAGCTGACCAGTAAACATGATAATGAGAGGAGCTAATCTAACACTGCCAGTTAGTTTTAAGAAAGTAGGAGTTAGAGTTGAAATCCAAGCGAAGGGATCAGAGCCTAGACTACTAGTGTAGCGCACCCCCTAAGGAGCTGCAAGTAACTGGGATCCCCTACCTTGTACAGCCAGGCACACCGAATTTCCACAGGCACTTCAGAGACAGAGAACAGTCCATGATGTTGTTTTTTTGTTTACTGAGGGAGAATATGGGACTTGACGTCAGAATAAACTCCAGGGACAATTCTTCCTATGTACAGTCTCTATATAAAGCTCCTCTTCTTCCTCCAGCACTCACTTGCTTACAGAACCCAGCTGGAACACTGTAAATTATCCAACAGTCATTCAGTCAGGTGAAGCAATAGCCCATTATAGGCAGGAACCCAAGGCCCCTTAGTTGTGTAGCAAAAAGGTCAGTGTCCAGCTTTCATTACTCCTGTGGCTACTGATCCCAGATCCACCTCTTCGGGCACTGCCAATGTGCCTGGCTGCAGCTGCCCCTTTCACTAGCCCTCCAGGCTAACTTCTCCCCACAGTCCTCCAGACTGACTCCCACCAGCCCACCCGGCTGACTCTAAGGATATCTCCCAGACTTGGTGACCTGTTCCTGCTGTCCTCTCTCCTTGCTCTTATGCCTCCAGGAAGGGCTTCCTCTGTGTGTTTTGGCGGATCCTTCCAGTACCCGAGCCCCAGACCCGAGGTCACCCCCCCTAGACCAGGGGGCACCCTCAAGGGCCACCAAAAGCCTCCATAGCACTCCATCTCCATCTTCCACCCGACTGCCCCTGCTGGCATGGCTTATGACTATTTATGGGGTAAGCTCTGCCCCCTGCCGGCCCAAATCTGGGGATTGGCTGAGGCCTCATAAATATGCATGGCAGCCCCTTCCTACTCCCACCCTCCAGCTCTGGAAGTTTCTACCAACTTCTAGACCAGGGGGAAATGTCAGAGAGAGCTGACAGATGAGTCATCCAGCCCCATGAGTCCCTAAACCCTGACCCAGATTTACAACCCAAGCCTGGCCTACACTAACAACTACTTCTACTTCGTTTGCGATAACGTCCATGACGCCATCCCGCCATACGCTGCATTTCAGCCCTCTCCTGTGATCAACCAGCTGCGCTCCAGACCTCGTTCTGGATCCCGTCTGAGTGCCAAGAGATTCCTGCCAGCCAGGACGCTGGCCCCACACAGATCAACAGGACGAGATCACTGGTGACAGCCGAGATGGAGATTGTGTTTTTTCACTGGACTCTACGGTGCCTGTTTAAAGATACTGCAATGTGAGTTTTTTTTATACGCTTTGTCTATGCCACCCATGGCCACCAGGGATGCTGACCATGGATGCCACCCAGGACCACCGGGTATTAACTTTAAAGGTGGCAGTCAGTGCCCATTCTAGATGCCAATCCATGCTCAGCAATAGAGATGGCCTTGCGGTTTGCCCCGCGGTCGGTTTGCGGCAAACTTTGCGCGTTCACTATTCGCCAAACCGGCAGACATATGGCGCTGTTCGCGGCCGCCATATTCTTTTACATTGTGAAGAACTTTGACCCATGACACATCCATCATGTGGTACAGGGCATCTAATTGAGACATTTCAGCACATGGACATACCCCCTACCTTATAAATAGACCTGATCTGGCTGCCATTTTACATTCTGTCTTTTGTCAGTGTAGGGAGAAGTTGCTGTGTGGAGCAGGGACAGTCTGTAATCACTAGCTATTAGGTCCACAAAAGTCCTTTTAAGGACTGGTATAGGTGTACTATTGTTTGGTGTGCAGTATATAGGAGTGTAATACACTTATAATATACTTTCAAATATAGAAAGCATATTATAGTTCATTTCTATTGTGCAGTATTGTGACTGCAGTGCTGAGCGATTCTGCAGCTGTCTTTTGTCAGTGTAGGGAGAGGTTGCTGTGTGGAGCAGGGACAGTCTGTAATCACTAGCTATTAGGTCCACACAAGTCATTTTAAGGACTGGTATAGGTGTACAGTATATGGGGGTGTAATACACTTATAATATACTTTCAAATATAGAAAGCATATTATAGTGCATTTCTACTGGGCAGCATTGTGACTGCTGAGCGGTTCTGCACCTCTTTTGTCAGTGTAGTGAGAGGTTTCTGTGTGTCGCAGGGACAGATTTTAGCGACACAAATCGCTAACGAATATAGGTCCACAAAAGTCCTTTTAAGGACTGGTATAGGTGTACTATTTGGTGTGCAGTATATAGGGGTGTAATACACGTATAAAATACTTTCAATTATAGAAAGCATAGTATAGTGCATTTCTACTGTGCAGCATTGTGACTGCTGAGCGGTTCTGCAGCTCTTTTGTCAGTATAGGGAGAGGTTGCTGTGTGTCGCAGGGACAGATTGTAATCACTAGCTATTAGGTCCACAAAAGTCCTTTTAGGGACTGGTATAGGTGTGCAGTATATAGGGGTGTAATACACTTATAATATACTTTCAAATATAGAAAGCATATTATAGTGCATTTCTACTGTGCAGCATTGTGACTGCTGAGCAGTTCTGCAGCTCTTTTGTCAGTGTAGGGAGAGGTTGCTGTGTGTTGCAGGGACAGATTATAGCGACACAAATCGCTAACGAATATAGGTCCACAAAAGTCCTTTTAAGGACTGGTATAGGTGTACTATTTGGTGTGCAGTATATAGGGGTGTAATACACGTATAAAATACTTTCAAATATATAAAGCATAGTATAGTGCATTTCTACTTCTATACACCTAAGGGGAACTGCACGCCAGGTGAAACAGCAGCAAGGCAGAATCCAAACATTTAGAAGACCCGAGCCAACTATTGCTCAGGTCACCCCTAAATTTGGGATACCCGCTACAATAACTTATAAAAAAATAAAATAAAAATGATGGCAACTTTTCCTAAAGCAGGATCATCTCCTGCACCTCCTTCATAGCCTGGCCTTGCCTCTCCTCCATGGCCTTCATGCGCTCCTGAATTGACGAAATGTCACAGATAAAAAAAGAATGCTTGTCGTTGTCGATCCCAGATTCGCTTAATACTTCTGGTATGTCAGTGTCCATGTTGTGGGACTATGTGTGCACAGCTAGTAAGTATTTTGTGGCTGCAAATATGACCTGGAGGTTTTTAATGTTCGCCTGCCATTAAAATGAATGGGACCCGCCGCAAACCTGCGGTTCACGAACATTTGTGCGTGTTCGCGCAATCGCGTTCGCAAATCGTCCCGTAAGATGTTCGTCCATCACTGCTCAGCAGTAAAGCCTGTCAGTGCCTTTTCATCAGTGCTGCCTATTAGAGCCATCTATCAGTGCCACCCATCAGTGCCACCTATAAGTGCCCATCAGTGCCGCCTATGAGTGTCCATCAGTGCTGCATATCAATGCCACCTATCAGTGGTGGCTATCAGTGCCCATCAATGCTGCATTTTAGTGCTCATCAGTGCCGCCTTATCAGTGCCCGTCAGTGCAGCCTCATCAGCGGCCATCGCTGAAGGAGAAAAATTACATATTTACAAACTTTTATAACAAAAACAAAAGAAAAACTTATTTTTTTTTGTCTTTTTAAATTTGTTTAGCAAAAAAAAAAACCCAGTGGTGATCAAATACCACCAAAAGAAAGCTCTATTTGTCGGATAAAAATGATAAAAATTTAGTTTGAGTACAACGCAAAATGACCGCGCAATTGTCATTCAAAGTGCAACAGCACTAAAAGCTGAAAAGTGGTCTGGGCAGGAAGCCAGTATTGAAGTGGTTAAACATCTCCCAAGCGAAACTTTATATGCCTTTACAGGTTACCAGTTTAGAGTTACACAGCAAACACCATTTACATATCCGAGATCGGTTTGATCAGATACTTTGACAGGCCAGTAACCAAAAGAGGAAGTGACAAAATACTGGTCGTTTCTGGTTTCATTGAGATGATCGGGGACATTCCGGTCCTCAGTCATCTCTATAGTAAGCCAGAGGAACCCCTGGCTACTGACCATTGACCAATAATTACAAATCCAAGCCACTAATGCCGCATACACACGGTCGGAATTTCCGATGGAAACAGTCTGATGGGAGCTTTTCATCGGATTTTCCGACCGTGTGCATGCCCATCGGTCTTTTTCTGTCGGAATTTCCGACGGACTTTGTATTAAGAACCTGTTCTTAATTTTTCCGACGGAAAACCTTTCTATCGGATTTTCTGATCGTGTGTATGCAATTCCGACACGCAAAATTCCGACGCATGCTCGGAAACAATTCGACGCATGCTCAGAAGCATTAAACTTCCCTTTTATATTGCAGTCGAATGTTTTTTAAGGCAGGGTGTTATTGACCGTCGGAATTTGGTGTGACCGTGTGTAGGCAAGACAGTTTGAGCGAAATTCTGTCGGAATTCCGACAGGAAAACCATCAGAGCTTTATCCAAAGAGAATTCCGACCGTGTGTACGCAGCATAAGCCTGCAACAACTCACCAGCACCTTGTCTATTCCAAACTCCCCACAATTCAGCCTGACAAACTTTCAAATAAAAAACATAATGAATGATTCCAAAGAAAACTATGTTGGAGAAAGAGGAAATTCAATTTCAAACTCCAGGAAACTAGCTGTTTACCAGTCACTGCAGAGAGACTACAAACTGGCCCAGTACCTGGAGGTGCTAAAAGATCCCAAAGATAGACAGACCCTGAGCCTATACAGCAGTGGTCTTCAAACTGTGGCCCGGGGGCCAGATTTGCTTGCCTTTATATGGGCCCTTTCGGGCACTGTTCCTCCCACTGATACAAGGAACTTTTTCTCCCACTGACACCAACAATAGGCCATATATCCTGTCACTGCTACCAAGAATAGGGCACTATTTCTTCCACTGACACCAATGATGGGACACTATTCCTCCCACTGACACCAATGATGGTGCACTTTTCTTTCCACTGATACTATTGATGGGGCACTATTCTTTCCACTGAATCCAATAATAGGGCACTATTCCTCCCACTGACACCAATGATTGGGCTTATTCTTACCAATGACACCTATGATGGGGCACTATTTTTTTCCACGATACCAACAATGGGGAAATATACCCCCCCCCCCCCAATTAATACCAATGATAGGGTATTGTTTACTCCCGTAGACTTAAAAATCCTCTACATGGACTCTCTCCCTGTGCCATTTTATATTACCCCCTAAACCCCAAAGACTGCCCTACAGCTAACCACCCCCCCCCCCCACCCCTTCCCATACAAACTCCACTGATTCGGTAATGCTAAAATGTATTTGGTCCTGCCAATAAAGCTTATTTGAATTTGAGACAAAGAAAGAGAGAGTTTGTGTGTATAGGTTATAACAGTATTATCTAACATGTGCAAAATAGTGTTTTGTTTTGGGGACTTGGGTTAACAACCACTTTAACCTCTTCCCGCAGATAGCATGCCTATATGTAAACCTAAGGTAAACACAAAACATGTGTGTGATAAGTCTTCATTGGTGAAATTCTAAAGCAGTTCAGTATTTGCAATTCAGATACAATCACACCTATATCCAGGATTTATCATGTTAAGTGCCACATTCTTGAATGATCACTCTGCGTTTAGGTATTTTTGCCACGCCTATTGTAAATCATGTAAGACAAACATCTTCATATTCTATTGAATAATATTTGGTTTCTCCTGGAGGAAATAAAACCCAGATTTGTGGCAAATTTATTAAAGACTTAGGCTTGCCAGATGTAGCACCCTGGGGTTTAGTCAGGGAGCTGCTCACAAATGTACTTGCCAGGAGTCGTTATCTTGGTCGATTGATGGCGATCTATTGGTTTCTCCCTGTTTGGCCCTGTTGCACTTTTCTCTTCTACCACTAGGTGGCCGGGTGCTTGGTGGTACTAGATACGAGAAGGGAAACCCAAGGTCAGGTTATGGGTATATGGGGTATATCAGCCAAGGACAGCTGTTTTCTTGAATCCCTTGGCCTGCTGGGAGAACCTATATATTCGGGTGAGGTCAGGTGACCTATGTTCTGTGCAGCCTGGACTACTGTCTGGGTGGACGTGTGTCATATGCCCCCCGGCTGCTAGGCCAGATATGGGATCTATCCATCTGGCTGCCAGGCTGTGTGAGGGCCTATCCAGAAGTAAGAGGGCAGCGCAGGGTTGGGATTGCGGCTTGCAATCCAACCAAAAGTGATGGTTCTGTCGGCTGGAGAACTGGTCGGAAGTAGAAGGGAAGCTGTTGCCACAAAGGGACCAACCACCTTTAACAGGGACCACAGTGAGTAACTGAAGAAAGTACTGGAACCACATTCTCACTGAAAGGACACGGTGGAGAATCAGGAAACTTCAGGCAGTGATCAAGTCAAGGCCCCAAGCCACAGAGGAGCCGCTTGTAGAGCAGCCTTGTGAGTCAAGTCAGGGACCTCGCTGGTTAGCAGGGGTGAAGCTTGAGAAGTATCTGGAGTGCCAAGCTAGGAACCCAGCAGGGAGGCGTGGGTGACTCTTGAGGGGATACCATCGCAAACCTTGGAGGAGCTCAAGGATTCAGAGTCAGTGAATCAGTGGGTCTAGTGAGAGACCGGGAGCTTACTGTTGAAAGAACTACAAGAGGCAGTTGTAGTGAAGCTAAAAGGACTGTTACGTTTGAGTTAGGAACTGTTAAAGACTGTTACCATAGGAGACAGCATGGCGGGGGGGGGTGGTTTTGCTTGCTGGTTGCTGCCTAGCTTACCAGTGCCCATCAATGCTGACCACTAAACTAACCTACCTGACACATGCACTGACCTACCTAACTTTTCCACGTCAGACTTCAGAAGACCTCTTGACCCTCTGCAGCTCAACCTTACCTGTAGTGTGCAGCATGCCCATCCCATTCATGACCAGTCAGATTGCCTGGCACAATCACCATTCTGGGAGCAATTTCTCAATGAATGCAAAGCATAGAAAGGAGTGGGGGGGGGGGGGCTGGATATCATAAACACGTCCATTTTGAAAACACTTTGCATTCACTGAAAAAATGCAAATTGTTCCCTGAATGGTTCCAGTGCTGAGCACGCAAGTGACCTCCTGTGTTCACTAAGCAGCACAGCAGCTGCCTGGCACAGGACCTGGAAGTTAGCAGCAATCACAGTAGTAGCGGTAACTGTGGTGCATACTATAGTGACTTCCAGCCTCCATGGGGATCTCACAGGTATGGCACATATATACTTACATTGGTCAAAGCTGAACCAATTCACCTAAGTAAAAATTGCTGTACCCAAACTGCAGCTTTAGACCTGAACTACAGGGATGGTTTAATTTGCATACCTAATTGGGCCAGCTTAGCTCAATGTAAGTATGTATACGTGATCCCTAAATATATTGTAGGGGTGATTGTATCTGAGTTGCAAATACTGACTTGCCCTAGAATGTTACCAATGAAGACTTATCACCAGGGCTGATCCTAGGGTCAGAGACACCTGGGTGCAGAAATATTTCTGGTGCCCCCACATGGGTGTGGTCATCTTACTAACTCCTCCCCTTTACACATGTTTATATGGCAACGAGTCAATGTCACAACACCTGAGGATAACGCTCAACAGCTTATCACCGGTAATTCTAAACTTTTGAGTTTGCAGTTGTTTCAGTAAGCCTAAACTGCAAGCATGCCAACCACATCCTGAATTTTACCAGCATTAACTAATCACAGCTCTACTACTTAGCAATGTAGGGATTTGGAAACAAGAAATAAAGAACTTGAATGCAGTAAAAGTCTGCAGCTCCCACTGGCTCCTTCAACATTTCTAACACTGATCAAGGAAAATAAAATAATACTTTCAAAGGACGTGTTAGCGCTTAAATCATCCCAACACCATGCTTCATATGGTGTCAGGATGATTGAATCACATTATTTCCATTACTACATTGTAATATATAATTAAATAGTTCAACTCACCATAATATAAAATCGGTGGGAACCCCGAGCTTGTCCCTTGCTACCAAATGCAGCATGCCACTTTCACCTGCCACCAGATGTAGCGTGCCACTGTCGCCTACCACCAGATGCAGCGTGTCACTTGCTACCATTGCCTGCCACTTTCTACCATTGCCTGTCACCAGATGCAGTGTGTCACTTGCCACCATTGCCTGTCACCAGATGCAGCCTGTCACTTGCCACCATTGCCTGCCACAAGATGCAGCATTTTACTTGCCACCATTGCCTGTCACTTACCACCATTGCCTGTCACTTGCCCCCTCTGCCTGCCACTTGCCACGATTGCCTGCCACAAGATACAGCGCGTCACTTGCCACCATTGCCTGCCACTTGCCACCATTGCCTGTCACTTGCCACCATTGTCTGTCACCAGATGCAGTGTGTTACTCACAGCCTGGCTCTCTCTCTCCCCCCCCCCTTCAGCTGGGCATGTTGGGGGCTGCAGTTACCCCCTAGGATTGCAATAGGCCAGCCAGTCCTCTGGACTACATGTCCCATGATCCTCTTTTCTCCTCCTTTTTGCTTGTTTTTTTCCCATGGCCAATGGGAGGAAACATAGCTGTCCTGGCAAGCGCCTTTTCCGAGAACAGCAACATGAGAAGGAGAGGGAGGGGGGAAAGAAGAGCCTGCAGCTGCTCTCTCTCCACACAGAGACACAGCCACTCCGATCTCCTATTCTGTTGCCTACTGATAGAAGGAGAGAGGGGGAATGGGCAGGAAACAGAGCCCTCTTCTGACAGCGACGCCTCGAGGGGGTGGGAGGGAGGCAGCACAGTTTCTCCTACTCGGACCTGCACGCCGCTCCTATCATTTGCCGTCTGGGAGAACAAGCGGGAGGGAGATCCGTGGCAACTGAGCTTCACGCCCCCCCTCTGCCTCAGCTCACCACGCCTGGGCATGGTGCACCCTGAGCACCTGCCCAGGATCGGCCCTGCTTATCACATACAGTACAGTACATGATTATAACATCAGTAAAAGCGCAGATCAGAATTGCATGACATAAGCAACTAAAAATTTACTTGGATAACCGTGAAATAGAACAGCTCTCCAGAAGAAGACAAAGAGAAATTACAGAGACCAAAAAAGAGGTTTATTTTTAAAAAGAAAAATCAGTTTTTGTCTCAGGAGCTGTAGTCATTGTACTACAACCTGCTATTCTGGAGGTAAAAAAATTGTTTTTTTTTGTTAAATATTTTAATGTTTAAAATGTATAACATTTTTTTTTTTCACAGTGTGTACCAAAAGCTTAGCTTGGCCCAATGTAGGTATGCATATGTTATATCAGATCAGCCTCTGTGAAAGTTGTAAATGACTGTAGTAGCCCTATATAGTACAGTGATAGCCACATCCTTCCAGATGCCAATTGAATGCCCCTCTGATGGTGGCTCAGGCTACTATGGTGATTTACAGCTTCCAGAGAGGCCAATCTGATATCACATAGCATACTTACATTGGGCCAAGCTGAGCTTTTGGTATACACTGTGAAAAACTATCAGCTATTTTAAACATGCAGTTATTTTTGCAAAAAGGGTATTTTTTATCTCCAGAATTGCAGGTTCCAGTACACACTGTGGAAATAGCTCTTGAGACAAAAACTATTTTTTTTCCCCTCAAACAAACCTCTATTTCGTTCTCTGCAAATTCTCTTTATCTTCTTATGAAAAGCTGTTCTTATTCCTAGCTAAACAAGTTAATGATCAGTTGGTTATATATCATGCTTTTCTGATCCGTGTCACTACTGAAATTAGAATCGTGTGTTATAAGTCTTCATTGGTGACATTCTAAAGCAGTTCAGTATTTGCAATTCAGATACAATCACACCTATATCCAGGATTTATCATGTTAAGTGCCACATTCTTGAATGATCACTCTGTGTTGGTGTATTTTTTGCCGCGCCTATTGTAAATAATGTAAGACAACATCTTCATATTCTATTGAATAATATTTGGTAGCTCCAAGAGGAAATAAACCCAGATTTGTGGTGAATTTATTAAAGATTAAGCCCCCGTACACACGGTCGGAAATTCCGACCACAAAATCCGTCCGTTTTTTTCCGACGGATTTTGTCCGAAACTGGTGTTGCATACACACGGTCGGACAAAGTTGTCGGAAAATCCGATCGTTACGAACGTGGTGGCGTTTGTTGCGTGCGACGGAAGTACGTAGAGGCTAGTAGCCAATAGCTTTGGTCTCGTAATTTGATCTGAGCATGCGTGGCACTTTGTCCGTCGGAATTCTCTACACGCGATCGTAAAAAGTCAGATCGGATTTTGTTGTCGGAAAATTTGAGATCCTGCTCGCAAATTTTTTCCGATGGAAAAAGTCCGCTAGAGCCCACACACGATCAGATTTTCTGACAACATAATCCGATCAGACTTTTTCCATCGGAATATCCGACCGTGTGTACGGGGTATAAGGCTTGCCAGATGTAGCACCCTGGGGTTTGGTCAGGGAGCTGCTCATAAATTTACTTGCCAGGAGTCGTTATCTTGGTCGATTGATTGAGATCTATTGGTTTCTCCCTAAGTTTGGCCTTGTTGCACTTTTCTCTTCTACCACTAGGTGGCTGGTTGCTTGGTGGTACTAGATACGAGAAGGGCAACCCAGGGTTGGGATTGTGGCTTGCAATCCAACCAAAAGTGATGGTTCTGTGGACTGGAGAACTGGTCGGAGGTAGAAGTGAAGCTGTAGCCACAAAGGGACCAACCACCTTTACCAGGGACCGCAGTGAGTAACTGAAGCACATTCTCACCAAAAGGGCACAGTGAAGAATCAGGAAACTTCAGGCAGTGATCAAGTCAGGGACCCAAGCTGCGGAGGAGGCGCTTGCAGAGCAGCCTTGTAAGTCAGGGACCTCGTTGGTTAGCAGCGGTGAAGCTTGAGAAGTATCTGGAGTGCCAAGCTAGGGACCCAGCAGGGAAGCGTGGGTGACTCTTGAGGGGATACCATCGCAAGCCTTGGAGGAGCTCAAGGGATTCAGAGTCAGTGAATCAGTGGGTCTAGTGAGAGACCGGGAGCTCAGTGTTGAAGAACTACAAGAGGCAGTTGTAGTGAAGCTGAAAGGACTGTTACGTTTGAGTTAGGAACTGTTAAAGACTGTTACCATAGGAGACAGCAATCCTGCATGTGCAGATGTGGCTTCTTGCTGGGGCCTTTCTCTGCATGGCTGTCCTCCTATTAAAGTCTCGGAGTCTGCCAATTGAATCTGTAACTAGCTAAGGGTGTCCTGGCCCTAAACCTCTTTCCCCCAAAAATACAAAAGGACTGTCAAAAGAAATAATACCTCTTTTACATCCAAGAAGTGTCTGGCGCCCAATGACTTTCACCATCGTTGCACCCACTCTGCCTCACAACCCACCACATATTGAAGGATGTCAGCTATCTGTTATCATCTGTTATCATGACAGCGATAAAGGAGAAAAATTATCTTTTCATGCCATTCTTCTGCCGTTTTTCTTTTTACTTTTGTCTAGGTGCAATGAAAGCAGCATGAGCTCAGCAGTGCGTGTGCTGACACTTTTTTAGGAGGCAAGTATAAGGGAAAGAATGATGTCCCCCCCACATATAGGCACAGAGTCACAAGTTTAACCCCATCAGCCCAAAAAAATATATATATATATATTCACTGGCCACTTTATTCTCTGTATGCTCTGCACTGTTTGCTCTGTCCTGCATGCTCTGGTGCTCTGCGATGTGTACTCTGCGCTGTGTGCGTCACAATATGTGCTCTGTGCGTTCTGCGTGCTCTGGCATGTGTGCTCACGCGCGTCTTGCTCTGCAATGTGTGCACCTAAAATGAATGTCTTCTCGGACCGCTCACTGCAGAAGAAAATACCGGGGTTATGGTAGCTAGCTGCTGCCATAACAATGGTATTCCTCTTCAAAGTGCCGATGTATATCGGTGTGAGCCGGTCTGGAAGTTGTTACCGTAACTGCTGCAGAACTGGAAGATTACTGCTATAGAGGTATTGGGGGGGGAGGCAGAAAGCTTCAGATTATACCAGTGGCGTATCATCCATTGGTGCAGAGTGTTAATTGCACATGGCCTCCAAGGGGAGGGGGCCCACTGCGACCCACCCTGCACACATGAATGATTGTCCCTTGGTTCACAGCCGGGGATGATCGGTGTGGCGGAAGGGACAGCTGTAAGCACCGATCTACCTGCATGACAGCCTCTTCTCCCCCTCTTCCTCCCGTGGTTATCAGTGCTTACAGCTGTTCCTCCCAGGCTGTTCTCTGTGGCCGCCTCCTCTTGTTCTCCTCCTCCGCTCCCCGTGTTCTCTCCCAGCCCACTGTGTCCTCCTCCTCTGCCCCCCGTTCTCCTCTGGTCCGCTGTGTGCTACTCCTCCGCCCCCCCTTGTCCCCCGCAGCCGGCTTCCCTCCTCTCCTCTCCCACGGGCTTCAGAGGATGTGTCAGGATGAAGAGCGGAGGAAGGGGCCGGTAAATATGTTATTTACTGGCCCCTTCCTTTTCTGAATTGGACACAGAGAGCGATCGTTACCGAATGCTCTATATTTTGAACAAAAGAGAACAATTTTTGGGACTTTGTGTGAAGCACATTACTAACTCAAGAATGGACCAATCAAGATAAATATAATTATTTATTACAAAGGGTATACATGCACATTGAAGGTATAATGATAAGTCAATACACATGATACAATAGGATATTGGGTCTCGGTGGATACAATCTGAACAGTTCATAGTAAAAGACAATTATCTCAACATAGTAGGATAGAAATAATAAAAGTACCAAATAAATAAAAATGATACAGCGTATTATTAGATCTTGATGGATAAAGTCTGAACAGTTCATAATTTAGAACAAATATCTCAACATAGTTAAAAAATTTGTGACAGACCTAAGGCATGTAGACCACATTGCAATGGTATCATATAGGCATATTAGTAATAAACAATTGGTTCATTATAGTAGAGATGTATTATGGTATAAGAGGTAGACCTAGAAGCTGTGACATAGCATCATAAACAAGCTCTACGCATTTCGTGGTTACATTACCACTCATCAGGAGCAGATGCATAGTTTGGAGGTATCTATAAAAAGAAATGCCAGAGATTGTATGGTGTTAAAAAAGAGATATAAAACACAGAAGAAAGAGGGGGAGCGTAAAAGGTCCCAAACACTCTCACCTATCTGTAGTATGTAGGTAGGTCTGGTTGGTGGTATCAATGGTAGAGGACACTTTGAAAGACGTTATCCCCGGGAGCTGAGACGGCAACATGTTGCCACCACTGATACCACCAACCAGACCTACCTACATACTACAGATAGGTGAGAGTGTTTGGGACCTTTTACGCTTCTTGATTGCTCCATTCTTGAGTTAGTAATGTGCTTCACACAAAGTCCCAAAAATTGTTCTCTTTTGTTGAAAATATCGGGGTTGGAGGTACATAATTCATTATTGCCTCATATAAAGTCCCAAACTTAGCTTTAACCTAGTCTTAGCCCATGTTTTTTGAATGCTCTATATGACCTGTAATAACTGAGCAGAGCAACCTGTGTTACACTCTGCTTTAGTTTATGAATGGAGAGGAGCTGCTGTCTCATGTCCATTCATCTTCAATGCTGAGAAAGGGACTGGGAATCTGTGTCCTCAGTCCTTTTTCCTGTCTCAAAGGGGAGGGGTCTGTTTAGAGCCCTGATATCTCACCATCAGACAAGGCTGATTAAAAAAAAATATTGCAAAAAGTATTAAAAAATAAAATTAAAAAACTACTGACTCCCCCTGCCTACTCTACTCCGTCCACTGCCCCAACCCCCCCCCCCCCCCCCAAAAAAAGTAATATAATTAAGTTGTAAGAGAAAGAAATACCTAAAAATAAAAAACTGGCACTACAACTGCTCTATTGACACCAGCCTTAAAAGAGTATTCATACCCCTTGGAATTTTCCACATTTTGTCATGTTGCAACCAAAAACGTAAATGTATTTTATTGGGATTTTATGTGATAGACCAACACAGAGTGGCACATAGTTGTGAAGTGGAAGGAAAATGATAAATGGTTTTCAATTTTTTTTACAAATAAATATCTTAAAAAAGTGTGGTGTGCATTTGTATTCAGCCCCCTTTACTCTGATACCCCTAAAATCTAGTGGATCCAGTTGCCTTCAGAAGTCACCTAATTAGTAAATAGAGTCCACCTATGTGTAATTTAATCTCAGTATAAATTTAAGTATAAATATAGCTGTTCTGTGAAGCCTTCAGAGGTTTGTTAGAGAACAAACAGCATCATGAAGGCAAAAGGAACACACCAGACAGGTCAGGGAAAAACTTGGAGAAGTTTACAGCAAGGTTAGGTCATAAACAAATATCCCAAGCTTTGAACATCTCACGTATCACTGTTCAATCCATCATCCGAAAATGGAAAGAGTATGGCACAACTGCAAACCTACCAAGACATGTTCGTCCACCTAAACTGACAGGCCAGGCAAGGAGAACATTAACCAGAGAAGCCACCAATAGGCCCAGGGTCATGGGCGTCCGCATGTAGGGGCAAGGGGGGTCAAGTGCCCCCCCCTGGAATCAGGGATCGGATCTTAAATTCAGCACCGTTGCATCGCTATCAAGGTGCTGTCAAGCCCCCCATCAGTGTAGTGTGACTTCGGCTCTTTTCCCTGCTTAGTCCAGCAGCGAACTCAGCGGCGCTGTGACAGGAGAAAGGCGAGCTGCGGGCTGTCAGAAGTTTCCCTGCTCGCCCCCCTTCTCCTGTCAGGGAGAAGAGGCGGCAGCTCTCACCAGTTCCCCGCCCAGCTTCCTGTCCGCTCCGTTCCTTTCCTATTGGCCATAACTGAGGGGCAATCAAAGGAGACTAGGAGAGGAGAGCCTCATGAGACATGTAGTCCCAAAAATTGGCGGCCCCATTTTCCACAGGGAGGAGGCTACAGCTCGATCAAGAGAGAGATTGAGAGACTGCAGCCTGGAAAAAAGCTGAGGGAGAGAGGGCTACAGGACAAAGAACGAGGAGTGTGCTGGGCGGAAGCCAGAGAGAGCGCCACGCTGCCCAGCGCCACCAGAGAGAGCAAGACTGAGCCACTACCAGGGTACAGACTTGCTACACTGACCAGAGTCGCCCCTAGGGAACCCAGAGTGAGCGATCATCCAGCCGGAGGGATTGGCCATTATCCATTACTTATCCTAGGGACTGTACAACGTCTGCAGTCTCTGACCATAATAATGTGATAATGTCATTGTCGAAAAGGGGCAGTGCATGGGTGACCCTAAAATGATGCCCCCCCCCTTAAAAATGTTCTGCGGATGCCCATGCCTATGGTAACTCTGGAGGAGCTGCAGAGATCCACAATCCAGGTGGTAGAATCTGTCCACAGGACAACTATTAGTTGTGCACTCCACAAATCTGGCCTTTATGGAAGAGTGGCAAGAAAAAAGCCATTGTTGAAAGAAAGCCATAAGAAGTCCTGATTACAGTTTGCAAGAAGGCATATGAGGAAGAAGGTGCTCTGGTCAGATGAGACCAAAATGTAACATTTTGGCCTAAAAGCAAAAGGTTATGTGTGGTGGAAAACGATGGATACAGTTCGATGGGAGCTCTTCATCGGATTTTCCGACCGTGTGTATGCCCAACGGTCTTTTTCTGTCAGAATTTCAGACGGACTTTGAATTGAGAACCTGTTCTCAATTTTTCCGACGGAAAACCTTTCTATCGGATTTTCCGATCGTGTGTATGCAATTTTGACACGCAAAATTCCGACGCATGCTCGGAAACAATTTGACGCATGCTCGGAAGCATTAAACTTCCCTTTTATAGTGCTGTCGAACGTGTTTTATGCCGCTGTGTTATTGACCGTCGGAATTTGGTGTGATCGTGTGTAGGCAAGTTTTTTCCAATGAGAATTCCGATCGTGTGTACGCGGCATAACACTGCACATCACCCTGAACACACCATCCCCACCGTGAAACATGGTGGCGGCAGCATCATGTTGTGGGGATGCTTTTATTCAGCAGGGACAGGGAAGCTGCTCAGAGTTAATGGAAAGATGGATGGAGCCAAATACAGAGCAATCTTAGAAGAAAATCTGTAAGGGCTCTTTCATAAAGGAGAGCGGAGATCTGACAGGGTCCCTGCACAGTGTGCAGGAACCGCCCTGTCATCCACCAGCTCAGCGGGAATCAGCGGATCCGCCGCGCGTGAAAGAGCCCTTACAGTCTGCAAAAGACTGGAGACTAGGACTGAGGTTCAGGGTTTAGGTGCACAGCATTGGGCTGTCTCCCAGGGGTATGCCTTCATTGTCTCCACAAAAATACTTTTACCTTTAGTTTTTATATGCTGTTTGGCCATACTATTTGTCACCAGCATCTACTAAGCTCCATGTGGATGGGATTATGTCCTCTATTGGCCGTTTCCATTGATGGTAATATACTGACTGAGACTTCTTTCCTGCCCCTGCTATAAGCAACTATGAATTTTTGTTTGTACTCATCAGAATGTGCCACTTGCTGTCGACTCTATCACAGCGTGGTCGACTGCTCCATATATTTGGATCTGTCCTGGTTGCTATGGCATTTGTACTTGAGGGGCAGCCCATTTGAAGGTAGTGAGATTTATTGTTGCTCTCTCTTGCTACGTCTTTGAACCTTTTTCCGTGTCCTGAGGAAACCTTTACGGCCAAATGTGTAGACGCGACACACCAGGGGTTAATGTACAAATTATATAATTTTATATGATTTTTATATTGTTTTGAACACTGTTATGATATTATATTTCTCAATAAAATAAAAAAAATGTCTACTTTCCTATTTGCTTCCATGCCTTAAAAGTCTGACCTGTTAATATCTATTTGGATGATGCAGGGTGTGTGCTAATGGGATCAGCTGGTCAACTCCTTCCTGTGTCATGACCATGGGCGTCCGCAGAACTTTTTTCAAGGGGCGGCATAATTTTAAGGTCATGCCTGCTCCGCCCCCTTTCGACAATGTTATGAAGGGGAGGGGCTTAGCCGTGACTCGCAAGTATTTATTTTTAAAGGGGAAACGACAGACTTTATTCTAGGCATGTGCTATGAACAGGGTGCAGATTACAGGCGTGTGCTGGGTGCAGATTCCAGGCGTGTGCTATGTACAGAGTGCAGAATACAGGCGTGTGCTATGTACATGGTGCAGAATCCAGGAGTGTGCTATGTACAGGGTGCAGATTTCAGGCGTGTGCTATGTACAGGGTGCAGATTTCAGGCGTGTGCTATGTACAGGGTGCAGATTTCAGGCGTGTGCTATGTACAGGGTGCAGATTCCAGGCATGTGCTATGTACAGGTTGCAGATTCCAGGCGTGTGCTATATACAGGTTGCAGATTCCAGGCGTGTGCTATGCCAGTATGCATACCCAATCCCCCCACAGAGCCCTCTTCCCCCCACAGAAGAGAATCGTCTATAACTCACAGTGGCAGGTCAGGCTCCTGGCACGATGCAGGCTTGAGTGGCTGTGGATAACCCGCCCTGCCCTCTGTTGTATATGCAGAGCTGGGAGAGCAGGAAGGGTTTTGTGTGCTGACTCCCAATGCTAGAGACCAGCGCTGTCTTAACACCGGACGATGAAAAGCCCTGCCGGCTGCCGCCTACAGTGCCATCTTCCTTCCTGTGCCAGGTGCTGGTACATGGAGAGCGTTCCAGCGCCCAGCACCCACTGACACTCTGCGCACTGTGCTCGGGTGATTAGGGTGTGCATGCCTGGGCACAACTCATGCGCACGCCTATGGCGAACACCTTGCTGATCCCTGATTCCAGAGGGGGATGCCTGCCACCCCTTGCCCCTACCTGCGGACGCCCATGGTCATGACCTACAGTCTGTAAGGATGTAAGACAGAAGAAATAGATATGTTTTGGATGTAGGACAGTAAGGTGATGATTACTTAAATCCATTCCCTGATGTGAGTTCTGATGTTCCACCTGACACTGATGTACCTGGGCAACCCTGTTATCCATCAATCAAGTCTGGAGGGGGCTATCCAAGTGTGCCATCTGCCATCTTTGATTGCATGATTATACCCCTGTTTTTCTTTTCATTCTGGTAAGCAGATGTGTTTTTTGAAATAGTGATTATATTCCAACTAATAATGACAAGTGAGAAATATATAATCAAGTGGCGCTTTTAAAAAAAAAAAAAAAAAAGAAAACAAATAAACAAAAATACGTGAAATAGTGTCCAAATGATGATACAAACAGCAATCTTCATTAATAATTGTGCTGGCTCGACGAAAATGTGAATCGAACTTTCAAAGAAAATAAGTCCACCAAAATATCCTCAAAAGAAAATCAAATAAATCTTCCACCACACCAACTTGTGTTCCCTCTCCCAATGAGACCGCACTCACCGAATGATATTGCCTCGCACTCACGTGGTTGGCAAATACAGCGATTGCACCACACCTGGGTTGCTTATGCGATCACTCCAAACTTGAGAACTCCATATGTGAAAATAAATAACAAGTATGCCTCCACATAGCGTGATACTGTGATAAAACTTAATTTATTCAAACTCAAACTCACTCACACTTCAATGTTTCAACTTACAAGAAAACAAGTGTAAAAAAGCCAAATACAGCACACAATCCACTGCAACTTTTGGATAACAGATGGGCCGACAGAGCGCACATATGATCACCAATGGGTAAGAAAACTGGGTTGGAGACTGGGTAACAAATGTTCTCACCACCTCCCGCAGCTCTACTCCTGGTGTGGGTTCTTTGTCCAGGAGTCACTCCAGTGAGGTTGCCGGGCAGTGATCTCAAAGAATTGGTGGTAGAGGAGTCCGCACACAAAGTCAAAAACGACCAGACACAAAAAAAAAATGATGTATAGTATCTCAGTGTCCGTGTAGCCACGCCCTTGACATGTTTCGTCAGTAAGACTTCTTCAAAAAGGGGGTTGGCTACACGGACACCCAAGGCTTCTTTAAATGATGTTCAAGAGCGATCACATGATCGCAAATAGGCCAATTACCTGTGAGTCCTCAGGTGTGGATAATCCCCTCAATCATGCTAGCTGGCTCTTCCCATAGAGCCTGCTGTGTTCGGCACGTACATCTCACTGGGGAACATGGGAACATGGACCTGGGATTTTTCTTCCGGGTAGCGCAGCTGCGTGCGCATCAGTGCTGCCCATCTGCGCATGCGCGATGTAGCATATATAAACAGGATGTGAATACCGGGTAGCGCAGCTGCGTGCGCATCCACGATCGTCAACTGCGCATGCGCACTGTATTGTAAACAGAGTGCGCGCGTCTCTCCTGCGTGCGTCTCTCCATTACGTGCCCGCGCATGCGCAGTGGGAAGGATGCTAGCGCGCAATGATGCGCGCGCAGCAACCATGGGTCAGAGATCTCCATCTTCAAACAGCGGCGCGACATAGCGGTAAATGATCCGCCAATCGCGCCTGCGCTGGCGGGGTGCTGCATTAATATACAACAGAGCGCCGTAGGTTCAAGCGATGCCTACTTCAAAGTGACCCCCAGCTGTGATCTCAGTGTGCTCAGCCATTCCATCCATGTACATTACATATATGAACTCCCATGGCTAATCAAAACATTTTTGCAAATGTTTACAAACATATATAGTAGAGAGTCAGCATTGGAAAATCTAAAAAAACATATATATATTCAGCCATCGATGTAAATCTATAAAGAAATATTAATGCTGGCTGGATAATAAAACTGAATATGTGTGACACATAAATGACCTAAAAATTAAAAATTAAAAACCCGGATTGGTCCTATAGTACCTATCCGACCATAGGAAAGAAAATAGGTTACTATTAATACGTATCCACCATTCTCTGACCCAGGAAAGACATTGATTGATGGTAATCAATGCTTACAGTACAAATACACAGGAGTATGCGGCTAGAACACTATACCCATGTGCATATGAATACATGGATGTATTAATAAAAATGGCGCACATATTCGTCTAACACCAAATTTAAAATAAATAAAAAACTAGATAAAAAACGTAATAAATGAAATCATCGCAAGTCAAGAGTCTATAATATATGTGGTAGTTTTTTTAAAAACGATCATATATCACTAATGGTTAATAGTGACCGGATATAGACCACAAACCCACACAATGGTGGATCACCAGTTATGCCGTAGAGTCCTCTGGCAACAGACAAAAAAGGGGGGGAGAGGAACAAAGGGGAACACACAGGGGAGCTTCTCCGTATCGAACATTGATATATGGACTGTTACGATCGACTAACCTCATTGAGCCAAAGCTCTGATTTCAAAAATTATTAATGAAGCAGTTGAGGTCCACCTCAATATTCAACCCCCTAGGGCTCAGACATTTCATGGAAAAAATCCAGCGGGTCTCCCTCTGTGATAAATCTCTCACCCTATTGGAACCCCTCCAAGATGGTTTTACTGTGTCTATCCCACAGAACTGAATCAGAGATGGATCACGGTTGTGCTTCTCTCTAAAATGTAAAGAAACACTGTGATAGCGGAACCCTTTTCTGATGTTAGCTAGATGTTCCGCTATCCATATTCTGAGAAGCCTTTTAGTCCTACCGACATAGAAAAGTCCACACGGGCACCACATGAGGTAAACCACATGTGTTGTGTTACACGTGATAAACTCATTAATGTCGAAGGACTCCCCATCCCTATTGGAAAAATTAAGTCTCCCTCTGTTGGTGATGTTGACAGTCCTACAGCAAATGCACTTTCTGCAGGCATAAAATCCCTTGAGATCAATTTTTGGACCTTGTTTATCCGCAGGGTCCAAAATTTTTCTCACTATTTGGTCCCCAAAGCTCGGGGCTCGCCTATAGATGAACCTAGGATGCTCATGTAGTAGTCCTCTTAAGTGCCTATCCTGGCATAAAATGTGCCAATGTCTTTTGAAGATACCCTCTACCTCCTTATACTGTGCATGAAAATTAGAAATGAACCCTAATTGATGTTGGTTCGTGCCAACTGCGTTATTGACCACGCTAGGCTCTTTCTTTTTTAGGCACTCATCTCTGGGTATCTCTGATACATCCTGGATAATTTGTTTCAAGGACTCTTCTTCATACCCTTTTTGTACAAATTTGCTTTTTAGTATCTCTGCTTGATCATAATAATCAATGATGTTAGTACAATTGCGCCTTACTCTTAAAATTTGGCCCTTAGGGATATTCCTGATCCAAGATGGATGATGGCCACTTCTAATGGACAGGTAGCTGTTCCGATCTGTAGGTTTAAAGTAAACCTTGGTGTTCAGCTCATTCTTATCTTTGAAAATAACTAAATCCAAAAAATTGATGGTGTGACCATCAACATGATAGTCTAATTGGATGTTATTATTGTTGAGATTCAACCTCTTCAAAAACTCCACAACGGATACTTGGGACCCCTCCCAGATGAATATTAAATCATCTATGTACCGTTTGTAGAATTTTAATTGAGGAGGTTGATGGCTGAAAACATACCTGTCCTCCCATTCGGCCATGAACAGGTTGGCTAGGCTGGGAGCGAACTTCGCTCCCATTGCCACGCCAACCCGTTGCGAATAGAAGTGACCATTCCACCAGAAGTAATTGTGGGTCATGCAGAAATCCAGTACATGACCCAAAAACTTCTTCTGAACATGCGGAATATCATCCCTCTTGCTGAGGGCCCAATTGAGTGCTAATGCAGCGTCTTCATGCTGAATGATGGTGTATAATGATCGTACATCTGCTAATTTTGATGTCCTTCAGCAGAGATAAAAGATCTGAAGTATCCTTCAGATAAGCTTGCGTACTTTTAACACTGGGTTGCAAGAACTTGTCCAAGTACTCACCTAATCTTGCTGTAACGGATCCTATACCGTTAACAATCGGTCGAGCAGGTGGTACTTGGCTATTCTTATGAATTTTGGGCAGAGTGTATATTACAGGTATTCTTGATGAGCTGGGTACCAGATACCTTTTTTCCTTAACATTTAGAGCCTTAATGGCATAGCCCCATTCAACCAAATGATCCAACTGGGTCCTATACGGTTCAGTGGGGTCTGCCGACAATTTGTGGTATGTGCTAGTATCTCCCACTAGATTATCGAGCTGTTCAATGTAAAAGGATCTGTCCATCAATACAACTCCCCCGCCCTTATCCGCTGGACGGATGATGATGTCCTTTCGTTTTTCCAGGGATTTAATACCGTCCTTAATATATCCAGGATTAATGTTTTTCTTTGGGACCAAGGACTCAATGTCTTTCAACACCAGATTTTTAAACACCTCAATGTAGTGGTTACTCGGATTGAGGGGATTGAAAATGGATTTATTTTTTAGGCCGCTATCAATCATTTCAGATCTATATGAAGTGGTTGGACGATTAACTCCAGGTTGGCTTAAAAAATACTTTTTCATATTCAAAGTTCTTACGAACTTGTGAGTGTCGATATACACATCAAATTTATTCAAGCCTTTTTTAGGGGCACATTTAAGACCCAGGTTGAGAATATTAATCTCATTTGGATCCAGTACTACTTTACTCAAATTGTAAATCCCCTGGTCTAGTTGTCCCTTGCTCGTTTTCTGGAGCTGTTTCCGTCGGCCGGCCCTGCATCCCCTGAACCTTTTTGGGTTATTGAGCTTCCATGTTGTGTGGGTGGGGGTTTCTCCCCTCCCTTCTGTTTCTGCATTTGGGGGTTCTTTTTTGGTGTCCCTCCTCTTCCTCCCCGTCCCCTCTGTCCTAAAAAAGGTGGCGGTGGGGGGTGTTGGTTCCAATAATTATTACAGTGTGGATCTTCCGATCCCCTCCAATAACCATTATCATTAGTGTTATTCCTAGGATCGAAATAATTATTGAGGGCATATTGGTGTTGCCACTGAGGTTGATAATGTCCTGGATAGTGGGCATTACGTTGAGGCGTATGATCCCTATTCCATCTAGGCGAATGGAATTGGCGGATAGGGCTTTCTCTAAAGGCTTGTGGGGACGAATACTGTTGGTATGGGTGATAACCATTCTCCGAGAGGTAAGGTCTATTTGGTGGTTGGAGATAATCAGTTCGACTATTTCTGTCCAATTGATTGTAATTACCCTGGAGAGGTGCAGGATGAGTGATCTTACCAAGACGGTTTCCTACTGGACCACTCTGGTTGGTAGTTTTCCCTCCTTCTCTCACTAAATTTTTTGCCAGTCTGTTTTTTGATTGGTCATTTTTTTGGGTACTTGGACCAGCCGTATTTATAACCTCCCTAGGTGTCTCCTCACCCCCTGTACATTGTCCCTGCCATATATAGATTTTATGGGATTGAAAGTCATTCGCATCCCTGATATATTTCTTTACTTTCTTTTTTTGGGTCTCTTGATCCACCTTATCTAGTTTTTTCTTCATGCTCACATTAAAATCCTTCACTTGATTTGACTTATTGACAGGTTCTAAAATAGATTGTAAAGCACTAATCTTTTGTTTTATAATGTCTAGCTTAATGCGTTTACGTTTTAAAACTAATGACTGTAATTCCCTACCCGTTTTATTAAAAAATTCCAGCCATTCATCCATGTATTTCTGGTCAGTCAGACCATCCTGAGGGGAAACTTCCCATCTCAGACTCCTAAAAATTAGACCTTCCTTTTCATAGTGTTCAAAAGTGAAGATGTCCCACCATGTTTTTAGTTGTTTTTCTAGAAGATTTTCAAGGGTTTTTAAAGAACCTGAAATATCTTCTTCATAGTCAACCATGACTTGATTGGTGGAGAAGATACTCTCTGGGTTCATTTGTCGACTAGACAAATAATTTATGGCTTCCATGGCCGCACTGGGTAAAAGATATATATGTAGTCTGGTTGGTAGATAATCTATAATGCCGCTCCTAGAGTAACTAACCACCCTTGCGCCAATATTACCAAAAAATGTGTGGATCAAATGTGTGTGTGATAAACACAACCAACTAATTATACTCTAAATGTGAATAAACACTTAGCTGCCACTTTAAAAGTGTGTAACCATGAAATAGTGATTATATTCCAACTAATAATGACAAGTGAGAAATATATAATCAAGTGGCGCTTGTAAAAAAAAAAAAAAAAAAAAGAAAACAAAAATATGAAACTGAAAAAATAACACCACGTGAAATAGTGTCCAAATGATGATACAAACAGCAATCTTCATTAATAATTGTGCTGGCTCGACGAAAATGTGAATCGATCTTCCAAAGAAAATAAGTCCACCAAAATATCCTCAAAAGAAAATCAAATAAATCTTCCACCACACCAACTTGTGTTCCCTCTCCCAATGAGACCGCACTCACCGAATGATATTGCCTGAGATACTATACATCATTTTTTTTTTGTGTCTGGTCGTTTTTGACTTTGTGTGCGGACTCCTCTACCACCAATTCTTTGAGATCACTGCCCGGCAACCTCACTGGAGTGACTCCTGGACAAAGAACCCACACCAGGAGTAGAGCTGCGGGAGGTGGTGAGATCATTTGTTACCCAGTCTCCAACCCAGTTTTCTTACCCATTGGTGATCATATGTGCGCTCTGTCGGCCCATCTGTTATCCAAAAGTTGCAGTGGATTGTGTGCTGTATTTGGCTTTTTTACACTTGTTTTCTTGTAAGTTGAAACATTGAAGTGTGAGTGAGTTTGAGTTTGAATAAATTAAGTTTTATCACAGTATCACGCTATGTGGAGGCATATTTGTTATTTATTTTCACATATGGAGTTCTCAAGTTTGGAGTGATCGCATAAGCAACCCAGGTGTGGTGCAATCGCTGTATTTGCCAACCACGTGAGTGCGAGGCAATATCATTCGGTGAGTGCGGTCTCATTGGGAGAGGGAACACAAGTTGGTGTGGTGGAAGATTTATTTGATTTTCTTTTGAGGATATTTTGGTGGACTTATTTTCTTTGGAAGATCGATTCACATTTTCGTCGAGCCAGCACAATTATTAATGAAGATTGCTGTTTGTATCATCATTTGGACACTATTTCACGTGGTGTTATTTTTTCAGTTTCATATTTTTGTTTATTTGTTTTCTTTTTTTTTTTTTTTTTTTACAAGCGCCACTTGATTATATATTTCTCACTTGTCATTATTAGTTGGAATATAATCACTATTTCATGGTTACACACTTTTAAAGTGGCAGCTAAGTGTTTATTCACATTTAGAGTATAATTAGTTGGTTGTGTTTATCACACACACATTTGATCCACACATTTTTTGGTAATATTGGCGCAAGGGTGGTTAGTTACTCTAGGAGCGGCATTATAGATTATCTACCAACCAGACTACAGATGTGTCTTTTGTGGACAATCACATTTAAAACTGCTGTGTAGCGCTGGACTACTGGACTTTATATTTTTGTTTGATATATCAGCAATTTCAGCAATCAGCTGGCCACTGTGTGTGTTTTTTTGGGTTAGCGCAGATATTTGTTATCTATTTGGTATCTTCTTTGTTTTCCCTTGATACATTACGGATGTGGCACTGTGGGTGCTCCCTCCTTCCTATTTCTCACCTTCCAGCAGGACAATGACCCTAAACATACAGCCAGAGCTACAATGGAATGGTTTATATCAAAGCATATTTATGTGTTATGTCGCGTACACACGATCGGAATTCTCGTCGGAAAAGCCTTGGATGTTTTTTCTGATGGTATTCCGCTCAAGCTTGTGTTTTCTACACACGGTCACACCAAATTTCGACCGTCAAGAACGCAGTGACGTACAATACTACGACGAGCCGCGAAAATGAAGTCAATGCTTCTGAGCATGCGTCAAATTGTTTACGAGCATGCGTCGGAATTTTGCACGTTGGAATTTCCACAGACGATCGAATTTCCAACAGAAACTTTTTCCATCGGAAAAATTGAGAACATGCTCTCAATCTTTTGCTGGCCGAAATTCCACCAGCAAAAGTCCGATGGAGCCTACACACGGTTGCATTTTCCGACCAAAAGCTCACATCGCTCTTTTGCTGGTGGAATTTCCGATCGCGTGTACGCGGCATTTGAATGTTCCAGTCAAATTCCAGACCTAAATCCAATTGAGAATCTGTGGCAAGACTTGAAAATTGCTGTTCACAGATGCTCTTCATTCAATCTAACAGAGCTTGAGCTATTTTGCAAAGAAAAATGAGCAAGAATGTTACTCTCTAGATGTGCAAATCTGGTAGAGACATCCCCAACAAGACTTGCAGCAGTAATTGCAGTGAAAGGTGATTCTACAAAGTATTGACTCAGGGGGGCTGAATACAAAAGGCACGCCACACTTTTTACATATTTATTGTTTTCCTTCCACACCACAATTTTGTGCCGCTTTGGTCTATCATAAAATCCCATGACCTGTGTAGCCTATATAATACCCCCAGGCTGATACAGCCCTAATACCATTACTAAACCTGAAATGAATAGACCACACCATGCTTTTGGAGTAAATGGCCGACAACGGCCTTTTATTAAACATAACTCCAATTTAAAATATATAAATAACATAAACACATAAACCATAATGATAATAAATTATCAACACATAACACAACTGTAAACAATCAGTTACCCATAATTTATTGATCAGTGACGTAGCTGATACCCAAACAAGGCATATATATAAACTAACTGCATCTATATATATGAACAACAGGGGGCACTGCGGGATATTAACCGAAACCAACTGGCCTCCACTTGTACCGCCCGGAGACAACCCTATCCCGCAGTGCAACAAGAGTAATCACCAAAATAAATTTGGTGTACTACAGGAGGGGCCATATACTGATGAGCCCCCCACCCACCGGAGGGGCCATCTACTGATGAGCCCCCCACACAACGGAGGGGCCATCTAATGATGAGCCCCCCACACACCGGAGGGGCCATCTAATGATGAGCCCCCCACACACTTACCACCTACGTCACTGCTGCCGTCACTGACCAACAAACCAAAATACCGCCAACCCCTTGTCTCCATTCCGTCCAATGTTTTCCAAACCTGAAACGATAACAAAAACGTTAACACCTCCAACACTATAGCCTTAAATAAGGGAGGGTGGGTGGGAAAAACCTGCCTCCTCGTGTCCTTTCCTCTCCTGACTGACTCCTACGGCCACGCCCCCTGTTTATACGGCCTCGCCCCCTTGCCGCTATTGGCCGCCTGTACACAGCCACACCCCCCAACCTTTTTCCCTGTGTGTCATAGACACACTGTCATGCCCGGCCCTCCTCTATCATTCCCCTGCTGTCCATTGCGATCCGGCCCTCTCTTGACCTGTGTAGCCTATATAATACCCCCAGGCTGATACAGCCCTAATACCATTACTAAACCTGAAATGAATAGACCACACCATGCTTTTGGAGTAAATGGCCGACAACGGCCTTTTATTAAACATAACTCCAATTTAAAATATATAAATAACATAAACACATAAACCATAATGATAATAAATTATCAACACATAACACAACTGTAAACAATCAGTTACCCATAATTTATTGATCAGTGACGTAGCTGATACCCAAACAAGGCATATATATAAACTAACTGCATCTATATATATGAACAACAGGGGGCACTGCGGGATATTAACCGAAACCAACTGGCCTCCACTTGTACCGCCTGGAGACAACCCTATCCCGCAGTGCAACAAGAGTAATCACCAAAATAAATTTGGTGTACTACAGGAGGGGCCATATACTGATGAGCCCCCCACCCACCGGAGGGGCCATCTACTGATGAGCCCCCCACACACCGGAGGGGCCATCTAATGATGAGCCCCCCACACACTTACCACCTACGTCACTGCTGCCGTCACTGACCAACAAACCAAAATACCGCCATAGCCTGAAAGGGTGACACCTTACCCTTGATGGCACCTCCAAACCCGCAGGGCCGACTGTATCCCCTCTTGCAAACCTAACGACCACAGGTCGATGCCCACGTCTGTCAGGTGTACCCCGTCTCTTCTAAGATAGAGACCCACATTCGACTCTAGTTCCCTGTGCCGGATTACTAACCCCCCTTGCCACGCCAAAAATCTCCCCACCACCTTGTTCACCCTTATCCTTGCTGATCCTAAACACGGATCGAGCCATCCGCCAGGATGTTCTGGCCACCATGTCAGACCATATCAGTAGCGTGTTGGGGAAGGTCACTTTCAGATAGATCAAGTCATTTTTAATATCAGCAATCAGATCCCTGACCGTACGAACCCCCAGGTCGTTGCCGCCTGCATGGATTACCAGGACCGCAGGCGGCCCATGTAACCATGCGAAGCGCTCGACTTCTGGGACCACCCTGCCCCACAACATGCCTGGTCTACCCAGCCACCTTATGTCTGCTTCCCGTCTAGAGATCCCCAGCTGCCGCCCACCTGGTCTCGCGTCCCCTCTCCGTGCGCCCCAACATACATATGAATGTCCGATAATCCAGACAAGGCGCGGTAGCACTGCATCTGAAATGACAAACATAGTGTAAAAAAGGCTGCACTTCCCCCGGAGCCCTATAACGAAACCATGTAACTCATACAGACTTCCAAAATATTCAACGATCTGCCATCTCTTTTTTTTTTTTAATCACTCCCAGACCAACTGTGGCCGAATATAAGTTCGGAATCGCTGAGATTCCCATCTCCCCATCTGTCGCACATCCACCTCATCCAGCCCACACCTGGCGGCCTCAGTAGCCGCCCCGATGCGGAAGGAGTGTGAGGCGTAGGCGGAACTCTCCATCCCCATTTTTCGTAAACATTTTCTAAGAACCGCAATAAACTGGAACCTTGACAAATTGGATCCATCTTCGTGAACTAAAAAGGTAGCCCCCCATCCTGGCCTTAGTTGCGTAAAATTTTTAACCACCCTAACTGGGCACATTGAACAACCCTCCACCGCGTACAATGACACTTGAACTCCCACCCCTTTTTGATCCGTTTTTGACCTCCGCAACCGTACTGACACCCTGTCCTCCCGGACCACCACATCTTCCCCCAATAAACCACCCGCCCTCTGTTTTGACGGGCTCACCAACTCCCCGATCCGAAACGCTCCAAAAAACGCCAACGAAAAAGCGGCTAAAAACAACGATCGCTCATAGTCATCTTCACAGACAACTGCTAATTGCTCACCTAACGCCAGCAAGTTCGCGAAAGTGATAGGCCGCCTGCTATCCCTCGTCTTGTGTTCCCTCCTGTATCCCTTAATGGCCTGCTTCACCCAAAATTCTTTCGTCCAGTCCACTCTCCCTTGCAGCTTAAACAAAAAGGCTAGCCCCGCCATCTTCTTTTCTATGGATGACACTGAATTCCCATTCTCCATGTGTCTGGACACGAAATAAAGCACCAGCAGTCGACCCGCCGACCCGTACTCACCCACATCTGCTTCCTTCAGAAACTCACCCCACTCGCTCCACACTTTCTGGTACGCTGCCCACGACGATACACTTACCGACCTCTGGACCCATCCGGCGGCTACCCTAGTGCCAACTCCCACATCCAGCCCGGGCAGGGGACGCCCACTGTCTGAGCCTCTGGCGCCAGCTCCCTGAACCTGTCCCACTGGAACCGAGACAGAGAATCAGCCAATGTGTTTTCTACCCCCGGAATGTGAACTGCATATAGCAAGACATTCAACCTCAAACAACGTAACACTAACTGGCGCATAAGCCTAATAACCGGTCGCGAAGACCCCGACATGTTATTAATGACTTGCACTACCCCCATGTTGTCGCAATTCAAGCGTAATTTTAAATTTTGACATGCCTCACCCCACAATTCCAGCGCTAGTACTACCGGAAACAGTTCCAACAGTACTAAATTCCGTAGAAAACCCGCTTCTACCCATGCTTTAGGCCATGGTTCCGCGCTCCAGCTGCCCTGAAAATACGCCCCATACCCTGTAGATCCAGCGGCGTCTGTCACCAACTCCACGTCAAAGTTACTTACCGGGCCCGACATCCACACTGACCTACCGTTAAAGTCCATCAAAAATTGATACCATACCTGCAGATCCTCCCTATGTTCCTTTCCTAACCGAATGTAGTGAGTGGGGGCCTTCACCCCCGCCGTTGCTGCTGACATCCGGCGACAAAAAATTCTCCCCATAGGAATGATCCTGCATGCAAAGTTCAATTTTCCCAGCAGGGATTGCAATGTACGCAGTTGCACCTTCCTCCGCCCGTGTATTTCCCTAATCTCATTTTGCAAATCCCTGAGCTTCTCTTCCGGTAACCTGCATTCCATAGCCATGGAATCAATCACTATACCCAAGAAGCTCAGCTCTGTCCGTGGGCCCTCCGTTTTATCAGCTGCCAAAGGCACCTGAAATCTCTCCGCAATGTGCTGCAACGTGGACAACAGTATCGCACACACATTGGAAGACGGAGGACCCACGCAGAGAAAATCATCCAAATAATGGATGACGGATTCAATGCCAGTGACATCCCTCACGACCCATTCTAGAAAGGAGCTGAAAGCCTCAAACATGGCACATGATATAGAGCAGCCCATGGGCAAACATCTATCCACGTAAAATGTATTCTGCCAACAGCAACCCAATAGCCTAAAACTGTCGGGATGCACTGGCAATAGCCGAAACGCTGATTCAACGTCCGACTTTGCCATCAATGCCCCTTTCCCATACCGTCTCACCCACTTAACCGCCGCATCAAAGGACGTGTAAGAAACCGTACAGGCTTCCGGATCAATAAAATCATTTACCGAACCCCCTTTGGGAAACGATAAGTGATGGATCAACCGAAACTTGTTTGGTTCCTTTTTGGGTACCACCCCCAGTGGGGACACTACTAGATCGGCTAATGGTTTCGTCTCAAACGGCCCCGCCATGCGACCCAAAGACACCTCCTTGGCCAATTTTTCACCTCTGGGTGTTGAAGTGCCGATCTTAAATTATTGGCCATAGGGGGAATAATCTGAAGCGCGCAAGGAATTTGAAACCCATACTTAAACCCATCCCGAATCAACACTGCCATAGCTCTATCCGGGTACCTATTTAGAAAAGGCTGCATCCTTTCCCCCATCACCGGAGTCGTCCCTCTTATGTGCAGCATCCCCGGCGCGTTTTCCTTTTTTGAAGCACCTGGCGTAAGTATGCGCTCCCCCGCACCCTGAACACTCGTGTTTAAATTTACAGGTGTTCCCAAATTTACAGGATCCCTCATTAAATTGCCAGCACACTCCCCACTTTTTTCCGGCCGGCGATCCCGAGGAGTTACTACCTCCGGCCCCCCCATGAAATGGCTGTGCTGGTGTTTTCGCTGAAGCCATCAACCTCATCCAAAGACTAATGTCTTTGTGATCCCAACGCAGTGCGGGCCGAACCGCCCTGCGTTGTCTGAATTGTTCATCATACCGGAGCCACGCCGTGCCTCCATAAACCCTATGGGCCTCACCTATGGCATCCATGTAACAAAACAACGCCGAACAATGTTCGGGGTTCTTTTCACCGATCACCCCTGCCAAAATGGCAAACGCCTGTAGCCAGTTGGAAAATGTCCTAGGAATCAAGCGGTATCTACGCTTCTCCTCATCCTCCTTTTTAGTGTCATCTGGTTTTACCCTATCCAGGTTAAATTTTTCCAAGGGCAACAAGGAGAAAATCTCCACGTATTCGCCCTTCCAAATCTTTTCCCTTGTCTCCTGCTTCAGGTGAGCCCCCAGCGGTCCCTCAAAGCAGACATATACTTCACCTCTTGCCGCATCCGCCAGGCGCACGATGTCTGCCCTAACCGCGGGCTCCGTCGCCTTTTCCGGATTACTCACCTTCTCCACCGCCTCAGCCGCCCCCGCGGCTATTGTTCCTTCCAGGGCAGGTGCACCTACCCCTCCTGTCACCACCCCAGCCTCCGCAATCAACCTCCCCGTGGTTGGTTGTCCCCGTTCCAAACGGCCCACTAATGCCCGTAGCCCTTCCAACAGTTCCTGTATTCCCCCAGACCCACTAGCGGTCTCACTCCCGGCCCGCGGTTGGTCCGTAACTGCCAACGACGGGGCTGGAGGCGCAGCCCTCCCCCCTCCCCCAGATACTACACCTAATAAACTTTGCAATGCAGAAGTAAATGACATGTTATCAGTAGACTTACCAGGCTGACTGGGCGCTCTACTCACAGCTGCTGCGAGAATCTCCATCGGTGCCTGCGGACGACTGTGTTCCACCTCCTCCTCCTCAGACAATTCACCCTCCGACCTGCTCCCGGCATCCTGCTGAGCAAAAAACGGCAGCCCCCCTGGGGAGGGACTCCTGGATGGTGTAAGCCTCTGTTCCCCAGTATTCCTGTCTGTTGCCAACCCCCCCTCCCCCTGCCCTCCCCGCCTCCCCCGGTATCCTGCAGTTGGGCCGGTCCTGGCACCGCTCCTGCCCCGTGACTCCCTTCTTGCCCCGCCAGGTGGCGTCCGCCTACCCGCCGTGTGGCCTGCCATGCTGCCCGCTGGTCCTGCTGCAGCCATTGCCCCCCTCTGCCTTCTGTCCTCCCCCCTCGGCTCGTTCAGAGCTGCTGGGGGTGTTGGGCCTGCAGCCCTTCTGGATCCCTGAAGCTCCTTCCTGGCTGCCCCTCTCCTGATGGAATTGCTGCGTCCCCTCGGCTCGTGCAGAGCTGCTGGGGGGGGCACCAGAGCTGATGCTCCAGCCAAACCATCCATGCTCTTGTCCCTGGATGATGGCGTGCTTGTCGCCTGCCTGCTGTCTCTTCCCCCCCCCCCCCCGCTCGTCCCGAGCAGCCGGGGGTGCGTTGTCCTGCCTGTCCCTCCGCTGGCTGTATGGGGATGCGGCGCTGGATGTGCCCGTGGCCCCCCTGCCCGCTTGGAGCCCCCGCTATGAGGTCCGCCTGGGGCCCCCGGTCTTCTCCATCTGAGCCCTCTTGGCCGGGGGGGTAGAGTGGTCCCCCCTCGGGCTCCTGGTGACCCGTGATGTCCCTGCCACATGCCCAGGGGAGTACCTTGCGGGCGGCTTCGAGATCCTGCCGCGTGACCTGGTCATTCTGCCATCCATGTTCTGCACCTCCCCCGCTTGCCTCGTGGTTCCGTCCATGCTCCCTCCGGCCTCCTCTCCTCCACTGGCCTCGGAATGTCCTCTGCCTCCATCTAGTGCCTCTGCCACTTGTGCCTGCAGCCATGCCGGTCCCATCGCCACTGCCGCCGACCGCATCAGCGCCACGAGGTCGGCCGCCATCTTGGATTGCAAACGAGGAGCAGAGTAAAAAACCTGCCTCCTCGTGTCCTTTCCTCTCCTGACTGACTCCTACGGCCACGCCCCCTGTTTATACGGCCTCGCCCCCTTGCCGCTATTGGCCGCCTGTACACAGCCACACCCCCCAACCTTTTTCCCTGTGTGTCATAGACACACTGTCATGCCCGGCCCTCCTCTATCATTCCCCTGCTGTCCATTGCGATCCGGCCCGCTCTATAAAATACATTTACATTTTTGGCTGTAACATGACAACATGTGACAAATGTCAAGGGGTGTGAATACTTTTTCTAAAAGCTAGGCCTGTTTGTTTTTCATCTGGGGGCTGGGAGTGGTTTGAGAGTAGCAGCAGGTGTCTGACATGTGGCTTCATCTCTCTGGCACCTTCCTCTGGTTTCCAGAAGGTTCTGGAAAAGAGGTGAGGAAGAGAGGATTGGAGTGGCATTAGATGTATCTTCTATGGTGGCTGTACAACAGTCCTCTTCACAAATAGAAATGGGGATCCAGCAATCTCCTTCTTCCTATCCCTTCTTCTCTGATGGAGACCGAATGGCTCCTGGTAGGCTGACCCACCTTTACAACCAAGACGTGGTCTCCGTAGATAGCACGTCCCAGCCTCCATTCCTGACGAATGTCTACAAAACGGGCCCAGGCACCACCCTCTGGCACCCGCAGAGGCTATGGAACATGCAAAAATTCCCAGATCATGTCATCCTCCCACTTTTCCCGGGAGCTCTCAACAATGTCCACGACATGGGGGGGGGGGACGTAGGGGTAGTCCGAGCCCCACTCCAGGGCAACTTTCTTCTGTACCTTTTGCTGGAAGCGAGAAAACCAGGGTAACTCCTTACCCATATCCTGCCAGGAAAAGGAAAACGTATCTGGAGACCTCATAACCCGCTGGCGATAAGTGGGGGCCCTGGTCTAGGTAGTGGATGGCCTGGATTCTGAAGACTGCACGCTGCTGACAGGAGTTCTTGCTGGCTTTTCAGGCTCCAATGCTGGCTCTGGTCCATCCCCACTGTCGGGGCCATGGGACTCTCCAGTTTCCCACTCCTTATCAGTATCTTCCTCAGGGGTTGACCACTCTACCAACCTCTCTAAGGACCCAAACTCAGCTTGCACTCTGGGGGAACCCCAATCTATGACCCGACCCTCCCTTACCTTGTCCAGCTCACCCAGAGGCACACCTCCATCCGGACAGGTACAGCAAGGAACTTAGAGCTGGCCGGCTCTTCAGGGATATCATCTGGCTCCAGCACCACAGTACACACAGTCGCCAGGGCCCTGGCCAGGCCACATGTCTCGGCAGTCTCTCCTCCACACATGTCCCTCATTTTCACAGGGGAGTTGCCAGGCCGCAACTTTTCTCTGCCTTGTAGGGGTGATTCTGGGCACTCCCTGGCCCTCCGGTACCTCTGCGGCTGCAGGCTACAAAGTCCTGAAAGCAGGTCTATAGTGTAGTACCTTGGCTCTTGTTGAACGGGTCCCTGCCGGGTAAGTGGCTCCCCACAATGACCGCACCAGGCCCAAGCAACAACTAGCACGGTCAGGTTTCCGCAAAGTCTCTCCTCTCCATCCATCACCCCGAAGGCGAGTCCCCTGCGAGGCTCCAATCGAACACCGGTGTCCACCAGTGTCCCTTCCTGCTCCTCAGGCAGCCACTGTAAGATGGGTATGAACCGATTACCCTCCGCCATCTTGCTCCTCTGCCTCGTGTCTGCTGCTAGCAGGAACTTGTTAGTCTCCTCCAGGGCAGCTAGGACCCGTTCAGCAAGAGCCTATTCTAGTGAATGGGTTACCCTATTCATGACAAGACGTAACGCTTAAAAAAACATGCAAAAGAGAAATGTGCACAGGAACTCGTGCTATGCTCAGGTGTGAATTCAGCGAGAGAATTTCCCTCACTTTGGAGTGATTTCCTATTACTTACTGTTGCATTCACAGGACAGTAAGTAAATGAACATTTTACCAGTTGGCTAGAGTTAAGCCTAGTACACACGGTACGATTGTTGGACAACTGAGCGTCTGATTTTTGTCAAAAGGGCGTGTTCTAGGATCCAGTACTAACATTACACAAATTGTCGTGCCACAAACACGAACGTAGTGACGTACTACAAGGAATTTCAGCTCTTGAGCGCCACCCTTTGGGCCCCTTCTGCTAATTTAGTGTTTGGTGAGCATTGATTCCGAGCATGCGTGTTTGTACTTTCGACTTTTGTGTGACGGATTTGTGTACTGACCATCCGAAAACCTGACGTGGAGAGGTCGTTTGACAAAAATTTACTAGCCCATCATCCAACACTTGTTGACAGAAAATTGGAAAACAGTTGTCAAAAGGAGCGTACTAACGGTAAGAATGTCGGACAACAGTCTGTCAACAGACAATCCCCTTCCAACAATCGTACTGTGTGGCTTAAGGGAAGGCAAGATCACCTTTAGATTTTTATTTATTTATATGACCCTGATGCAGATTTTCCTTCACTGTTAAAACCATTGTCAGAAAGTGGTATAAATTAATCTTTCCCAGCAAGCTGCAATATATTACATTTTTGTTCTTTGGTTTAGATGCAATGTCACTTTTTGACTCCCTCAGAAATCGCCAAAGTGAGCAGGCCCTTCATTCTCATCAGTTGCATAATTTGAATTCCATGTGCTATGTATACTTGTCTTCAAGCATTTAGAAACCGATCATTTCTCAGATGTTCTACCGGTATAACTTGTTCTCTTATACCCCTAGGGATAATGTTAGTTTCGATATATATACTTCCAATAATAATGTCCTATTTACATCTCATGTATTTAAAGTGGATGTAAACCCGAAAATTAAAAAAAAAAATGTTGTCTGGCACAATATAGAGTATGGGATTTCAGATCATCTGTGCCCAGTCTTACCACAAAGAGTTAATCCAGCTCTGAGCAATCCTCATATCTTTTTTCAGTGAAATAAAACGGACAAACTGAGAAAACTTTGTCCGTTCTTCCCCCTTGCTGTGATTGACTATTGATTTACATATCTCGTGCACTAGCCTAAGACATGCATTATTTTTTAATTCCCACCCCCACGCCTTTCTTCAGCAGATCTGCAAGGATTGGCTGTTCCACACCTCAGCATGATTTGGCATGCTGAAGTCATGTGGTTACTTTCTTGTCTTTTCACTGGATGTTAGAGATCATAGCAGAAGTTCAGTGTAAGAAATACACAGGAGAAAATGCATATTGACAAGGGTGTAGAGGTGGGCGGGGAGTCTACTGACATCACGACTCCACCCACCGAGCTCCAGACAACAGACCCACCCACAGAATCTGCAGTTTTTCGGGTCTCATATCAGACAGAGGGGAGACATTTGACAGGTAAGGATACATGCAGGAGGCATGTATATCCTTATAGATAACCCCTATGGCAGTAGTTTAGAAAGGATGACATTGGGTTTACATCCACTTTAACCTCCCTGGCGGTATGATTCTGTCTGGAATTTTGATGCTGAAAGCAGTACAATTATTTTGCATGGAAATTTGGCGTTTTTATATTGTAGGCATGCAATTCTTATGAATAACTCACTTAAATCTGTCCGAACCAGAGTCTAGTAGACATCCCGGGTATGATAAAGTTTGAAACACAAAATCATAAATTATAATATAATAAAAATATATATATAAATTATTCAATAATGTAATCAAATCAAAAACACTGAAATTTGCTCAGTTGCAGAATAGTCGCTGTCATTAAATTTATTGTTTGATGATAAATTGTGATTCTAATTTATTATCGGTGTTTTCTAGCTGGTCTAAAACCACTTTTGACATAAAGGGACACTTTTTGGTTGCTATGGACAATCTCCAGTTTCCAGGCAGAAAAAAATCTATTTATTATATAAAATGACATGCAGGGCACTGGACAGACCACTAGGGACAAAGGGGATGTGTATTTTTTGTATACAGTACTGTAATCTGTAAGATTACAGTACTGTATGTGTTTTGTGTTTTTAAACTTTTTTAAATTTGGCGCCGATCTCCGCTCCCGTGCGTCGTAACGGCGCAGGGAACGGAGATCAGCGGCACTCGGCACTGCTTGAATCGAGCGAGCGGGCGGCTCGCTCACACAGCGGGGAGACATCGCAGGATCCAGGGGAAAAGGTAAGTAACTTCCCCCCTGTATCCTGCAACGCAAGCCCGAGTCTGGCTCGGGGTTACCGCTTTTGGTACTGAAGTTCCCACCCCGAGCCAGACTCGAGATTACCGCCAGGGGGGTTAATGACCACATTTTTATGCCATAAAAGGTCAGTGACCCTTCAGTTTTTTTTTTTAATACTTTAAGAAGCTAATTTAATCACTTACTGAGTATGCATCTTCTTTTTTAACCACATGCCGGCCGGGCCATAGCCGAAAGACGGCTACAGCACGGTTGGCTTATTCTGGGAGGGCGTCCATAGACGTCCTCCCAGAATCTTGCTCCCGCGTGCCCCCTGGCGTGCGCACCCGGGAACATCCGTTATCGCCGTGTCCGGAGGACCCGGCGTATCGCGGACCACAGTAAACAGCCGCTGATAGCGGCCGTTTACCACGTGATCGCTCCATCAAATGATGGAGCGATCACTTGTAAACAAACCGGCGTCAGGTCATGACGCCGGTTCCTCCCTCCCCTTTATGTACCGATCGGTACAGTGCGAGGGGAGAGGGGGAGGGTTTGCAGCAGCGCTGTGGGCTGGATGTGTAGTGCTCACAGCGCTGCTCAGTGGCAATAATCTGCAGTACTCTGCCCATACTCTGCAACACTGTGCAATACTCAGCCAAAACTATGCAACACTCTGCAACACTGCAATAATCTGCCAAAACTCTGCCAATACTCGCCAATACTCTCCCAATACTCGCCAATAAATTTTAAAAGTATTTTCTGTCTTTTTTGATTAATAGCACAAAAAAATTAAAACCCAGCGGTGATTAACCACTTGACCACTGGGCACTTAAACACCCTTAATAACCAGACCAATTTTCAGCTTTCGGTGCTCTCACATTTTGAATGACAATTACTCAGTCATACAACACTGTACCCATATGAAATTTTTGTCCTTTTTTTCACACAAATAGAGCTTTCTTTTGGTGGTATTTAATCACCGTTGGGTTTTTTTTTTTTTTTTGCGCTATAAAAGAAAAAAGACTGAAAATTCGGTAAAAAAATGGATTTTTCTTCGTTTCTGTTATAAAATTTAGCAAATTTTGTCATTTTTCTTGATAAATTTTGGCCAAAATTTATACTGCTACATATCCTTGGTAAAAATAAGTACAAATTGGGGTATATTATTTGGTCTTTGTGAAAGTTATAGAGTCCACAAGCTATGGTGCCAATATCTGAAAATTGATCACACCTGAAGTACTGACGGCCTATCTCATTTCTTGAGTCCCTAACATGCCAGAAAAGTACAAATACCCCCCAAATGACCCCTTTTTGGAAAGAAGACATTCCAAGGTATTTGGAAAGAGGCATGGTGAGTTTTTTTAAGTTGTAATTTTTTTCCCACAATTCTTTGCAAAATCAAGATTTTTTTTTCTTTTTTTTTTTTTCACAAAATTGTCATATTAGCAAGTTATTTCTCACACACAGCATATGCATACCACAAATTACACCCCAAAACACATTCTGCTATTACTCCCGAGTATGGCGATACCACATGTGTGAGACTTTTACACAGCGTGGCCACATACAGAGGCCCAACATGCAGGGAGCACCATCAGGCGTTCTGGAGCACCCAGGACAATTCTGACATTTCTCTCCTACATGTAAAAATCATTATTTATTTGCTAGAAAATTACATAGAACCCCAAAACATTATATATGTTTTTTTAGAAAAGACCTTAGAGAATACAATGGCGGTCGTTGCAACTTTTTATCTAGCACGGTACTTGCGCAGCAATTTTTCGAACGCGTTTTTTTGGGGAAAAAAAAGTTTTGTGCTTTACAAAAAACAAAACTGTAAATATAGCCCAATGTTTTTGCATAATGTGAAAGATGAAGTTACGCCGAGTAAATAGATACCCAACATGTCACCCTTCAAAATTGCACACGCTCGTGGAATGGCGCCAAACTTCGCTACTTAAAAATCCCCATAGGCGGCGCTTTAAAACTTTTTACTGGTTACATGTTTTGAGTTACAGAGGAGGTCTAGGGCCAAAATTATTGTTCTCACTATAACGTTCGCAGCGATACCTCACATGTGTGGTTTGAACATCGTTTTCATATGTGCGCGGGACTTACGTATGCATTCGCTTCTGCATGCGAGCGCACAGGGACAGGGGCGCTTTAAATTATTTTTTTTTTTTTTTATTGTTCATTTTACTTTATTTATTTTAGTTTGACACTTTTTTTCCCCCCAAAAATTTTTTGATCACTTTTATTCCTATTACAAGGAATGTAAACATCCCTTGTAATAGGAATATGGCATGACAGTATATATACAGTCAATAAGACCCCACATCTCACCTCTAGGCTGGAACGCCTGAAATAAAATAAAAAAACGATCCTGGCTTTGATCGTAGCGAGTATCGCAGGGTATTGTTGGGTATCGCAGAATATCGCAGGGTATGGCTGGGTATGGCAGAGTATGGCAGAGTATGGCAAGGTATGGCAGGGTATTGCATGGCAGAGTATGGCAGAGTATCGCAGGGTATGGCAGAGTATCGCAGGGTATCGCAGGGTATGGCAGAGTATCGCAGAGTATGGCAGAGTATCGCAGGGTATGGCAGAGTATCGCAGGGTATGGCAGGGTATGGCAGGGTATCGCAGGGTATGGCAGGGTATGGCAGAGTATCGCTGGGTATGGCAGAGTATCGCTGGGTATGGCAGAGTATCGCAGGGTATGGCAGAGTATCGCAGGGTATGGCAGGGTATGGCAGAGTATCGCAGGGTATGGCAGAGTATCGCAGGGTATGGCAGGGTATGGCAGAGTATCGCAGGGTATGGCAGGGTATGGCAGAGTATCGCTGGGTATGGCAGAGTATCGCTGGGTATGGCAGAGTATCGCTGGGTATGGCAGAGTATGGCAGAGTATCGCAGGGTATGGCAGAGTATCGCAGGGTATGGCAGAGTATCGCAGGGTATCACAGGGTATCGCAGGGTATGGCAGGGTATCGCAGGTAATGGCAGGTAATGGCAGAGTATGGCAGAGTATCGCAGGGTATGGCATGGCAGAGTATCGCAGGGTATGGCATGGCAGAGTATCGCAGGGTATGGCAGAGTATCGCAGGGTATGGCAGAGTATCGCAGGGTATGGCAGGGTATGGCAGAGTATCGCAGGTATGGCAGAGTATCGCAGGGTATGGCAGGGTATGGCAGAGTATCGCAGGGTATGGCAGAGTATCGCAGGGTATGGCAGAGTATCGCAGGGTATGGCAGGGTATGGCAGGGTATGGCAGAGTATCGCAGGGTATGGCAGAGTATCGGCAGAGTATGGCAGAGTATCGCAGGGTATGGCAGAGTATCGCAGGGTATGGCAGAGTATCTCAGGGTATGGCAGGTAATGGCAGAGCATCGCAGGTAATGGCAGAGTATCGCAGGTAATGGCAGAGTATCGCTGGGTATTGCAGGTAATGGCAGAGTATCACAGGTAATGGCAGAGTATCGCAGGTAATGGCAGAGTATCGCAGGGTATCGCAGGTAATGGCAGAGTATCGCAGGGAATGGCAGAGTATCGCAGGGAATGGCAGATTACTGCTGGGTATCCATCCATCCATGCTCAGCCATCCCTCCATACCCTGCAATACCCAGCAATACACTGCAGGCTATTGCTGTGTATTGCAGGGTAAGGAGGGATGGCTGAGCATGGATGGATGGATCGGTGGTGGCAGAGCAGGCTGTGGGCACTACAGATCCCGCCCACAGCACTGCTGCCACCGATCCCTCCCCCTCTCCTCTCACACTGTACCGATCGGTACAGAGAGAGGAGGGGAGAGGAACCGGCGTCATCAAATGACGCCGGTTTGCTTACATGTGATCGCTCCGTCATTTGACGGAGCGATCACGTGGTAAACGGCCGCGATGAGCGGCTGTTTACCGTGATCCGCCGGGTCCTCTGGACCCGGCGATCACGGATGTTCTCGAGTGCGCGCCCCAGGGGGCGCGCAAGAGGGGAATTCCGGGAGGACGTCATATGACGCCCTCCCAGAGTTAAGCAACCGCCCTGTAGCCGTCATTCGGCTATGGGCCGGTTGTAAAGTGGTTAAATACCACCAAAAGAAAGCTCTATTTGTGTGAAAAAAAAGGACAAAAATGTATTTGGGTACAGTGTTGCATGACTGAGTAATTGTCAAAGTGTGAGAGCACCGAAAGCTGAAAATTGGTCTGGTTAGGAAGGGGGTTTAAGTGCCCAGTGGTCAAGTGGTTAATCCCTACCTATGCTCCAGTTTAAACTGACACCATGGCTTCCCCTGGTTTCCTGTTTCAGGATTTCTTTAGCAGTATTCTATAGAGCCACCCTTTGCATGCAGGCACTAGAGATGTGTCTCCCTACACTGTGTTTAGCAATAAAAACACTCAGCCCCATAGCCTAGGATAGTAAGGCACTCCCCTGCTCCTCCCTCCTCCCCTTTTCATTCTCTGAATTAACAGACCCTTTCCTGTGAAGATGGGAAGTCCAGGGAAGCAGCACCGAGAGAGCAGAAGTCAGCATCACTGAAAGTGCTTGGTTAAAAATTGTAACAAAGAGTTTACTGGGGAATGTTTATTTTTTTTTGTGCTCAAAGTAAGCTAAAAAACATAGAGGGTTCAATGCTACTTTTTGTATACTACAGTTTCACAGGCTGTGGTGCCAGTCACTGCTCACCGCTTGGCTCCTCCAGTGCTCACTGGGGCACAGGGCTGGGCGTGGCTGGCTTCAACTCTCATTTGCAGGCTGAAAAGCATAGCCAGCTATCAGTGTGATCCAGTGTCAGCAACAATACTTAGGTAGGCCGTGGCGTGGTACTAAGAGGCCCAAATTGTGGCAAGAAAAAATCCTCCACACTTAATTTCGCACTTTTCATTTCACGCTTTTCATTTTGCGCTTTTCAGTTAGTCTCTAACTCAGTTAGTCTCGTTCATCAACCAGCCATGTTGTGGAATCGAAGGAGATAATGTGTTATTTTTTATTGGCCTTGGAGTTATTGCTTTGACATTGTTTTTTTGGTTGAATAATGATTTTGATTTGGTATATTTTCTATATTTTTGGATGCATAGAATGCACTTTTTGGTTAAGTTCTATTGGTAGATAACATGTCTAATTTTATTTGTTTTCTTTTTTAAATGCACAATAAAAAAAAAAAAAAAATTGTGGAGAATAATACTTGGCTATGTGTTTTACAAATGGCAGTTTGGGAGTAGGCAGTTATATTTAAAAAAAATACAATGTAATATTGACAAGGGACACCAACATAGTTGTATCTTTGATCTTAAAAACTACGGGATAATGGTGCTGTTGTAACTTGCCCAAATTTAAAAAAAAAAAAAAAAGCATAATAATATTACTCTTGATATCACTAGAAAAAAAAAAGCCTTTGAAAATGTGTTTGCAATAACTCCATTAGTATCCGCAGCAAAGCAGCTTCATTAGTATCCCATTAACCACCTCAATACAGGGCATTTTGACCCCCTTCCTGCCCAAGCCATTTTTCAGCTTTCAGCCCTATCGCATTTTGAATGACAATTGCGCGATCATACAACACTGTACCCAGATGAAATTGTTAGAATTTGTTCCCCACAAATAGAGCTTTCTTTTGGTGGTATTTGGACACCTCTGCGGTTTTTATTTTTTGCGTTATAAACAAAAGAGTGACAAGTTTGAAAAAAAAACGCAATATTTTTAACTTTTTGCTATAATAAATATCCATTTTTTTAAAACAAATTTTTTCATCAGTTTAGGCCGATACGTATTCTTCTACATATTTTTGGTAAAAAACAAAAAATTGCAATAAGCGTATATTGATTGGTTTGCGCAAAAGTTATAGCGTCTACAAACTAGGGGATAGTTTTATAGCATTTTTATTTTTTTTTTTTTTTTTTTTTAGTAATGGCGGCGATCTGCAATTTTATCATGACTGCGATATTGCAGCGGACATATCGGACACTTTTGACACATTTTTTGGGACCATTCACATTTATACAGCAATCCGTGCTATATAAAATGCATTTGATTACTGTATAAGGCTCGATTCACACTAGCGCGTTTTTTGATGCATTTTGCATTTTGCAGAAATGCAGGGAATTTTTTTTAACATGGGTTCCTATGGAACATGTTCACATCAATGCATTTTTGTGCCTCTGCGTTTTTGGAAAGGGTCGGGGACTTTTTTTCATGCAAAATGCAGCGTTTTGCATGTAATAGAATAGCATGTAATAGAAGTCAATGGACCCGCATCCAAAACCACGATTTGCGTTTTTTTTTTTTACACTGTATATAGCTGGTTGCTAAGCAACCACAGTGTAAACAAAAAAAAATTGCGGTAAAAACGCGTGTCCAAAAATGCAGCAAGCCCCGCAAAAACGCTCAAAAGCAAAATGCATAGATGTGAATCGAGCCTAAATGTGACTGGCAGGGAAGGGGTTAACACTAGGGTGTGATCAAGGGGTTAATATGTTCCTAGGAGAGTGGGCTCACAATGGGAGGAGACCGATTGGTGTTCCTCTGTACTGGGAACACACCATCAGTCTCCTCTCCTCTGACAGGATGTGGATCTGTGTGTTTACTAAGGATGAGCTCAGGCGTGTTCGCATGGTCCACGTGTAGCGCCCGCCAGGAATTCGGCGCTGCGCTGCGCTAATCACAGGCAGTGAGACATTGCCCGATGCGCGGCTGCAGAGATCGGGCAATCTCTCACTGCCTGTGATTAGCGCAGCGATGCGCCGACTTCCTGGTGGGCTCTGCACGTGGACCATGCGAACACGCCTGAGCTCATCCCTAGTGTTTACACACACAGATCCACTGTCCTGCTGTGTTCCCGGGCAATCGCGGGTGCCCGTTGGACATCGTGGCCGCCGGGCACGTGCATCGGGTGCCCAGTGACATGGCAGGCGTGTGCGATTGCCACCGGCGGCGCGAGCCTGGTGGGCCGAGAAGGCGAGGGCGTCATATGACGCCCTCCCAGAACGAGAGCTGCGCCACCTGGTCGTCAATTGACAGCCGGCGCGCGGCAAGTGGTTAAAGAAGAGAATGCGTGCTGCATTTTGAGATTTCATAATTTGCCACGTCACGAATGTTAATTCTCCATTACGAGCGCTAGTTTACAAGACCGACCGCTTCTGGCTCATCCTTGCTTCCGAGCATGCGTGTTTGTACTTTGGACTTTTGTCCGACAACAAACCTGCAATCCAACCTTTGTCCGCGGAAAACCTGACAATTGTCCGATGGAGCATATAAACGGTCAGGCTTTCCACCAACAGTCATCACACAATTCCCGTCGGAAAATCCAATCGTGTGTATGAGGCTTAAGGGTAGAAAGTGAAGCCTTCTTCTGACAATGGGCTCTGTCAGCCATTTCACTGAATTGTGAAACACCCAGAGAAGGCTTTTCTGGATAACGAAGCTTATTCTTGTGGTTTCTGCTTTTGGAGAAGACATTTACATTTAAGTGTTTACAATTTTTGACAGGTTGGCTGTAAGTGTATGGCTACTGTTTGGAATTTCCACAGCGGTGTTAGCCATTCTAGTTTACCCAGGTGTGAGTACCAGTGTTGATTGTGTGTGTTCTCTCTGTGTGAGGTCCTGGTCTGTCGTTTTGCTAGTCAGAAGCTTGGAGTGTTTCCTAAAATAAAACATTTCTTGAGTGCAGAAATCTCTTATAATTCTTTGTCTAAAATATAAAAAAGTGTTAGTTATTATTATTGGGGCAGAGACATAATTAATCACATTTAATACATTAGGCTGCTGATTCCATTATAACCAGATGCATAGGCATCTAAAACCTCATACACACGATCGGACTTTGCTCCATCGGACTTTTGTTGCCAGAAAGTTTGTCCGTTCGCACAGCCAACAAAAGTCTGAAAAAGTTTGTCCGATGGAGCGTACACAGGGTCGGATGTTGCCACAAAACAGCTAATTTGCATGTTTGTTGTCAAAAGGTGCGATCGTGTGTACGGGCCTTAATATTATGACACAAATGTGAGAAATGTGAACAATTCACAGTGTTCCCCTCATTGTCAGGAAATTAATACGTAATTTAAAAAAAAATCCTCTTCCTTTTTGTTTTCCAGAGCCAGTAGTCTTGTTTCAGCCAAGTTTCCCAGTCTGGTTCTATTGTTACAAACCAAGGTGGGATTTTCGTTGCTGAATGGAATGAAGCCCTTTCAGAGGCTGATTACTAACTTGAATATCCAAATGTGATGATCAGCAGCCAAAAGGATAAAAGGAAATTGGCACATAATGAATCACATTATCGCTGGTGCGTTTAATTGCGAATCAGCTGTATATCCCTAGAAGACTTCCCATTTCTAACAGCGTTACCATTTAGAATATGGTCGTATTCTCTGTTCCGGCTTTCCACACACAGATACATGCATTTCTAGTTCATTTAATGCAGTGCTTTTACCGATACTTCGTGACCACTAATGGTAAGGTACATAGAGTTACCTCACGCTTTGTGGAGCGCAGCATCTGCTCGATAGGGACACTGCGTCCTTGACCTAGCAGTAGTTGTCAAAAGCGGTGTTTTAAGAACTGAAATGGAAAACAAGTATTTGTGCATCTGAACGGAACAAAGGAAAAGCGGTGCTGTAAAAAAAAAAACGACAAAATACCTGAGGGCATGTTTGATTAGACATGAATATTTTAGATATTGCCAACTGTTACAGAAAAGCCATTTTCTTCAAATACGGTCGTTTTTAATGGCGAGATACAGTAGTTTCTAAGAAATCTGGTACTTAACCACTTCAGCCGCGGAAGGATTTACCCCCTTCCTGACCAGATCGTTTTTACTGACAATTGCGCGGTCATGCAACGTGACTCCCAAACAAAATGTAAGCCCTTTTTTTCCCACAAATAGAGCTTTCTTTTGGTTGTATTTGATCACCTCTGCAGTTTTTATTTTTTTGCGCAATAAACAAAAAAAGAGCGACAATTTTGAAAAAAAATCATTATTTTTTTACTTTTTGCTATAATAAATATCCCCCAAAAATATATCAAAAAAATGTTTTTTTCCTCAGTTTAGGCCGATACGTATTCTACATATTTTTGGTAAAAAAAAAAGTGCAATAAGCGTTTATTGCTTGGTTTGCGCAAAAGTTATAGCGTCTACAAAATAGGGGATAGTTTGATGGCATTTTTATTAATAATTTTTTTTTTTTTACTAGTAATGGCGGCGATCAGCATTTTTTTATCATGAATGCGACATCATGGTGGACACATCGGACAATTTTGACACATTTTTGGGACCATTGGCATTAATACAGCAATCGATGCTATAAAATTGCGTGGATTACTGTAAAAATGTCACTGGCAGTGAAGGGGTTAACCACTAGGGGGCGGGGAGGGGTTAAGTGTTCCTAGGGGCATGTTTCTAACTCTGGGGGCGTGGCTATGTGTGACACCACACTGATCGCTGCTCCCGATGACAGGGAGCAGACGATCAGTGTGCTGTCATTAGGCAGAACAGGGAGATGCTGTTTACATCGGCATCTCCCCGTTCTTGAGCTCCATGACACGATCACGGGTATCCCCGCGGCGATCGAGTCGGTGGGACCCGCGGGCACGGAGCTCACGGCAGGCGTGCGTGGGCAGCGGGAAATACAAAGTAACGTACCAGTACGTTACTTTGCCCAGCCGTGCTATTCTGCCAACGTATACATACAGGAGCCCGTCGGGAACCGGTAATAAAACATTGCTGTAACTTTTACTGGGGACCAGAGAAATATAGTACCATTTTCTGGGAATCCAGTTGTTGGCTTGTTCTTGTTTTACTGCTGTGGTTCCTAATGCCTCGTACACACAGGCCGAATGTTGTGAGATATGGCCGGTTCAATTAAAAAAAGACCGACATTTGGCCCTTGTGTATGTCAGCCTGTCTGACAAAAGCTGGCCATTTGACAAGCATGCTTGAAAACCAGCAGCCAACCGACAGAGCGCTGATTGGAGTGTTCCTGTCATAACACAACAGTTCAGCATGGGATATTGCTGTACTAACATTGGATTGTTAGTACAGCGGCTCCAACCAGAGCTGTTCAACCCAGCTGACCATAGATTCGTTCAGCCAGTGGGCTGAAAGAAAAAAAAATTTACTCAATCCACACAATCAATCAAGGTGGATAGAGGAATCCTCCCTTGCTGAGACATTGGGGTTGATTTGCTAAACCTGGAGTGCAAAATCTGGTGCAGCTGTGCATGGTAGCCAATTAGCTTCTAACTTCAGCTTGTTAAATTAACCACTTCAATACCAGGCACTTTTACCCCCTTCCTGTCCAGGCCAGTTTTCAGCTTTCAGCGCTGTCGCAATTTGAATGACAACGACGAAAAACGACTGTTGTCATTTTTTGGAAAATTAGGAAATTATAAAAAAAAATCACAAGTTCTTTTTTTTTTTTTGTACATACTGTCACCAGTGCAGAACAGCGTCCTAATATAACTGGTGTGGCGGAGATCAGGGACACCGACTGGTGACAGTTTAACCACTTCAGCCCCGGAAGCTTTTACCCCCTTCCTGACCAGAGCACTTTTTGCGATTTTGGCACTGCATCAGTTTAACTGACAATTGCGCGGTCATGCGACGTTGCACCCAAACACAATTGACGTCCTTTTTTTCCCACAAATAGAGCTTTCTTTTGGTGGTATTTGCTCGCCTTTGTGGTTTTTATTTTTTGCGCTATAGACAAAAAAAGAGCGACAATTTTGAAAAAAATGCTATATTTTTTACTTTTTTCCATAATAAATATCCCCCAAAAACATCAGTTTAGGCCGATATGTATTGTTCTACATATTTTTGGTAAAAAAAAAAAAATCGCAATATGGGTATATTGATTGGTTTGCACAAACGTTATAGCATCTACAAAATAGGGGATAGTTTTATGGCTTTTTTATTATTCTTTTTTTTTTTAATAGTAATGGCGGCGATCTGCGATTTTTATCAGGACTGCGACATTATGGCAGACTCGTTGGACAATTTTGACACATTTTCGGGACCGTTGGCATTTTTGCAGCGATGAATGCTATAAAATTGCATTGATTACTGTAAAAATGTCACTGGCACTGAAGGGGTTAACCACTAGGGGGCAGTGAAGGGGTTAAGTGTGTCCTAGTGTGTGTTCTAACTGAAGGGGGGGGGGGGGGACTGTGTAGGAGAGATGACAGATCGCTGTTCATACTCTTTATGAACAGACGATCTGTCTGTTCTACCCTCAGAGAACCGGAAACTGTGTGTTTACACACAGAGATCCTGGTTCTCGTGTGCCCCGAGCGGTGATCGCGATGTTACCAACGTAACATGACAGCGATGCACTAGGGTTGCCACCTCATCCCTTTAAAACCGAACACATATTAATTACACAGGTTCAGTGGCTGACTAAGGTGCTAATTAAACTCACTTGGTGCCTTATCTTCATTAAGTTAGCCTCAGAACCTGTGTAATTCATATGTGTTCAGGTTTAAAGGGATGAGGTGGCAACTCTACGATGCACGCAGCCGAGCCATGTTGCCGCAGTACAACTGCGGCAGCTGGTCGGCGAGCGGTTAAAACATTTTTTACAATTTTTTTCATTTTTTTTTTTTTTACACTTTATTTTTTTAACACACTGGGGGTTATTTACGAAAGGCAAATCCATATTGCACTGCAAAATCTAAGGGGTAGATCTGAAATGAGTGGAAGCTCTGCTGATTTTATCATCCAATCTTGTGCAAGCTAAAATGCTGTTTTTTATTTTCCTTGCAGGTCCCCCTCGGATCTACAGCGACTTTACTTCCAAGTGCACTTGCAGTGCAAAGTGAATTTGCCTTTCGTAAATAACCCCCAGTGTTTTTTATACATTATGATAGCTTTTAGCAGTTTATTTCATTGCTATAAGCAGGCATTTTACTGAATGAAACAGATTCATTCAGTTTGCTTTGTTTTGATTAGCTGTGATTGGCCAGAACTAATCACATGGTACAGATAGGCTGGGATTGGCCCTGTCTGTACCATGTGATCACACTGACCAATCACAGCTAGCAACACAATTGTACATAATGGGTGACATGAAAGGAAGCCATCCATTGTTTACAACTGTCATGTGACCTGCTGTGATTGGTCATTGCGATCACATGGTACTGACAGCAAGCCAGTACACTGATCAGTCATCAGCTGTGCTTCAAAAATATATATTTTTTTTTTTTACTTTCTGCTATAAAACATATCCAATTAAAAATTGAAAACATCAAATTTCTTCATAAATGTAGGCCAATATGTATTCTGCTATATATTTTTGTTAAAAAAGTCCCAATAAACGTATATTGATTGGTTTACGTGAATGTTATAGCATCTATAAACTATGATATATATATACACACATACTGGAATTTGTATTTATTTTTATACTAGTAATGGTGGCGATCAGCGACTTATAGCGGGACTCTGATAGTAATGAAGCAGTCTGACACTTGGTGGAGATCAGTGACACTAATACAGTGTTCAGTGCTACTAATGACACGATCAAAGGGTTAGATATGTGCCTAACAGTGCTTGGTGTGTGTACTGTGTGGTGCTTAAGTCGTGCATAAGTCTATTTAAGAGAGTCCCATATCGCTAGTGAATTCGTCTAAATTGGGTTTAAAGCGGTAGTAAACTGTATAAAATAAAAAAAAAATTATATATATATATATGTGGAAACTTGGATTACGAGCATAATCCTTTCCAGGAGAATGCTTGTAATCCAAAGCATTCACATATCAAAGCGAGTTTCCCCATAGAAGTCAATGGAAACGAAGATAATTCGTTCCACATTGACTTCTATTGCATGCAATACTGCATGTGGTCAGAGGTGTGGGGGGGGGCGCCGGAGAGACTCGGAAAAACTCGGAGACCGCTCGGATGCACTCAGAAACCCTCGGAAAGGCTTGGAAACACTCGGGAACAGAGTATTTCCGAGTGTTTCCGAGTATTTCTAAGTGTTTCCAAGTATTTCCGAGCAGCTCCGAATGGCTACGCGTGTCACTGGCGCCCCCGCACCTCTGGCCAAATGCGGTACTGCACACCGCAGAGGCTTGAATCCTGCTCTTTTTGCGAGACAACACAAACCGAATCAATTTAAAAAATAATCGCTCGTATTGCGAACCGCTTGTTAATCCGAGGTTCCACTGTATTATATATATATATATATATATATATATATATATATATATATATATAATATGTATCCCGAAATGAGCCCATCTACCCACTTATTGGACCTATAAAATTCTTGTCTAGTCTACCCGTGATGGCTTTGGATTCCCTGGGGTGGGGTTTACTTTCTTTTTCGTGACATCTCGAGACTCCTCTGTTTTCCTTTTCTCTCTTTTTTTCTCATCCTTATCCTGTTCCTTTATTTTTTCTGTTTCCTCTTTATGTTATTTATCACCAGTAGCCAGTGTGCTTTATTGCTCTCTGGTTCTACTTCTGGTGTCAATCTTTTGCTGGTATTGTTTTATGGCCCTAGGGTTTGGGGCACACGCACATCTGGAAGCCTATGGGATCGTTTTTTTCTTTGGCCCCTATGAGGGTGCTCAGGCCCTTTCTCGCTCTCTCTCTCTTTATTTTAATATATGAATATGGGCCAATCACAGGTGCTGCTTAGTGCATTCTCCATGTGGATCTCTATGATCCAGGCTTTGATCGTCGAGAGTTGCACTGATCATTGCTTTCCTAATGGACCGTATTGGTATCGAGGGACCTTCACCTGATTACCTTTTGTCTTTTATTTGTTGTTATTTTTTATACCATACAAGAGGCCTATTTGTCTGTGGTATGTATACTTTCAGTCGCTGACCTTGGCGTATGTTCACTGTTTTGTATGTTTGCCTTTTTACTGAAATTGTGAAAGAAAAGTGAAAAGGAGAACTTAGCCTTTAAATAATATGTTAAATGCACATATATTCTTATGGGAAGGTTTATGTTGAAATGAATGGTCTGGCAACAGGGACTCTTTAAGTCAGAAAGACGCTCAGTCACCTGATAGGGAACCACTATGGTGGTCAGGCCTCATGTACACTGCTGCTGGTAAACGGACGTTTAAGGAGCAGTTGGGCATTTTTTTCAACTGCTCCTGAATTCTCCTCTATGTTATCTTATCTGTCCATATACACAGGGTCATTTACAGTTGTTTCTAGGCAGTTGAGTTTAAAATGCTTTTTTTGAAACCCCCAAAAATGTGTTCAGAAGCTGTGTTTAGAGGCATTTCAAGTGCTAAACGCGGTAACTTGCATTCAGCCGCGTTTCGTTCACAGGCGTTTTTCATTTTTGGCTATTTAAAAAAAAAAAAAACATAATATTTTTTTTTCAAACGCTTCTAAACGCAGACGCGGCATGTAAACGCGGCAAAACGTACGTTTTAAACGTGGGTTACTATCTGTCAAGTAAATCGTTCAGGAGAGGTTGTAAAAACACTGCTGCGGTGCGGGAACGCTGCGAATCTACTGCGGGTTCCCGCATCGCATATCTCCCGCCGGCAGTTCACACTGCCCTATGCGAGCTGCTGGGAGTGTCAGTGAAATGTTAATGACACCCCCATATCAGCTCGCATATTGCAGTGCGATCTGCAAACTCGGACAGGAATCGGATCGCATGGTGAGCGAACACCATACGATCCGATTCTGCAACGGACCGAAAAAAAGGGTCCTGTGCGAGTTTGCGATGCGATGCGAATTCAGCCAAACTATCTGTATGGCTGAATTTGCATCGCACAGAGATCGCATATGATTTGAACTGCAGTGCGGTGCAAATCATATGCGATCTCCCGCACCGCAGCAGTCTGAACCGGGCCTAACACACTGTTGAAATCTTTTACTGGTGTGTTCTTTTAATTACAGATTAGACTTAAAGAGGAGTATCCCTAAAAAAATACAACTACTGCAGCTGCTGACTTTTAATAATCGGACACTTACCTGTTCCAGGGTCCAGCGATGCGGGGGGGTCGAAGCTCCGCTCGTCCCCCGATCCGCTCGTGATTGGCCGCGCAATCATCTGGGACCTGTCACGTGTCCCAGACGACTGACAGGAGGGAGCCCTTCCTGCGCCGAGGGGAAGTGATGTCACCAGCCCAGGCACCGAAGGAGGCAGACTACGAGGGACCCCCTAGCAACAGGCATTTAGAGGTGAGTAAAAACTATTTTTTTTTCCAATTATTTTTTGTTAGGAATTTTAAGCATTTTTTTTTTTTTTTAGGGGGAAACACCACTTTAAGCATGAGTGCAGATTTTTTTATTTTTTTTTTAGAGGAATAGTATTTGGCCAATTAAAAAAATAAATAAATTACAAAGTAGAAATTGTGGCCACAGTGGGTGCTTGGCGATTGTTTGGAGAATTATTTGGACAATTATCAGATCTGTCATCATTGCTTCCACGTGGGTGATTTAATGCTTCTGGGAGTTGCAGATCATTGTCTGAGATTTTCACTAATTTTAATGTCTGACAGTCCTCATTCATCTCTCTTGAATGGAACTGGCATCAACACAGAGAGTAGCTCAGCGATTATTGTGGATATGGGAAGACAAGAGATGCAGAGAAAAGTTTAATTGGCAGCAAAGTATCTACAGTCCTCTCTTGTAGCACCTGAGTTCTGGATTCACTAACCGCTAGGGCAAACATTTACATAGGGTATGTTCTTCCTTGTATTTGTTTGGGTCTCCAGTGGTTGTTCTGATTACTGGCATGTTAACTGTCACTGTCAATTCAATACAATGCAGTTTATGTATTTGCATTTGTATGGGCCTAGTGATGATAAAAAATTGTAAGGTAATTCCATGAATGCTCTGGAGCAGTGATGACGAACCTTGGCACCCCAGATGTTTTGCAACTATGGTACATTTCCCATGATGCTCATGCACTCTGCAGTGTACTTCAGCATCATGGGAAATGTAGTTCCAAAACATCTGGGGTGCCAAGGTTCTCCATCACGGCTCTAGAGCATTACATATTAAGTTGGTACGGTACAAATAAGTTGTAATATATAATAATTGCATAAGAAAAAGCCCTTTATCTAAAACACAATAGTATATTATTGTTGAAAGTCAAAATATTCATCCAAATTCTTTTTATACAGACACGTACTAGCATAATAAAAATACTTCTCATGTTTGCAGTGTCGCTCCCTAGTAATGGAAGTCAAAAAGGGGAACTTCAGCTTTTGATGGCCAATTTACATTTTTACTCTGCTGTTCAGTTTTGAATACCGTTTTATGCACTGACTTATCAGACAGAAAGGATAAGTGTTAACTGCTCAAGTGCTGCAGGAGCAGGAATGGGAGCAGATACTGGGCGAGAGTCGAAACGCGTGTGGGCAGTCTGAATGTACCAAGTTCATTGATCGATCAACTTGGGTGCAACCTGTTCTGTCTCAAGGACATTCAGCTAAACCATTCTTATCCCATAAACATGATACCATATTTCTTCGATCGCAGTTTATTGGAACAAGCTAGGTGAAACTACAAATAACAAGAATAAACCTTGATAAGTACAATATCCCATAAATTTAGCATACATTTCAAAGACAAATATACACAGTACAATATGAGACAGTAAAACTTACTTTTTTAAGTTCAATAAGGGATTGATGGTAAGAGATTGAAACAAGACCTCTTGCAGTCTGAAAAGCATGATGAATGTGTCTCTTCCTGTGAGACTTTACCCAGAATACTTTGCTTTCCAAGTACTTCCTAGGTTATAAACTTTATTAATAAACTATACACACAGAAGCAATACCAAAAAAGGACGCTAGATGGCGCCTAAGCTCTGCAAATGATTCCTATAAAAGGTAACAACATTAAATGTCATTTACAACAACACAAATGCAGATAATCAGAATATATCCATCTGATGGACAGAACACTCCCCGCCTGACGTCAAGTGACGTCACTAACAGAGTCCTCCGTAGAAAGTAACAGAACAAGTTCAGTCACTGGTCTCAAGAACACTTTGGCCTCATTCTGTTGAAAGGTCTTGACCTCGACCTTACGGACAAGATTATCTTTGCTTGGCAGTACTTTGGTGACTAGACCTAAAGGCCACATGTTCCTTAGTGTCTGGCAATCTCTCATGAGCACAACATCACCAAGTTTAAGGTTAGGTTTTTCTGAGTGCCACTTCCTCCTTAGTTGAAGAGTAGATGTGTATTGCTCCCTCCACCGACTCCAGAAGGTATTGGCAAGAGTTTGAACTTGTCTCCATTGACGTTTGTAAAGGTCCTTCTCACAAAACTCTCCAGCTGGAGTACCTACAGGACCAGTCTTTTGCGTGAGCAACATGGTAGGTGTGAGAACCATTGGATCTTCAGAGTCACTTGAAATTGAAGTTAAGGGTCTGGCGTTAATGATGGCTGTAACCTCTGCCATAAATGTCACTAAACACTCGTGAGTAAGCCTTGCAGTTCCTACTTGTAGGAAGATAGAGTCAAGAATTCTGCGGGCTATGCCTATCATCCTCTCCCACACACCTCCCATGTGAGAAGAGTGAGGTGGATTGAAGATCCACGTGCAGTCTTGCTTACTCAAATACCTTTTTACACTGGGGATGTCCAAGTTGGAAGGAATTTGCAGTTCTTTTACTGCTCCTACAAAGTTAGATCCTCTGTCAGAGCGAATGAGTTTCACTGGGCCTCGGATTGCAATGAAACGTCTAAGAGAATTAATGAAACTTGAAGTGTCCAGCCTGGGTATGGTGTGTTCAAGCAGTGGTGCAAGTTTTGCTTTTCTCATTACAAACCCTATGTGGCATTGTCCTTTAGTGTCTATGGTTTTCAGGTAAGCTACAGCAGCAATTGCTTTAACAGAAGCATCCGCAAACACACAAAGTCTTTGCATCTGAACATCTGCAGATGACAGAAGTGCATATGGGCGTGGAATTTTAAGATTGGATAGTGCTGTTAGTGAGTTCTTCCACTCTAGCCATAGGTTCTTCCTGTCGGTGGGGAGAGGGTGGTCCCAATCTAGCGACTCACAGGTTAAGTCTCTGAGTAGTGCCTTACCCTGGATGGTGACAGGTGCTGCAAAGCCTAAAGGATCGTATAGGCTGTTTATGGTAGACAGGACACCTCTACGGGTAAAGGGTTTTTCCTCTGTGTTTACTTGGAAAGTGAAGGTGTCAGATCTTAAGTCCCAAAGCAAACCAAGGCTGCGTTGCATGGGGAGTGAGTCTGTGCCTAGATCTAAGTCCTTTAACTCGTTGGAATGGTCTTGGACAGGAAAGGCTTCTAAAACTTCTCTACTGTTGGAAGCAATCTTGTGGAGCCTTAAGTTGGAACACGCAAGCATTGCCTGAGTTCTTTTGAGGAGACTGATTGCGGCTTCATTTGTGGGTAGTGATTTCAAGCAATCGTCTACATAGAAATCCTTGTCCACAAATTGTCTGACGTCTGACCCATACTCTGACTCTCCCACTCTAGCAGAGTGTCTGAGGCCATATATAGCAACTGCAGGGGAAGGGCTGTTGCCAAATATGTGCACCTTCATGCGATATTCTGTGATGTCTCCAGAGGGGTTGTTGTCCCTGAACCAGAGAAACCTCAGAAAGTTTCGGTGTTCTTCCTTAACAAGAAAGCAATAGAACATTTGTTGTATGTCTGCCATGAATGCGACTGAATCCTTGCGGAAGCGGAGAAGTACTCCCAATAGTCTGTTGTTGAGGTCAGGGCCAGAAAGAAGGACATCATTTAGAGAGACACCTTCATGCTTGGCGCTGGAATCAAACACCACTCTAATCTGCCCTGGCTTCTTAGGGTGATAGACCCCAAATATGGGTAAGTACCAACATTCTTCTGAGTCTTTGAGGTCTGGAGCTACCTCAGCATGGCCATTTTGGAATATTTTGCCCATGAAGGAAAAGAAATGTTCTCTCATCTCTGGTTTCCTTTGCAGATTGTGTCTTAAGGAAGTGAGGCGTTTATATGCTAGTTCCCTGTTGTTAGGCAAACGTTGTCTCTGTGGCCTAAAGGGAAGAGGTGCTACCCAGTTATTACTCACGTCTTTCTCCATACTGCTTTCCATAACCTCTAGGAAGATCCTATCCTCAATGGACATTGCTACCTGGTTGTCTTCCTTTGTTCTCCTGAACACTGAGTGTCCTAAGTCGCTTTGGTCATCGTCATAGGCATTGCTGTCACAGAGGGAACTTAGGAAAGGAAGAGGTACAGGGTTGTTGTGCGGTAGCTCCTTTATGAGGATGCGATTTTGACAGGGTTGGAACAGAGAAGGACGACCATTCTCGAGGGTACTAGTGAGCAGATTATTAACAGATGCCGGTTTGTGTGCACCTCCCAGGCAAACATCACCTATAATGACCCACCCAAGATCCAGCTTTTGGGCATATGGCGCACTTTTAGGACCGTTGATCAGTTTCCTTACTTTGTGGACTTGCAAGATATCCCTCCCTAGGAGTAAGATTATCTGAGCCTGATCATCAAGTTCTGGTATGAGATGTGCTATGTGCTTCAAGTGAGTCTGGTGAGCTGCTGCGTCTGGTGTGGGAATCTCCGATCTGTTGTCTGGCATCTGGTTGCACTCTATTATGGTCGGCAAGGGTAGGCATGTCTTACCATCCATAGATTCAATTTGTAGGCCGTCAGCTCTTCTCCCCGCCGTTTCCACTGTACCTGCACAAGTCCTAAGGGAGTAGGGGCTGCTGGGGCCTTTAAGGTTTAGAATGTCAAAAAACACAGGTCTGGCTAGTGACTTATTACTCTGATCATCCAAAATGACGTAGAGCTTGACTGCTTTGTCTCTGCGTCCCTTTGGGTAAACTTTCACTAGACAGATTTTAGAGCAAGATCTGCCACCTGTACTTCCTTTGCAGACTTCAGTGCACTGTGAAGTGATTGCTGTGGTATCTGTACTAGAGTCTTTGGTCTCCCTGCCTTGCTCCTTGTCACCATGGACAGGTGGGAAGGTTCTTGGAGTAGGCTTTGGGTGTAAAGCTGTGTGGTGCTCTGTGCTGTCACACTCTGTGCATTTGACACTGACCTTACAGTCCTTGGCGAAGTGTGTAGACGAAGAGCAGCACTTGTAACAGATGTTGTTCTCTTTGAGGAAGGCTTTGCGTTCCTGGATGGTCTTTGTCCTGAAGGCTCTGCATTTCAGAAGAGGATGTGGCATCTTATGTAGAGGGCAGAACTTCGTAGGGTCATTGACTTGATCCTCTGGCTGAAACTCTGCAAATCTGTGAGAAGAAATGTTAGTTTTGTGCACTGCTACTGGAGCCCTGAGTTGCTTAGGGCCAGCAGAAGTGATGTAAGACAGTGGAAAAATGAAGCTGGGGTCATCTTTCATTCCTGCTTGTCTGTCTACAAAGTCCACAAACTCACTAAATGGTGGAAAGGGCACATTGTGTTTCCGTTTGTAGTTACAGCCATGAGCAATCCATCTTTCGTGTAACTCATAAGGAAGTTTTTGAGCTAAGGAGTTAATACCTCTAGCAGAGTCAAGATAAGAAAGGCCAGGTAAGTCACCTTCCGCTTTGGCAACTTGTAACTCCATACATAGGTCACTGAATTCTCTGAGTCTTTGATAACCTCTGCTAGGTATTTTTGGAAAGTCTTCTATCCTTTTAAACAGTGTACTCTCTATAGCCTCTGGTGAGCCATAACATCTATCCAGTCTGTTCCAGATGTTTGTAAGGCCTATCTCAGGGTGGTTTATATTAATGTCTCTGATCCTTTTGGCGTGTTCAGCAGAATCATTGCCAAGCCACTTTACAAGGAGTTCTATCTGTTGTCTGCAAGATAGATCTAGACCTTGGATAGCACTCTGGAAAGAGGATCGCCACGCCCTGTAGTGTTGAGGGCGATCACTAAATTTGGCAAGTCCTTGGGTAACTAACTCGCGTTTGGCCAGGAACTTGGCAAAGTCTACAGTAGCCTGATTGGCGTTGGGGTAGGCTGCTGGTGTATTGTGGTGCGGTGTAAAGGCATACCTGATAGAAGTCTCTTCTTTAGGCTCTCTGGGCTCAAACTTGCATACGGTTGGCAGTTCGTACCGGCTCGTTGCATACACCTTTGGAGTGAAGACAGGCGTTTGATGTTTGTATGAAGGTTGAGTACCTTTTGGAGTAGAAGGTTTGGTTGAGACTGGAACGTCTGGAACTCTGTCAGATTTTTCTTGCCTGTAGCACTGGGGTCTAAGGTCGTCTTGTTGCTGCTTGATTTGGTGTGACTCTCTGACATCATGTTTAATTTCTTGTTGTGGGATGCTGCTTGGGTCACAGTGCTGGTAGACATAATCCGACGTGCGTTGCGAGGAATCTTGGTGTTCTTCCTCTAGGCCTGGTATGCTGCTACCTGTTCTTGGCTCATCGTAGATGGCTGCTTCTAGAGCTTCTGCTTCTGCAATGGCGGCGGCAGCATCTCGTTCCACTGCCAGCTTCTCCATGTTAGCTTCTAAGGTAGCTTGCTGCAGTTTCAGAGATGCCTCTTGCTGAGCTCTTTCGTCTTCCAGGCGTATTCTTTCCATCTCTCTCTCTTGTTCCATGCGTACTCTTTCTTGCTCTATGCGTACTCTTTCTTGCTCTATGCGTACTCTTTCTTGCTCTATGCGTACTCTTTCTTGCTCTCTCTCTTGTTCCTGTCTCGCCCTTTCTGCTTCAAGGTGGGCCTTTTCTTTTTTCATCTGCAGCTCTTGGTCTGCGAATGCGGCCCTGGCTCTTGCTGCTTCAGCTTTTGAACGGGCGATAGCTGCTGCATTTGCGACAGATGACCTAGATGAGCTTGCTTGTGATCGTGTTTTGTAAGAAGATGTTCTACTGTGAGACATGGCTGCGGGGAAGAAGCTGTCTTGCTGTATAGAGACCGTTCTAGTGTCGGTACTGCTTGACAGAGCGTGTCTCTGTGTAGCGTGGCTGCTTGCTTTGCCTCCCACAGGCCTGCTTCTTTAAGGCTTCTGACTGTATGGTACTGTGTAGCCCCAGGCTGTACAGACTTCCGAAGTCAGCTTATCTTCCCTTCAGAGGTCAGCTTAAAAATTTCACTGTTCTGTCTCAAGGACATTCAGCTAAACCATTCTTATCCCATAAACATGATACCATATTTCTTCGATCGCAGTTTATTGGAACAAGCTAGGTGAAACTACAAATAACAAGAATAAACCTTGATAAGTACAATAGCCCATAAATTTAGCATACATTTCAAAGACAAATATACACAGTACAATATGAGACAGTAAAACTTACTTTTTTAAGTTCAATAAGGGATTGATGGTAAGAGATTGAAACAAGACCTCTTGCAGTCTGAAAAGCATGATGAATGTGTCTCTTCCTGTGAGACTTTACCCAGAATACTTTGCTTTCCAAGTACTTCCTAGGTTATAAACTTTATTAATAAACTATACACACAGAAGCAATACCAAAAAAGGACGCTAGATGGCGCCTAAGCTCTGCAAATGATTCCTATAAAAGGTAACAACATTAAATGTCATTTACAACAACACAAATGCAGATAATCAGAATATATCCATCTGATGGACAGAACACAACCAGCCTGCCAGATTCACTTGGGGTGGCTGCTATAGCCGCTAGCAATTATCACTGCCTTCTCCTAGCAGGGGCGGCATCCCCTGCCCGCCTCCACTCCCCTCTGCCAGGGACAGACAATTGCTCAGCAAGAGGTATTCCCCTGTCAGCAGTGCCTGCCTTAGTACAGCAATCTCCCAGTTTTTTTTTTTTCATTCAGCCTGCTTGGTTGAATGAAAAAAAATGAATGTGTATACCATACCAGGCTTTAGTGTAAGAAGACAATGGGTTTGATTTACTAAAGGCTAATAGACTGGGCACTTTGCAGTTGCACTCTGTAAGAGACTTTGCTCCAGAGTAATAGGATTAAAATACCCAATCACATGCAAGAAAAATAAAAGAAAGAATATTTGCATGAACATGACTGGATGTCGGAAGTCAACAGAGCTTCCCTTCCCCTCATTTACTAAGCTCTAGAGAAAATTCCCAATGCACAGTGCAACAGCGCTTTGAAAGTGCACTGTATATTTGCCTTTAATAAATCAACCCCAAAGACTTTCTTAAAGGGGTTGTAAAGGTTCTTTATTTTTTTTTTAAATAACAAACATGTTATACTTACCTCCTCTGTGCAAGGGTTTTGCACAGAGCGACCCCGATCCTCCTCTTCTGGGGTCCCCCAGCGATGCTCCTGGCTCCTCCTCTTCTCAAGTGCCCCCACAGAGAGCCGCTTACCATGGGGGCACTCATGCGGGCACGCTTCCGAGTCCAGCTGCTACGTTCATTGACACAGACAGCAGGACTCGGCCCTGCCCACCAGCTCCTGTGTCACTGGATTTGATTGACAGCAGCAGGAGCCAATGGCTCCCGCTGCTATCAATCTATCCGATGAGGACCTGTGACAGCGGCTGGAGCTGCTGTGCTCATCCTTGTCGATGGAACGATCGGGTCCAGGTAAGTAAAAATCGGACACTTACCTGTCCCAGGGTCCAGCGATGCGGGGGAATGAGGCGCCGGCATTCCTAATGTGGGAACCCGGCTGTGGCTTCACAGCCGGGCACCCACTGCGCATGCGCGAGCGGCGCTGTGCGCCGTGATTTGACGCTCAGTCATCTGGGACACGTGACAGGTCCCAGATGACTGTGCGGTGCCGAGGGGGAAGTGACGTTTAGCCCGGGCACTGAAGGTGGCAGACTACGAGGGACCCCCTAGCAACAGGCATTTGGAGGTGAGTAAAAAAATTTTTTTTTTCCAATTATTTTTTTTTTATTTTTTTTATGATTTTTAAGCCCCTTTTTTTTTTGACCGCAACCCCACTTTAAGGTGAAAAACCTTGAGGGTTTTCAACCCCTTTAAGCCTGTCTCTGTGAAGAACTAACACTGACTGAGGGAACGTGGAAGCAACAGGGAGGATCTAGCTTTAACTGAACAACTAGCACTAAACCGGAGGGGAGGACCCTTTCAAACTTGATCTTTTGTAGCTGATTCTGGACTAGATGGTCCCTATATTTTCCATCTAAATTTTTTGTTTTTATCATAGGTGACTCCAATGACACTATGCCTTCTGATCTGGACTGGCCGACTCCTAGCAAATCGTTTTTTTTTTTTTCCTAGCAAATCTTATACCCGTGACTTATCTACCTAAGCCCTAGCGACTAGTCAAACTGAAATCTGGCAATGAAAAACCTCTCCAGTAGGACCTACTCCTGTTTTCCCACCATCTCCTTCCATACTAAACTAGCATTTGCTAACACTTCCCTCTTTGTCAATGTCCAGGAAGGTAGGTGTCTCCCAGTCGGCCTTTCTGACCACTGCCCTTACTTCTATGAACTGCTTAGCGCTGTAACAGATCTTTCAGATGCTTGGGTACACAGTGACTCTCCCACCCGTTCCCCCGATCATTCTACCTCCTTCACAAGAGTAATGGGACATTAATGCTGGCTCATCTTCTCCAGAGATGATACGGGATGCCTTTAAAGTGGATGTAAACCCTTACATATACCATTCTCTTTTTCAGATCCTCAGTGAGTTCTTTGCTATGTGGTGCCATGTTGAACTTCCATTGACTAGTATGAGAGAGTGAGAGCGATAACACCAAATTTAACACACCTTCTCCCCATTCACACCTGAGACCTTGTAACACAAACAAGTCACATGACACCGGGGAGGGAAAATGGCTAATGGGCCCAATTTGGACATTTTCACTTAGGGGTGTACTCACTTTTGTTGCCAGTGGTTTAGACATTAATGGCTGTGTGTTGAGTTATTTTGAGGGGACGGCAAATTTACACTGTTATACAAGCTGTACACTCACTACTTTACATTGTAGCAAAGTGTCATTTCTTCAGTGTTGTCACATAAAAAGATATAATAAAATATTTACCAAAATGTGAGGGGTGTACTCACTTTTGTGAAATACTGTATGTGCCCAGCTCAAATTTCATGAATCGGGTTTACATCCACTTTAAAGCAGAGTTCCACCCGCACCAAAAATATTAAAAGTCAGCAGCTACAAATACTGCAGCTGCTGACTTTTAATAAATGGACACTTACCTGTCCCAGGGTCCAGCGGTGTAGGCAGAAGATGACGAGCGATCGCTCGTCTCTCGGCTGCCCCTCCGCCATCCTCTGTCAGGGAACCAGGAAGTGAAGCTTGCGGCTTCACTGCCCGGTTCCCTACTGCGCATGCACGAGTCGCGCTGCGCGTCTTTATTGGTCCCCGTTGTGTCCTGGGAACTGTGTGTTTCCCAAGACACAACGTGAACCCTCGGATATGGGCGGGCATCCTCGGATATGGGCGGGGCAGATACCTGTATTATACAGGTATCTGCACCCTCCTCCCCCCTGAAAGGTGCCAATTGTGGCACCGGAGGGGGGGGGGGGGATTCGATAAGCGGAAGTTCCACTTTAGGGTGGAACTCCGCTTTAAGGCATCCACAAGGGGTCAAATATATATTCTTGATTTTGGCTATGTGTGCAGAGCAAAGTTCTACTACATATGATTTGCAAAAGTCGGTGGATGATAGAGTGGAGCAGTATGCCTCCTTTGCTACCTTGGACAATTTTGACTGAATTATGGTAGCATTACACCTTCACCTATCAGACATTTCTAGGCTGGATCAGCACAGGTGTAAACAAGAATTTTTTAAACATGGTGACAAAAATTACAGATTCTTTCCCATGATAGCACAGCATGATAGGCCACTCATGGTGGATAATACATATATAAAGCGGAGTTCCACCCAAAACAGGAAGCTCCGCTTATCTGCCTCCTCCCCACTTCCGCTGCCACACTTGGCACCGTTTGGGGGGGAGTGGGTACCTGGTTTTTGAGGCTGTAGCCTCAGTTCCCCCGCACCCGGTCACAGAGCACAGCGCGATTAACACATGCGCAAGGCTTCACTTCCGGCTTATCTTAGTGGAGATGGCGGCAGCAGCACCCAACTGAAAAATCAGCTCGGGTGAAGACACCGCTGGATTTCTGGACAGGTAAGTGCCTTAATATTAAAAGTCAACAGCTACAGTATTTTTTTTTTTTTTATTCTTTTATTATGGCAAAGCTTCCCAGATACAACATATCAAGTTATCACAATACATCTTCCTGTTTAATTAAGGATACAGTGAATCAACGCAGGTTCGGCATATAAATCTGACAGGAAAACAAAAAACGAGAACTATGTAAAAGGTTGCAGACCATACGTATGCAGCTTTGCATGAGCTACAGGACGTAAGTCAGCGATACCAAGGGGCAACGGGGGCTCAGGAGAAATGGTACCAAGATCTGAACATTAAACGTAACCACTTCCATACCGGGCCATAGTAATATGACGCAGGCAGGAACACTCTGCCCCTCTGGGTGGACGTCATGACATCCACCCATTCTCGTCACTCTTGCGAGCCCCTGGGGGTGCGCAGCGTGGCGATCAGGGATGAGGCGTGTCCCTCGGGAAACAGCCCATCCCCAATCAGTGTAAAGAGCCAATAATTTTTTTTTTACCACAGCCGGTCACAAGCAGTGTTCTAGTGCATGCCGCTCATGAGCTCCCCCAGGGGCACGCAGAGAGGCGATCGTGGATGAAGCGTGTCACTCTGACACAGCCCATCCCAATCGGGCTCTTTACCGCATGACCGGCTGTGTCCAATCACAGCCGGTCATAGAATGTAAACAAGCTGCGGTAACTAGCTGTTACCGTGTTCTCCTCCTCACAGCTAGTTACTGCCTACAGTACACACCAATACACACTGATTGCCCCCAGTAGTAAAGAGGACCTGTCACCAGCCCATCAAAGTACCTGTCACCAGCCCATCAGAGTAACCGAGTACAAGTATCCAGCCCAGAGTACCTGAGTACCTATCTGCAGACCATCAGAGTACCCAAGTACCTGACTTCAGCCCAGAGTACCCAAGTACCTGTCTCTAGCCCATCAGAGTACTCGAGTACCTGTCACAACCCCTCAAAGTACTCAAGTACCTGTCACAACCCCTCAGAGTACCTGTCTCCAGCCCATCAGTATCTGATATCCTTCACAACACACTCTTATATCACAACCCCATTCTTACATCAGTGTCCTTAGTCCCCCTGAATATCACAGTCCCCCACTTCACAACACAGTTTCCTTTTCACAGCAGTGTCATCTGCCCATCCCCTTCACATTAAAGTCCCCCCCCCCCGCCACCCCCTTCACATCATCCCCCACAGTGGTATCCTCTGTCCCCCTCCATATCACCCCCCCCCCGTAGTCTTCTCTGCTCCCCTTCACATCACCTCCCCCACTGTAGTGTCCGCTGCCTCCCTTCATATTATCTCACCCACAAAGCAGTGTCCTCTGGGGGGGCAGGGTTCTGTGAAGGGGGCAGAGGACACCACTTCGGGGGGGGGGGGGGCGGGCTGCTGCACATGACGGTCCCCCCACAGCCCTGCCCCTTCACATAACAGCCCCTGCAGCTCTGCCCCCTTCACATCACAGCTCCCCGCAGCTCTGCCCCCCCCTCTTCACATCACAGCCCCCCCCCCCCAGCTCTGCCCCCATTCATATCACAACTTTTCCCAGCTCTGCCCCCCCTTCATATCACAGCTCTCCACAGCTCTGCCCCCTTCACATCACAGCTACCTATAGCTCTGCCTCCTTCATGTCACAGCCCCCCCCCCCCGCAGCTCTGCCCCTCCACTTTCCTACCTTACACAGGTACACTCGATCTTGACCGCGTTCCTCCTCTTAGTGATGCCTTCTCTAGGCCCTGAACATTGATTTATTCTGCTTGCTGCTGTTAAGTGTTCCTCTAGCAGTTGGAGTGAAAAAATATGACATGAAGGGTTATGAATATTTACTTTGCTTTGGCCAATCACTGTAATGTTTATTCCAGTGTTGCATGCTTTAGGAAGGAAATACATATTCAAGGTGACCTTCTAGAAAGAACTTTGGCACCCATGTTTGGCCTGGAGAAGATGCCAGTGGGAGAAGGGTCTTCATTTGCGGGATTTTGCCTGGAGAGGATGTCACAGTGAAAGGATCTTCTTTCTTTAGCCTTGGGGCTTGTTAGAGGCCTGAGAGATTTCATCTGCCCTGCTGGAGGGTACATCCAGACCCATAAGTTTGCTGCCTGTGTGGAAAATTTTAGGAGTAGGGATGAGCTGAGGCGTGTTCAGAGCCTAGTCTGAACCCATTTAAGTTGTCCCACCAGAAAGCTGTCACTGCACACAAATAGGCAGCCTGAGGCCTTCACCGCCTCACAGCTGTACGTATACACACCGCTTGCACATATGTTGCTGCAGGGCGGGGAATGCCTTGGCCGCCTCTGAGTGGAAGTATGCAGTGACAGCTTAGTGGTGGGACAGCTCAGGTGGGTTTCAGACTAGGACCCGAACATGTAGAATCTTGGAACACCCAATAAGAGGATAATATATGACCGGTCTTAACTACATGGCATGTTCACCAATGCCAGGACCCTCGCGGACAAGATGGGTGAACTAGAGATACTGTTGTACGAGGAGGATTTGGATTTTGTGGTAATTTCAGAGACCTGGTTCAACAGCTCTCGTGATTGGCTGGCAACCATTCAAGGGTATACCCTTTATCGAAAGAATAGAGAGGGTAAAAAGGGGGGAGGGGTATGCCTATATATCAAAAATAATGTACAAGTGAATGTGAGAGATGACATCACTAAGGGAGCTAGGGAGGAGGTGTAATCCTTATGGGTAGAGCTCCAAAGGGATGAAGCTAAGGGGAAAATAATACTGGGAGTATGCTATAGGCCCCCTAACCTGAGGGAGGAAGGGAAGGCAGATCTCCTATCACAATTTGGATTAGCAGCAAGGATGGGAAGTGTTATCATAATGGAGGATTTTAATTATCCAGACATAGACTGGGCAGAGGGAACCACGCATTCATCTAAGGTCCTAAATGTCTTGCAGGACAATTTTATGGGTCAGATGGTAGATGCACCAACTAGAAATAAAGCGTTACTGGATCTACTGATTACCAACAATACAGACCTGATCACGTATGTTGAAATACGGGGCAATTTAGGTTCAGTGATCACAGGTCAATTGGCTTCAGTATAAATCACACAAATAGGAAACATAAGGGGAATACAAAGACACTGAATTTTATTAAATAAGGGCATTAGCCAATGCATCCCATTGGGTAATTAATTTAAAAGAGCGAACAAAAGTCCTGGATGGCTTAACTCCAATGTAAAAATGCATATAAAAGAAAAAGAGAAGGCCTTCAAAAAATATAAGGTTGAAGGGTCATTATCAGACTTCAGACTTTATAAATAATGCAACAATAAATGTAAGGGTGCAATAAGGACGGCTAAGATAGAACATGAAAGATACATAGTGGAGAAGAGCAAAAAAAAATCCCAAGAAATTCTTTAAGTATGTAAACAGTAAAAAAGGAGGACAGACCATATTGGCCCCATAAAGAATGAGGAAGGACATCTGGTTACAAAGGATGGGGAGATGGCGAAGGTATTTAATTTATTCTTCTCCTCAGTCTTCACAAGGGAATCGAGGGGCTTCAGTAACCAAAACTGCAGTGTTTATCCTCATGACACATCACAGGAAGCACCTCCATGGTCAACAGAAGACAGAATTAAAATTAGACTTGGGAAACGTAACATTAATAAATCACCGGGACCAGATGGCTTTACTTGTGGAACTCAGTCAAGTAATTGCCAGACCATTGTTCCTAATTTTTACGGACAGTCTACTGACTGGAATGGTACCAGCTGATTGGAGAAAAGCCAATGTAGCACCAATATTTAAAAAGGGCCCAAAATACATCCCTGGGAATTACAGACCAGTTAGCCTAACATCAATAGTATGTAAACTCTTGGAGGGGATGATAAGGGACTATATACAAGATTTTAGTAATGAGAACACATTATGGATTGTCACTTGCCATGTCCCGGTGTGTCACTTGCCACGTCACTTGCCACACATTACGGATTGTCACTTGCCACGTCCCGGGTTGTCACTTGCCACACATTACGGATTGTCACTTGCCACATCACCTGCCACACGTTGTGGACTGTCCACTTGCCACGTCGCCTGCCACCAGATGCAGATTGTCACTTGCGACATGTTGCAGATTGTCACTTGCCACGTCCCGGGTTGTCACTTGCCACGTCACCTGCCACATTACAGATTGTCACGTCATGGATTGTCACGTCGCCTGCCACACATTACGGATTGTCACTTGCCACGTCCCGGGTTGTCACTTGCCACATCACCTGCCACATTACAGGATTGTCACGTCACGGATTGTCACTTGCCACGTCGCCTGCCACACATTACGGATTGTCACTTGCCACGTCACGGGTTGTCACTTGCTACGTCACCTGCGATAATACAGATTGTCACGTCACGGGTTGTCACTTGCCATGTAGCCTGCCACACATTACGGATTGTCACTTGCAACGTCACGGGTTGTCACTTGCCATGTGGCCTGACACACATTACGGATTGTCACTTGCCGCGTCACGGGTTGTCACTTGCCACGTCACCTGCCACATTACAGATTGTCATGTCACGGGTTGTCACTTGCCATATCACCTGCCACATTACAGATTGTCACGTCTCGGGTTGTCACTTGCCACGTCGCCTGCCACACATTACGAATTGTCACTTGCTGTGTCACTGAGTCAGGACTCAGGCAGCTGATTATCAGTCAGGCAGCAGAGAGATAATGTCATCTCTCTGCTTCCTGGCTGCCTGCACAGTGAGGGTGAACAGCACTGCAGGGATGCAGGGCAGGAACCAGGCAGTGAGAGATAATGTCATCGCTCTGCTCCCCTGCCCGCCAGCTCCCTGATTGGCCAGCCAATCCACAATCCAGTCTGTCCACATGACAGCTGAAGACAAAGACATTTTTTCTTCATCATTTGCAGTCTGCTGAAAGTCTCAGATTACTCTTCAGAGTGGAACAACCCAACAACTTCAGTCCTAGCCAACGTGGCTCAAGGTATCACTCACTGTATCTGCCGGCAACATTCAGTCCTGGCCATAGGTGTGAGCAGACTATTGCATTAGGGTGTGCACCCCAAAGCACAATACACACATGCTTTTATCTGCAGCCTCAGCTGCACTGCACAGTGAATGAATAGTGCTCCGTGCCGTTCCTGTTCATTCACAAATGGAAGCATAGTAAACACTTAGTAAAACTCGTTACTATGCTTCAGCTATGAATGAACGCAGCGAGTGTGTTCACTATGTTCATTTAGAAAAGGAAAATTACATATTGACAACCCCCTTCCCCTGCCCTTCCTGAAATTTCCCCCGCAGCCGGGGGGAGAGGAGAGGATGGAAAATAGCAGCACTGCGGAGGGCGCAGACAGGGGTAAGTAGGGGCAATCGGCACAGCACAGAGTGATTAGGGTGTGCCCAGGCACACCTGACACAACCTCTGTTGTCCTGGCGATACAGCTTTCTGAGGGGTTCCCCATTAAACAAGAACTTTGTGCAAAGAATAGAGTAACTTCAGCGACACGCTCTTTTACTCCACAACTGCACATTTGTAATCCACAGAGATGATATTGGTATTTTCCTGCAACGGTTACCAGTAATACCCGGGATCGGGCAGGATCACGGTTTCTTACTTGGTGTTCACCGTTGTGAATAAAACGTTTAATGTCTCTTTTATCCGGTCTGCGGATAACCACACTATCCAAGTTGATCTTCTGGCCGAAGCCCCAGGTATTTACTACAAAGTGGTATTTTGCAGCCATCTTAGGTGACAACTTAGGGAAATCCAGGTGGAGAGGAATATGTAGAAAATTGCTTACAGCCTCATCCACCCACTGAGCCTCTTTGTCAAATATTTCATCTTCCAGATGAGCTGGTATGTATAGATACAAGTATCCGTATTCAGACACTATCTTCTTTATTATAATGCACTGTAATTTGGACAGCTGGGGCAGGGTCTTAGGGTTTCCGTATCCAGGTAGAACGCGTGCATCTGGGGCACGCAGGACGGAACACCCACCAACCATCTCTGGCTTACGATCTGCTTTGGAACTCGGGATTTCCTTGATCCTCCTCACAGGACCTGGCAATACTAAATTAACGGCGCTGCACTGGCTGACAGCATAATCTGTACACTTGCAGTAGTGGTAACAGGTACTTCATCCTCCTGCACATTGCTAGTTAACCTATCAACACTTTCTCCCTATTTCCCTGAGTAGGACAGGGTGTCCGAGAAGAGCTCTGACAGACCATCGGACGAAATGTCCGAATCTGAGATGGTCGAGCACTCTTCGGCCAGGAGGTAGTTGCGCACACTCAAAAACTAAATAATAATAAAACACACAGCACTGAAATTTGGTATTAAATGGCTGCGACACCTTTATTGGTATTAAATTTAATAATCTTTATTCAAACAATAAGTAATAAATGTATAATTAAATTTTTTAAAAACAAACTCTAACATTAGCTTAGTCATAGATCTCGAGCTCTAAATGAATAAACTTCAAAGAACAAAGTCCCTACAAGCCGCGCTTATTGCAAATAAGCACGGCTACCCCAGCACCGCGGCCCGTTCAATTATATTCTGAAGGCCTAAATTAAAAATGTCAAGACCAACGTCCGACAGATGAATCCCATCTTGTCGGTAAAGACCAGGGAAGCCTCCTTCCAAGTCAACATGACGAAAAGAGAACCCCCCGAGTAAAGGCATGAATTTCTCAACAGAATGATTGACTCTCCGTTTAATTTTTTCAAGTGATTTGCCATCAGGAGAGCACAACTAATGCAAGCGAGAAACCATCTCAGAAAAGACAATACATGTATGTGGAAAATATAATTGCAAAATGGGTAAATCATGTTTAATGGAAAACAGCAAACCCAAAGTCTTTCTCCTACCGACATCATTACCTCCAAGATGAAATATTAGAATAGAAGGATGAGGCCAAGAATGGAATAAAGGAGATAGGTGAGATAAAAGATCATTCCAGATGAGACCACGAACACCTTTCCAATAGATATGAAAATGATCAGAAGGTAAGGACAAATTGGAACCATAGCAGCGTAAGGAAGCTCTTTTGTGAGCCCAATAAATATAAGAATGCCCAATTATCCAAATATAAGACTTTGAACCTAGAAATCAAAGAGATAAGTTAGGACGAACATATAAATTAAACCTCCGAGAATCCCATCTTCCCAATTGTTTAATGACAGTATCGCTCAAACCCAATCTAGCTGCTTCAGTAGCGGCTCCTATACGAAAAGAATGAGGTGAAAATTTTAGATGTGACAAACCGAGATGACCCAAGCAGCGCTTGAAAACAGCAGAAAATTGGAATTTAGTCACAGGAGACGAATCTCGGTGAATGAAAAATTGGCCGCTGCCGATAGGTCTAACAGAAAGGTATTTATGCGAAACCAAAGTAGGGCAAAAAACGGAGTCACCACAAGCATATAGATTGAGCCAATGACCTTTGGCAGCTTAATCAGTCTTGGAGCGCCTAATATAAACCCGAACCGTATCTTGGAGAACTGAAATATCAGACCATTGTAAACCAGAAGAACTATATTTATTGCTAGGCAACATTTCACAAATACGAAGAGCTGCAAAGAAAATCAGAACAAATGCAGTATAAAATAAAAGCGCTTCGTATTCGGAAATGCAAACAGCTGTAGTGACCAAGCAAAGCCTAGATAAAATATTCAGGGTAATGGGTCTACGGTCATCAGGAGCAAACCTTACCTTTCATAAACCTTTCAGAGCCTGTTTGACAGAGGAAAAAACTATTACATGCTGGCAGATTGTATAGCTTAAGAAAAAAGGAAACACCAGCCAATATCTTATGGATATGGTTAAAAGAAAATTGTAACTGCATCAGTGAACACAAGAAAGCTAAAACGGAATGTTCCGTAGGAGAAAACCCTGAAAGACCCACTTCTGCATTGAAGACCATACATCTATCCCATGCAACTGACTATGCAGTCCATGTTTTTGGAGCGATCAAATGTTGAATAGCTGAGAAAACTGGGGCTAAATCAGGTTCCAAAGATGACCAGGACAGGGGCATCCAACCATATCTGCTCCTGGTAAAATCTGTTTGAAACGAGCCATCTGGAAGCGAGATAAGGCATCTGCCATAATATTCTGATCTCCAGGCACAAATTTTGCTTTAAGCCAGATATTTCTTTGTAAACACAGAAGCACCAAATGACGTAAAAGTTTTATAACAAAAATAGACTTAGAAGAAAGACAATTCAAAGCAAAAAGCAAACCCTTGTTATCCGTGTGAATAACAATGTGTCTATTGGAAAAGTGATCTCCCCAGATTTCCAAGGCAACCACCACCGGAAATAGTTCCAATAAAACTATATTCTTAGTAAGATTGTTGGAAATCCAAAAAGGCGGCCATTTATCCGCACACCAATGTGTGCGAAAGATGGCTGCAAAACCAAAAGACCCAGCAGCATCCGTAAATAAATCAATATCCGCAGAAAAAACAGAATCATCCTGAAAAAATGATCTACCGTTATAATCCATCAAAAATTGAGACCATACCAGGAGATCATCCTTCATGGCAGATGTAAGATGGATATGTGAAAAGGGAGACTTAAAACCCGACGTAGCCAAAGACAGCCGTCTGGAAAAAATTCTGCCCATAGACATAACGCGAGTGGCAAAGGCAAGAAGACCGAGAAAAGATTGAAGTTCCTTCAAAAAAAAAAAAAAAACAGCGAAATCAAAGATTCCAATCTAGAAATCTTTAACGGAGGAAGTTCATATTGAAGCAGTACCGTATCAATTTTGATACCTAAAAATTCAATAACCGGGGATGGAAAAGCAGTTTTTTCAATAGCAAGAGGGAATGCCAAAAAACCCGAAAAAGAAGAAAAAATAAATGCAAAATTACAGAACAAACAGGTGAATTAGGAGGACCTATAAAAAGAAAATCATCTAGGTAATGTAATATACCAGAATGGCCAGATTCTTGAATCATCACCCACTGAAGAAAAGATGCAAAAACCTCAAAATAATGACAGGATAAAGAACAGCCCATAGGAAGGCATTTATCATAGAAAAAATATCCATTAAAGTGAAAACCAAGAGAATTATAGGCCTCTGGAGATATGGGCAATAATCGAAAAGCAGATTGAATATTCGCTTTTGCTAATAACGTCCCTGGACCAAATTTTTTGATAAGGCAAATGTCATCATCAAATGTAGCATAAGTAACGGAAGTGGACAGCGGATCAATTTCATCATTCAATGAACTACCTTCAGGGAATGAAAGGTGATGAATAAGACGATATGATTGAGGTTCCTTTTTCGGAACCAAACCTAATGGACATATACGAAAATTCCAAAATGAGGGGGAAATAAAAGGACCAGCAATCCTATCAGCAGCTAGCTCTTTAAATAATTTGCCTGCCACTATATCAGTATTCATTAATACTGATTTTAAATTTTTAACAAACAGACAACCAGGACCTTGGAAAACAGGAAGTTTAAAACCAACCGAAAAAACGTCAATTAGGAGTTGCGCTTTCTCCCGGTCTGGGTAGCGACGCAGCCACGGAAGCATTGCGGGCAATTTCACCGGTGTGCACGCTTTTGGAATGTTCTCTGAAGGCAGAATTAGTGGTCCTTTTAAAACACTTCATGACAGGATGATTACCGAAACAAAAAGAACATTCATGTCTATAGCGGCAAGAGGCCAACCACTTACATTGTGATTCATTATATGCAAAACACGTGCCTTTTTTGTAGGCGGAAGCTGAACCAGTAGAAGAAGCCAGGGGCTGCGATTGGACTTTTGAAAAAGAAGATTTCTGAGGGGTAATAAGATTCAGCCCTAAACCAACATCTTTATTACCCCATTTAAGAGTAGGGTAAATAGCAATTTTTTGGCGGAATGATTCATCATAATGAAACCAACCCATACCGCCAAAGCTTTTATAAGCCTCTAAAATATGTTCTAAATGTTGAAATAAACCACTAGATTTTTGAGGGTGTTTTTCACACAACACAGCTGAAAAAATGCAGAAGGCCTGCAACCAGTTAAAAAATTATCTGGAAACTGGGCGACGTCGGTAATCATCAGCATTGTCCCCAGATTTACTATCACTTTTATATAAAAATTCTTTAGTAGCTGGTAAAAGCGATAGTAAATCTATAAATTCACCTTTCCAAATTTTTTCTTTAATGGACATAGATAAATGGAAACCCAACAAGGGCAATTCACAGGGTAAGACTTCTTTAAAACAAACTTCCGGGACAGAAGCAGGAACAGTAATAGGAACAGTGACAGAAGAAGGAACGACAGGAGAATCAATAGGAGACCACACATGGGCAGGAGAAGGCAAAACAGATACAGACTGAGAAAAAGACAAAACAGCATTAAACTTATTCAAGGAGGTAAGCACATTCTGTAACAAACCTGCTGTATATAACTCACCAGCCACAATAGGCTCTGTATGTTGGCAAAGAACAGGAATCTGCATAGAAGGGGAAGGTAGAGCAGTAGCAGCAGATGCTGAGGAAACTGAAGCAGGTAAATTTCTCCTTGCGTCCAGTCTAGATGGCCTGGGCGCTTGCGATGCCGTTGCTGAAGCAACCAGATGCTCACGGGGAGAGCGCACTGAAGCCGGGGGTGGAGATACCTGAGAGGGAGCCAAGGTAGGCGGAGACTTCTGGGATGTGGGCGGAGACGGAGGGGCCATGGGAGGAGCAGCGCGAGTCACCAGCAGAGAATGCCGAGTGCGACCTCTTCGTTCAGCGGTGCGAATCGGAGAAGGAGAGAAGACACGCCTCCGCCTCTTGACACGCCGGCCCGAACGCTGACTCACTGACGCGTCATCTTCGGCATCATCATCAGGGCGGGATTCAGCAACTGGAGATGGGCGGGACCTGGCCCACTGCTGCGCCGCATCTTCAGGCTCCGGACGCTCCACCGGCAGACTTCGCTGAATCTTGCGGGTCGGCGAGGTAAGCACTTCCGATCGGCTCTCTTCCTCAGCCCCAGACCTTTCAGGGGGCAATCTCCGATCTTCGGGCGCTGACACCGTAGCCGGGTCTTCTTCAGCCAATGATAGGCAATGCCGGAGCCAGTCGTCCCCGCCTTCGGATGCCGCCTTCTCCAATACTTGCCTCACGAGGGATTTCATGTCCTGTCACAGCTTGGCGAGCTAGTGTAATAGCTCTCAGTGTAATAAAAGAAGCTCAGCCAAGCCGATCCAGGACAACTGTGATCGGAACCTGTGACACAAGGGGCTTTTATAGCCCCCCAAACATTGGGAAAACGTGTTTCCCCACCCGAAAGCCTTGTGACAAGCCCGCTCTTTTTATTTTATTTTTTATTTTTTTATTTTAAATAGAATAAATCTTTATTTAAAAACGTGGCGGCCACAATCCCATGCGGCGGGCTCTTGATTGAGCCCACTTAACATCCCCTCTCACGGCCACCGGTATCAGTTCCCCCACAGGCACACTACTCTCACGTCTCATTGGCTTACCCGGCCTGGTATTTTTCTCTCAAGTGGCTCAGACATCAAAGCGAGTAGTTGAGTGCGAGTAGTTGGGCTCAACCTCAGCCTTTAGTAGCGATCAGTGTGCTGGGTCCTGGGGTAGTTGGAGGTAACAACTCAGGGCCGATCCGTCACGGGGTGCACGGGGTGCAGTGCACCCAGGCGCCACAGAGGTGGGGGCGCTGGAGCCCCAGAGTGCTCCGCTCCCTCCTCCTCTCCTTGTCCGTAGGCGGCTCTCTCCGCCTGTCACAGGCGCGGCCGCGCAGTGACGCCCCGGGGGGGGGGGGGCGGTCCGTGCGGTGGCCGAGCCCGACTTGTTTAGAACGGAGCGTGTGTGATGCTGGTGCTGGTGGGCAGGAGGCGGAAGTTAAACACAGGAGGAGTCCTGTGTTTAACTTCCGCCTTCTGCCCACCAGCACAAGCATCACACACGCTCTGCTCTCCACCCGGGCGGTGCGGCTGCACACTGTCCTCTCCAGCTGCCGCCCGGGTGGTTTTAATTAGCCTACTGGTGGGGGGTGGTTTGTCTAGGGGGGGGGGGGGTCTATACCAATGTGGGGGGGGGTGATTTGTACTGGGGGGGTGGTTTGTCCTGGGGGGGTCTATACTAATGTGGGGGGGGTTTGTCCTGGGGGGTCTATACTAATGTGGGGGGGGGGTTGTCCTGGGGGGGTCTATACTAATGTGGGGGGTTTGTCCTAGGGGTCTACTAATGTGGGGGGGGTTGTCCTGGGGGGTCTATACTAATGTGGGGGGGGGGGGGGGTGGTTTGTTCTGGGGGGTCTATACTAATGGGGGTGGGGTGGTTTGGGGGGGGTTGTCCTAGGGGGTCTACTAATGTGGGGGGGTTTGTCCTGGGGGGGTCTATACCAATGTGGGGTGGGGGGTTGTCCTGGGGGGTCTATACTAATGTGGGGGGGGTTTGTCCTGGGGGGTCTATACTAATGTGGGGGGGGTTTGTCCTGGGGGGGTCTATACTAATGTGGGGGGGTGGTTTGTCCTGGGGGGTCTATACTAATGTGGGGGGGGGTTGTCCTGGGGGGTCTATACTAATGTGGGGGGGGGGTTGTCCTGGGGGGTCTATACTAATGTGGGGGGGGGGTGTTTGTCCTGGGGGGGTCTATACTAATGTGGGGGGGTGGTTTGTCCTGGGGGGTCTATACTAATGTGGGGGGGTTCGTCCTGGGGGGTCTACTAATGTGGGGGGTTTGTCCTGGGGGGTCTATACTAATGTGGGGGGGGTTTGTCCTGGGGGGGTCTATACTAATGTGGGGGGGTGGTTTGTCCTGGGGGGGTCTATACCAATGTGGGGGGGGTTTGTCCTGGGGGTCTATATTAATGTAGGGGTGGTTTGTCCTGGGGGGTCTATATTAATGTAGGGGGGGTTTGTCCTGGGGGGTCTATACTAATGTATGGGGGCTGGTTTGTCCTGGGGGGGTCTATACTAATGTGGGGGGGTTCGTCCTGGGGGGTCTATACTAATGTGGGGGGGTGGTTTGTCCTGGGGGGTCTATACTAATGTGGGGGGGTGGTTCAGCCTGGGGGGTCTATACTAATGTGGGGGGATGGTTTGTCCTGGGGGGTCTATACTAATGTGGGGGGTTCGTCAGGGGGGTCTATACTAATGTGGGGGGGGGGTAGTTTGTCCTGAGGGGGTCTATACTAATGTGGGGGGTTCGTCCTGGGGGGTCTATACTAATGTGGGGGGGGGGGGGTGGTTTGTCCTGAGGGGGTCTATACTAATGTGGGGGGGTGGTTTGTCCTGGGGGGTCTATACTAATGTGGGTGGCGGGCTGGTTTGTCCTGGGGGGTTTATACTAATGTAGGGGGGGTTTGTCCTGGGGGGGTCTATACTAATGGGGGGGTTTGTCCTGGGGGAGCTATACTAATGTGGGGGGGGGTCTGTACTAATGTGGGGGGGGTTTGTCCTGGGGGGGCTATACTAATGGAGGGGGTGGTTTGTCCTGGGGGGTCTGTACTAATGGAGGGGGTGGTTTGTTCTGGGGTTTGTACTAATGTAGGGGGGGAAAGGTTTGTCCTGAGGGGGGGTCTATACTGATAAAGGGGGGTGTTTTGTCCTGGGGGTCTAAACTGATGGGGGGGTCTGTACTGAGGGAGGTATTTATACTTAGTGAAGGGTCTGCACTGACGGAGGGGAGTCTATACTTAATGGAGTGGGGTCTGTACTGAGGGACAACTATAGTTGGTGGAGGGGGTGATACCATGTTTTACTTCACCAGGTGACACCAACCCTAGTGATGCCACTGCAGCTGCGGGCTCTTATTTCCCCTCTCCCTCTCCTCCTCGTGCGCTGCTGTACTAATGAGCGGCGCACTATGTTTCTTCCCCTGCCTTCGTAATGGCCAGGGAAGAAAAAACAAAGGAGCATAGAAAAGGATTGTGGGACATGTGGTCCCAAGGACTGGCAGCCCCATTGTAACACGGAAACTGCAGCCCACACAGCATGCTCAGCTGAATGGGAGAGAGAAACCCAGGAGCACGGGGAAGCTTTCAGGGAAGGGCACCCAGAACTCCAGAGGGAGGGGACAGTGCTGAGAGAACACCATCAGAGAGAGAAAAAGCCACACAGCCTGGCACCATCCCTGGTGGAGAAAGGAATGGAATCATTGCAGGAATACAGATCTGGGCTCTACCCAGCGGAGTCGCCACGGGCAATTCAGAGTGAGCCGACTCCTGATCAGAGGAACCGTTGTTGCTGTATCGCTGGGTCAGGTGATTATTTACTACCATCTCTTGTAACATGTCTGCAGTCTCTGACCATCTCTTGTAACATGTCTGCAGTCTCTGACCATCTCCTGTATTATGTGTGCAGCCTGACCGTCTCCTGTACTATGATTGCAGTCTCTGACCGTCTCTAGTATCATGTCTACAGTCTCCGACCATCTCCTGTACTATGTCTGGGAGCTCTTTCTAATAGACTCTCTAACAGAAGCCCCCTCTGTGTGCATCAGAGAGACTCCCCTCCAGGTCTCATTAGTGTACGCTCTTCCTGTATTTTCTTTATTGGTAAAAGATCATGGGAGGATCCCAGGGTAACGAAGACTTCTTACAGGAACATCTCTGTGTTGAAGTCGTTGTCATAGAAACATTTGTAAAGGGGAGGAGTTGGTAAGATGACCACGCCCACGTGGGGGCGCCAGAAATATTTCTGCACCCAGGCGTCTGTGACCCTAGGATCGGCCCTGTAACAACTTCCTGCATGACTTGGGTGACCACCGACGATTTTGGGGCATCACTTTCCGAAGGGACAGCAACATTCTTGTCCCAATCCACTTGTAGGATCCATCGGGCTAGGGTTGGAGGGACAACCTCGAACAGATGCTCCCCATAAAATAACGATCCAAGGCCCCAACTGTGTAGTCAGGCCAGAGCATTTTCCACAAATCAGTCCTAGGGACTCGTAGCCCCCAGCCATATACAAGGCAAGCTGGCTATTTAGTGCGTACCACACTTCAGTATCCGTCAGGACAGGTTTTCTGCTGCTCGGGGCAAAAGCAGATGCCCGGAGCGTACTTTCCCCAATCCGCCATCTCACTCACGAACTGCGCCATCTCCTTCACTAACCCACAATCAGACGTGGCAGCACTTCCTTATCCTCCTCTGCAGAGCGGGAACTCCTCCCCCTGCCAAAGGATTGGTGCAAGAGTTCTTTGGGAACTGTGGCACCCGCCTTCTTCATGCTGCGGCGTGCCAAAACTGTAATGGAGTCCATTTTGGAGTCTGTATTGACCCTCAGAGCGCTGGCAGGCAGATGCCCCCAGGATGGGCCCAATCTGCGATAGTAGCCCTGGGCATATGACACACATCCACCCAGACAGCCATCCAGGTAGCACAGAACATAGATCACCTGACCTCACCCGAATATATAGGTTCTCCCAGCAGGCCAAGGGATTCAAGTAAACCCCTGCTCATTAGCTGAGATACCCCATATACCCATAACCTGACCTTAGGTTGCCCTTCTCATATCTAGTACCACCAAGTTCCCGGCCACCTAGTGGTATAAGAGAAAAGTGCAACAAGGCCAAACTTAGGGAGAAATCAATAGATCTCTATCAATCCACCAAGATAACTACTCTTGGCAAGTAAATTTGTGAGGAGCTCCCTGACTAAACCCCAGGGGGCTACACTTACTTTCCTGCTCTGTGCAATTGTTTTGCACAGATCTGCCCCGAACCTTCCCTTCTGGAGTCCCCCGCTGGCGATCCTGGCTCCTCTTCCTTTCGGAGTGTTCCCATAGCAACATGTTTGCTATGGAGGCACTCGTGAAGGCTCAATTCCAAGCCAGGCTGTGTCCATCCTGCCCCTCACAGCATTTGACAGACAGCAGCAGAAGCCAATGCCTCAGCTGCTGCCATGTCTCCTGTGAGAAAAGAGCGGGGAAGAGCTGCTGCAGATGGGCACAGCACTGGATCGAGATTGGGCTCAGGTAATTGTTTAAGGAGGGGCTGGGGGGAGTAATATATGAAAGTTTTTTTACCTTAATGCAGACAATGCATTAAAGTAAAAACATTTGCCTTTATAACCACTTTAACTAAAGAAACTGACTGCTTTCATAGAGTCTTTGATCTCCTTGGCTGCTCCTATAGGGCCAACTACATTAATTGCTCCTAAAAGATTAGCTATTTTTCCTGTTTCCTGTATCCTGTGTCCTGTGTCCTGACCCTCTCTCCAGAGTGCATTGAACATAAATAAACCTTTGGAAAAGACTATAGGCTCCATTCACAATCGGTATCTTACCGCATTCCAATATGCGATACTGCACAGTGTTTTTCTAAAAAAAAATCTATTCACTAAAAACGCTACTAAAATACTGCTTGCGCTATTTCTATGAAGTCATGTGGTATTTTAGTAGTGAAAGCCTGTGGTAATTTAATGGCGGCTGTAGCTGCCATCCTTAACCAATTCAATATAGGCCATTTTCACCCCCTTCCTGCCCAGGCCAATTTTCAGTTTTCAGCGCTGTAACACTTTGACAATTGCGATGCAACACTGTACCCAAATTCATTTTTTTCCCCACAAATAGAGCTTTCTTTTGGTGGTATTTGATCACCTCTGCAGTCTTTATTTCTTGCGCTATAAACAAAAGAAGAGTGACAAGTTTGAAAAAAACACAATATTTTTTACTTTTTGTTATAATAAATATCCCAAATTATTTATTTTTTTAAACACATTTTTTCCTCAGTTTAGGTTGATATGTATTCTTCTACATATTTTTGGTAAAAAAAAACGCAATAAGCGTATATTAGAAATGTGGTATTTCCGCGCTACTATGACAATGAACTAATGGTATGAATGGATGGTATGCAGCAACACCGGTGGGTCAAACGGTACCCAGAAATATGTATGTGAAAAATATGAATCATTGAGTTAAGCTGTCAGTAGTCCATACCTACATCAATACAATGCATATAAATTATTGGATATAAAATATAAAACGGTAAAACACAGTGAGGTTATAAGTGACTGATGTGCATAAAATTGCTAAAATCAGATAAAAGTGGTTAAAAGTGAACAGCTGAATAAATGTGCAAAATATGCTAAAAGTCGCATAAATGTGCAAAATTGGTGTAAAATCGCATAAACCGCTAAGCAGCGGACCAAAGGAGGAAATAAAGGGCTATCTAGTGTAGTAGTTTTAATAAAATACTAGTTTATTGCATAAAACACAGATAGAAACTCACATTTGCATGTTAAAATTCAGTCCTGGTAGGGAACGAGCGGCGAGCTCGCGTCTCAAAATGTCACAAACGACACCGGAAGTGACGTTTTGAGACGCGAGCTCGCCGCTCGTTCCCTACCAGGACTGAATTTTAACATGCAAATGTGAGTTTCTATCTGTTTTTTATGCAATAAACCAGTATTTTATTAAAACTACTACACTAGATAGCCCTTTATTTCCTCCTTTGGTCCTCATGGCTTATGCCTGCTGAGCGCTACTTGCTAGTGAAATGGTATCCAGTCCCCAGGGGTATCCAGCCCACACTGCTAGAGAAGGAACAAAAACAGAGGAAGAGGCTTGTGACCAGACCCACATCCTCCCTGAAGTGGCCACAGATCCCCTGGCTCCTGTTCAATGCTGCTTACCTTGCAGCAGTAAGGTAATAATTTAGGACACCCACAGGTGTCAATCATCACCGAAGATCCCCAGCACAGATCACGCAGCATCCTCACTAGCACTGTACTGAAGACCCACCAGCACTACTATAGTCCTTCACGCTGCTGCCAGCAACTTCGCAGAGCCATAGTTTAGCAACATCACTGTTGTATATTTCCTCACAGTCATCTCGCGCCTACGTCTTTTATGAACTTTTATGCATTTTTATGAAATTTTATGCGTTTTTAAAATTTCACATGCGTTTTTTCATGCGTTTATGTATGTTATATTTACAATTTTATGAATTTAAGTCTATTCAACACCTTTATCTCCATCTTCACTTTGCTCACTTCACCGCAAACGCTGCTTAGCGGTTTATGCGATTTTACAGCAATTTTGCACATTTATGCGACTTTTAGCATATTTTGCACATTTATTCAGCTGTTCACTTTTAACCACTTTTATCTGATTTTAGCAATTTTATGCACATCAGTCACTTATAACCTCACTGTGTTTTACCGTTTTATATTTTATATCCAATAATTTATATGCATTGTATTGATGTAGTTATGGACTACTGAGAGCTTAACTCAACGATTCATATTGTTTATGGGAGCGCAACACCACATATTGATTTTTCACAATAAGCGTATATTGATTGGTTTGCGCAAAAGTTATAGCGTCTACAAAATAGGGGATAGATTAATGGAATTTTTATTATTTAATTTTTTTACTAGTAATGGCGGCGATCTGCGATTTTTATCGTGACTGTGACATTGCGGCGGACACTATTTTGGGACCATTCACATTTATACAGCGATCAGTGCTATAAAAAAACACTGACTACTGTATAAATGTTACTGGGAGGGAAGGGGATAACACTAGGGGGTGATCAAGGGGTTAAATGTGTTACCTAGGGAGTGATTCTAACTGTAGGGGGAGGTGACTCACAAGGGAAGGAGACCGATGGGCATTCCTCTCTACTGGGAACACACCATCAGTCTCCTCTCAACTGACAGGACGTGGATCTGTGTGTTTACACACACAGATTCATGGTTCTGCTCTGTTATCGGGCAATTGTGGGTGCCCGGCAGACGTTGCAGCCACATATCGGCTCCCGAGTGACGCGGCTGGCGTGCGCCCCCTAGACGGCCGGGAAGTCGAGGACGTCATATAACGCCCATCCAGGATGGGAGATCCCTCCTGCGGACATCATTTGACAATGGTTGGAATAGTGTAAATAGCTGGTTATTAAGGAGCGGGTGGCCGCTGGCGTCCTTAACAACCAGTAAACAACCCCGCTGACAGCTGAAGACTCATCGGTTGTCAAGGACTAGGTGGGTTCCCGCTCCTTCATAACCATGTTGTTTACTGGTTGTTAAGGATGCTGGTGGCTGCTGATTCCTTAACGATCGCATGCCCGGACCACTACTTATTTACCGCATGCATTTATTTATTTATTTCCTTTTGTGAATTGACTAAACTCCTGTTTTATGCGGTATTTACCAAGCGCTTTTGCTTTATGTGGTAAATATTGCATAAAGCAATAGTGAATTGACATATTTAGGATCACTTGTGGTATTTGGGAAAACAGCTAAATACCGCATGTGATCTTCTTTTGTGAATGGAGCCTTATGGCTACCCACACATAGATTGAAATTTGGAGGGTTTAGCATTGATTAACTGAATTTCAATCTACGTACGGGCAGGGTAGTTGTGCAGAAGTAAATTTACTGATTGACTAAAGCCCCGTACACATGAGCAGAATGTTGAGAGAAATTTGCCGGTGTCTTGCCGAGAAAGTTCCCCCGGCGGATAAGGACCCCCCTGTACTGCGCAGGGGTTGCGCTTGCGCAGTACGAAGCACAATGAAGCCCAACGGAGTTTCAGAAAATAGCCGAAGCTGAACACAATCAGTCAGCTGTACACGGCGCCTGCGCACTACATTCTAACCTATGTCCAGGTTCAAGCCCCACCATCCAAGTGGACATAGAGTTAGAATAAAAATATGCAGAGCGCAGCGAGGCCGTGCCCGAATCGGGACGAGCGTAGCAAGCCCGCGTGGGGCCCTGTTACAGGCACCGTGTACAGCTGATTCACTGTCTTCTCCTTCGGCTATTTCCGGCGGCTTCGTTGTGCTTCGTACTGTGCACGCGCTGCGCCTGCGCAGTACAGGGGGGTCCTTATCCGCCGAGGGGAACTTTCTCGGCAGAAAACCGGTTCAAAAAAAAAAAGGTCCGACATCCTGCCCATGTATATGATGGTCTGTTCCACAGAAACTGTCCGTTTGGCCGGCTTCTGTCGGACGTGCATGCTGGAAAACATCTGGAAAGCATCTGACCAACTCGCGAACAGCGCTCTCAGCCAATGGCAGGGAGCGCTGATCGGAGGGTTCAGAACACAACAGCTCAGAGGGGGTGAGGATTGCTGTACTAACCTCCCATGGTTAAGTATAGTGTCTCCTGACAGTTTTTTTCAGTTCAACCCGAAAAAAAAACGATTGCCGCGTACACACGGTCGGAATTCTCGTCGGAAAAAGCTCTGATGGTTTTCCCGTCGGAATTCAGGCGGAATTTCGCTCAAGCTATCTTGCCTACACACGGTCACACCAAATTCCGACGATCAATAACACCGCGGCATACAACACGTTCGATAGCACTATTCAAGGGAAGTTTAATACTTCTGAGCATGCGTCAAATTGTTTCCGAGCATGCGTCAGGACTTTGCGTGTCGGAATTGCATACACACGATCAGAAAATCAGATAGAAAGGTTTTCCGTAGGAAAAATTAAGAACAGGTTCTCAATCCAAAGTCCGTCGGAAATTCCGACAGAAAAAGACCGATGGGCATACACACGGTCGGAAAATCCGATGAAAAGCGCCCATCGGACTGTTTCCATCGGAAATTCCGACCGTGTGTACGCGGCATAATTGTGTGTACCCAGCTTTATGTGCAACCGCCCTGTCAAATTTTTGTTGTTTGATCAGCGACAGCAGGAAGACTACAGAATAAAATAGCTCAGCAGGGAGGATTCCTCCATCTACCTTGAATGTGTAGATGGGGGAAATTAATCTTTTTTTTTTTTTTGTTCAACCCACCGGTTGAACGAAAAAAAAAAAGACTCATCAATGGCCCCATACACACTATTAGATTTTCTGCAGATTTTTGTCTTCAGATTTACCAAAACCATGTAGTGCAAGGGCCGGCCTGATTGCATACAAATTGAAACTCTTAAGATTTGATCTCATATTATATGGTTTTGGTAAATCTGAAGACAAAAGTCTGCAGAAAATCTAATAGCGTGTATGGGGCTTTACAACTCATGCACACAGTCATAGAAGTAAATGACTATACAGTACGTTGCCACACTCAGGTACTTGCCAATGCTTTTTTGCATTGCCGTTTACATGTGTATGTGTTGATGACACATTCCCCAAAATGTGGATGTTCTGCATTTGGGGAATTCATCACGTAAGTGGGTGTGTAAACACCAATGCAAAAAACCACCAGACTTTCCCCGAGTATGGCCTTGTAGCACATATATGCGGCCCCATGGATAAAGACCCACTTCTGCGAAGCCGCATCTATCTGTGCGCTCAGCAGGAACGGATTAACATACAATGCAGGAGGACGGTTTCTAAATGTTGAACCCTTTGTTAGGACAGACAGTGTTCAGATCTAGTTTACAGCTGATAATAAAGAACTGCAAACACAATACAGACAGGGTTAATTATGTTAAACCTTACTCCACAGCCCCCCTCCTAAACATTACAAAGCACAGAGAGCATGGAAGACTTTTTTTAGCAAGTAAAAAACAATAAAAAAACAGTGGGTTGAAGGAAAAAAAAAAAAAAAAAAAAAAAAACTTGATTCCCCCATCCACACTTTCAATGTGGATGGGGGAATCCACCCTGCTGAGCCTTTATATTCTGAATACTTAATTAGGAAGACTTCCCCGCCTTCGGAATACACTGATCAGGCCAAATCTGGTGGCGCTGATCGAGTGGAAATTCTCCAACAGGGCAGTTGTACAGAAGTCGATTGGTAGATTGACTTCTGTACAACCACCCTGTCCATTGATGGATCGAAATTTGTTTGGTTCCTGCTGAACTGGCTGAATTTCAGTCCATCTATGGCCAGCTTAAAGAGGAGTTCCGCACCCCCCCCCCCCACCAAAAAATCTAAAGTCAGCAGCTACAAACACTGTAGCTGCTGACTTTTAATATGAGGACACTTACCTGTCCAGGGATCCCGCTATGTAGACACAATAGCCGATTTTCTGATTGGCTCTCAGGCATTGGCGTCCGCAGAACTTTTTTCAGGAGGGGGCATCATTTTAGGGTCACCCATGCACCGCCCCTTTTCGACAATGTAATTTTCACATTATTATGGTCAGAGTCTGAAGACATATTACAGTCCTTAGGATAAGTAATGGATAATGGCCAACAGGCCCTCTTACCAGACCCAGCGAAACTACAGCAGTGATCCCTCCGGCTGGACGATCGCTCACTCTGGGTTCCCTGGGGGGCGTCTCTGGTCAGTAGTGTAGCATGTCTGTACCCTGGTAGTAGCTCAGTCTTTCTCTCTCTGGTGGCGCTGGGCAGCGTGGCGCTCTCTCTGGCTTCCACCCAGCACACTCCTCGTTCTTTGTCCTGTAGAACTCTCTCCCTCAGCTTTATTCCAGTCTGCAGTCTCTCAATCTCTCTCTTGATCAAGCTGTAGCCTCCTCCCTGTGGAAAATGGGGCCGCCAATCTTTGTGACCACATGTCCCATGATGCTAGTCGTCTTTGATTGGCCCTCAGTTATGGCAATTGGGAAGGAACGGTGCAGGCAGGAAGCTGGGCAGGGGGAACCTGATGAGAGCTGCTGTCTCTTCTCCCTGAAAGGATATAGGGGGGGGCGAGTGGGGGAAACCTCCGATAGCCGCAGCTCGCCTTTCTCGTGTCACAGCGCCGCCGAGTTCTCTGCTGGACTGAGCAGTGAAAAGAGCCGAAGTCACACTACACTGATGGGGGGCTTGACAGCACCCCACTGGCGGGTGGCACCCGGGTGCGGGCTGCCTGCACCCTGATAGCGACGCAACTGTGCTGAATTTAAGATCCAATCCCTGATTCCAGGGGGGGCACTTGACCCCCCTTGCCCCTACCTGCGGATGCCCATGCTCTCAGCTGCTGCCGCCGCCATTCACCATTCGCTGTAAGGGAAACCGGCAGTGAAGCCTTTCGGCTTCACAGCCGGTTCCCTGCTTCGCATGCACAAAGCGCACTGTGCTTTCTAACTGGCCCGGTAGCGAAGGAAGGAGGAGGGAAGCCGAGGTTGCTGCGGAAGTGGGTGATGGGTACCTGTCAAAAACAGGTGCCCGCTCCCCCCTCAAATGTGGCACCAGAGAGGGGGAGGAGGCAGATAAGCGGAGCTTCCACTTTTGGGAGGAACTCTGCTTTATGTTGCATTGCCCAGGTTGTGTACTCCAATCTGTGAGTGTATCAATGGCTGACTTATTGTGTATACAGAACTGGGCATCACAACTCATTTCAGCTGCCACTTATCAGAAGAAAAAACAGAGTGCAGGAAGTGTCCTGTCTCTTGCTGGGGCTTTGCAGGAATAGTAGATGATGGACATTGTGTGATAATGCTCAGGGTCATTCATAGGGATAAGTTGCTGATTTGTTTGTTAAAGATAATGGCTGCTAAATGGGTGGTCTAGCAATTAACACTTGATGCACAGGGATCTGTCATACCCAACCTAAAAGGCGAATACACAAATGTTCAAATGTGAAACATGCTTTTACTTCCCTTTTACTTCCCACTTGTATTAGGAATACAATTGGCACATGAAAATTGCGCTAACCTTTTCAGGGCCCTCCTACAGAATTTTACAAAAAACTATAGCTCCATAGAAATCTACACCGCAGTTCTGTCAAGTCACCTAATATTTTGGGGTGGTTTTCCTGGAACCTCAAGGCTGAACTCAGGGCACAAAAATATATATATAAAAAAAAAAAAAATGATATCTATAAATAAAGAATATACCTCAATAGCCACAAAGCATTTCAATCAAATTTGTGTGTGCCAAACACTTTTGTACACCCAGATATTACCTTGTAAAAGAAGAAGTGTCCTGTATATCTGTATATATCATAACATGAGTTAACATAACATTTATATTTCAGAGGGTATTTTTTATTTTATTGGCAAGTACAGCGTGCGGACATATAAAAAAAAAAAACAATAAACTGTATTTTTTTTTTTTTTTTTTTTGGGCATATGCCAAAAAAAAAAAAAAAAAAAAACAATACAGTTTATTGTTTTTTTTTTTTATATGTCCGCACGCTGTTCTTGCCAAAAAAAAAAAAAAAAACCCTCTGAAATATAAATCCTGAAGGACTAATCTACTAAACAAAAGCCCACTATATATTTGTTTTATTTTCCCAAAAAATGCCAAAAAAAAAAAAAAAACAATACAGTTTATTGATTTTTTTATATGTCCGCACGCTGTACTTGCCAAAAAAAAAAAAAAAAACCCTCTGAAATATAAATCCTGAAGGACTAATCTACTAAACAAAAGCCCACTATATATTTGTTTTATTTTCCCAATACACACTGACAATATGGCTGCTTTGAGCCCACATAAGGCCTCATTCACATGGACATTTGGAAGCACTAATGTAAAATCCTAGCATCATTGTGTGGGTAATGTTTGGCCCCTGTGTGGGCAATTTTGTATGCTAATAAAAAATTTAATAAAATTGATTTTGCAAAAAAAAAAATAAAAAATCCTGGCATCATTGCACGCCCAGGGAGCCGCAGCTCGACGTAGAAGCGAATGGCTGTATCCGCCGTACTTGAATATACACCAATGTTTTCATGCATAGGCATAAACCTGTGCATGTGTGTATTATGTATTCTCTGAAGACAGATTTTACACCTTCAGGGAATATGTCAAACACACATGCATGTTTTTACGCCCATGAGTGAAAGCATCGGCATTTACCTGCGTGCAGCCATGTATGCACTTCTATGGTGGGCTGTACACAGCACCTATGCTTCACCAGGCACAGAAAAATTACAGAATTGTACCCTACACTGTAAAAAATATTGTGCTGGGTCTACTCAAAAAAAAACGAGGCAACTATTTGCATCAGCTTTTTAAGTACTGTCAACTAAACTTATTTTTATCTGACTCATTAGACTTTTCATGTTTTCAACGTTGTTGTTTTAAGTATAGCCAACTCAATATTTTTCATTTTATAGACCATAGTGTTTTAAAGTGGGGTTGCACACACAAAAAAAAAATAAAAAAAATCATTAATATTCCTAAAAAAAAATGTAAAAAAAAACATTTGGAATTATTTTTTTTAAACTCACCTCTAAGTGGCTGTTGCTAGGGGGTCCCTCATAGTCTGCTTCCTTCAGTGCCTGGGCTGGTGACATCACTTCCCCTCTGCGCAGGAAGGGCTCAGCTCTGCCCCCTCCCTCCTGTCAATCATCTGGGACACGTGACAGGTCCCAGATGATTACGTGGCCACTCACGGCGCGTGGCGCCGCTCGCGCATGTGCAGTGGGTGCCCGGCTGTGAAGCCACAGCCAGGCGCCCAAAGTTACAATGCCGGCGTCGGCGAACGGAGAAGGGGACGAGCGGGGCTTCGATACCCGGCATCGCTGGACCCTGGGACAGGTAAGTGTCCGATTATTAAAAGTCAGCAGCTGCAGTATTTGTAGCTGCTGACTTTAAGTTAGGGGTACATACCTTAAAGCGGAGTTCCACCCAAAAAAGGAACTTCCGCTTTAAGGGAGGGTGACCCCCTGACATACCACATTTGGCATGTCATTTTATTTGGGGGGGGGGGGGGGGGGTGGATACCCTCTTATTAGAGGGTCCCAGCTCCCACTTCCTCCCAGCGCACCACAGCACCAGAAGCAAGTTCACCTCTCCCCCCTCCTCTCGGCAATCATCTGGGACACGTCACAGGTCCCAGATGATTGGCCAGCCAGTCACGGCGCGCCGCATGGCTCGCGCATGGGCAGTGGGTGCCTGGCTGTGAAGCCACAGCCGAGCGCCCACAGTGACAATGGCGGTGCCGCAGAGAGGAGGGGGAGACGAGCAGGGCTTTGTACGCCCGCATCACTGGACCCTAGGACAGGTAAGTGTCCGATTTATTAAAAGTCAGCAGCTGCATTATTTGTAGCTGCTGACGTTACATTTTTTTTTTTTTAAGCGGAACTCCGCTTTAACTTGTCTGGAACTATAGTTTTAAGTAAAGCCAACTCAATTTTTCCAGTTTATAGAAAAGTTAAAGTTAGGAACACATTTCCTCACTTATTTCAAGTACTTATATTGCACCGTCAATTTACAGAGCGCTTTAACTTGTAACTTGCTAATTTTTTTTAAGTTGGTAAAACTTATTTTCCAAATGTATCTGAGATATGTTTGAAGGTTTTTTTATAAAAAATCAACACAATAATATGTTTTTTTTTTTTTTAAAGAAATAGTCTCATGAAACAGGCTTTCAAAACAAATTAACATTTATTATGTATAAAGTGTTACAAATGTGATATTATTAAATAAGCATCAAATGTAAGGCTACATGCCCACGGACGTTTTAAAAAATGGTCTGTAAAGCCAGTACAGACGCCAGTTCAAAACTCGATTTTATCTGCGTTTTGCATTGAATTAAATCTACGTTACTCTGCACTGGCTTTCAGCCTCGTTTCTCTGTCTCTATTCAAAATCAATGCTTCCCTATGAGAGCCCATTGATTTGAATAGAGATCGCACCAGAAGTCGGATCAAGAGGATCCGACTTGCGGTGCGACTTGTGTGCTGAGAATCTTGAGGGGGGGGAACTCAGCGAAAATGTAAAAAAAAATTTGCGTGAGGTTCCCTCAAGATGATACCAGACCCTTCAGTCTGGTATGGATCTTAAGGGGAACCCCCCATACCAAAAAGAAAAATGGCGTGGGGGTCCCCCCAAGATCCATACTAGACCCTTATCTGAGCACGGATAAATTACTTTAAAAACCTGTGTAGTGTGTTTTTTTTTTATTGACACTTTGTTTCCCCAGATGAATGGGTAGGGGTACTCTGTACCCCATACTCATTCACATAGGGTGGGGGGCCGGGATCTGGGGGCCCCCTTATTAAAGGGGGCTCCCAGATTCCGATAAGCCCCCCGCCCACAGACCCCAACAACCAACGGCCAGGGTTGTCGGGAAGAGGCCCTTGTCCTCATCAACATGGCGACAAGGTGCTTTGGGGTGGGGGGCAGGGCCCCCCCTGCCCCAAAGCACCAACATGTTGAGGGCATGTGGCTTGGTATGGTCCGGGAGGGGGGGGACTCGCTCGCCCCCCTTTCCTGACCTTCCGGGCTGCGTGCTCGGATAAGGGTTTGGTATGGATTTTGGGGGGACCCCCACGCCATTTTTTTTTTGGTGTGGGGGGTTCCCCTTAAGATTCATACCAGACCGAAGGGCCTGGTATCGTCTTGGCGGGAACCTCACGCAAATTTTTTTTTAATTATTTTCGCTGGGTTCTCCCCTCAAGATTCTCAGCACACAAGTCGGATCCTCTGTTGCGACCTCTATTCAACTCAATGGACTCCCATAGGAAACAATTGATTTTGAATAGAGACAGAAACGCCGGAATGAAGCTTAATACAGCATTAAGCCTCGTTAAATCGCGTTTAACACCTTTTGCCGGCGTCTGATGTTTTTACAGCTCTAGCGCTGGAGCCTCATAACGCACTGGTCCTGTTTTTTTTTTTTTTGCAGCTTAAAAACGGCTATGCCATTTACAGCTCAAAAATGCCATGGTGGGTATGAGGCCATAGGCTAACACGGAGAGGCGTTTTTAAGCTGCAAAAAATGCTCAAAAACGTGGCTGTAAAAACGTCCGTGGGCATGAGGCGTAAATGTAAACATTTAAAAAAGAAAAAAAATGCCCCTTTTCAGCGAAGTCAAATCAAGCTGAAACACGCACATGTATATATAGTATATCTGTAAAGAACATTGAATACAGTTACATTTTAACCACTAAGGATTTGCCCCATTTTTTGCGATACGGCCCTGTGTCACTTTAACTGACAATTGCGCGGTTGTGCGATGCTGTTCCCAAACAAAATCAACGCCCTTTTTTCCCACAAATAGAGCTTTCTTTTGGTTGTATTTAATCACCTCTGCGTTTTTAATTTTTTGCGTTATAAACAAAAAAAGACAGACAATTTTGAGAAAATATATTTTTTTTTATTTTCTGCTACAATACAAATCAAAAAAAATGTAAAAAAAAAAAATTTACTCATCAGTTTAGGCCGATATATATTCTTCTACATATTTTTGGTAAAAAAAAATCGGAATAGGCGTAAAATGATTGGTTTGCGCCAAAGTTCTGTGATTTTTTAGCGGGACTGCGACATTGCGGTGGACAAATCTGACCCCAATTACACTTTTTGGGGACCAGTGACATTATTACATTGATCGGTGCTATAAAAATGCACTGATCAATGTATAAATGACACTGGCAGGGAAGGGGTTAACACTAGGGGGCGATCAAGGGGTTAAAGCGGGATTCCACCCTAAAGTGGAACTCCCGCTTTTCGGAACCCTCCCCGCCTCCGGTGTCACATTTGGCACCTTTCAGGGGGGAGGGGGGTGCAGATACCTGTCTAAGACAGGTATCTGCACCCACTTCCGGCATAAACTCCCACGGGAGTTTACGCAAGTTCCTGTCCCGGCGCGCTGTCTGCCGGGACACACACGTGTCCCGGCAGACAGCGCTGAAGATTCTCATTGCGCCGCGCGACTCGCGCATGTGCAGTAGGGAATCGGGAAGTGAAGCCACTTCCTGATTCCCTCACCGAGAATGGCGCCGGCTACAGCAGAGAGCCGAGCGATCGATCGGCCTCTGCTGCCGACACCGCTGGACCCTGGAACAGGTAAGTGTCAATTTTTTAAAAGTCAGCAGCTGCAGTATTTGTAGCTGCTGGCTTTTAATTTTTATTTTTTCAGTACAGTCCCGCTTTAAGTGTGCTTCCTGGGTGTGTTCTAACTGTAGGGGGGATGGGCTCACTGGGACATGACAGAGATCACTGTCCCCGATCACTGGGAACAGAAGATCTCAGAAGAAGACAACAGAAGACATGTCATCTGGCAGAACGGGGAATCGCCTTGTTAACATAGGCAGATCCCCGTTCTGCCTCTGTATACTGCGAACGTGGGTCACCAGCGGACATCGAGTGCGCAAAGACCAACGTACACCTACGGCGGTTTGCACATGTGAGCCGACCTGCCGCAGTATGACGACGGTGGCTGGTCGGCAAGCGGTGGTTAAAGTGTGAACTTTTAAAGATCGATTCCCCACATCTAGCCCTAAAAGGATCTTGTGAAAAACTTCAAAGGTATATTTTAAGTTTTCAGGGTAGCTCAGGCTTTTTTGCCCACAAATAGAGCTTTCTTTTGGTGGTATTTGATCACCTTTGATTACGTCCTGGTGGATCCAATGGCCAGTACACACAATAAGAAAATCAGACAAAAATTTCCGTAAGAGGAACAATCGGTTGATTATTTGTTCGTTAGTATATTGCTTTCGACAGCTGACTAAAGGCTTGTTCATATGTGTGGCCAGGGGCGGACAGACCATTCGGCCACTCGGGCACTGCCCGAGGGCCCTGGGCCACTATCGGGCCCCATCAGGGTTGCCAGCCTCATTAAAACCAGGGACCGTATGTAAAAATCATTTTTTTTTACATCTGTCTCTGAAATGTCCCTAACCGACATCCTTTTGGTCTAAAAATCCCGAGATTATAGCTGCCCCACCTCTCCAGTACCTTCTCAGCCAATAGAAGCATGTCTGTGTATACTGTGTGATTGTATACTGTGTGTGTGTATACTGTGTGGCCCCATAATCTCTGATTGCCTGGGGGCCCCACAATCTCCTATTGCCCGGGGGCCCCATGAGTTGTCAGTCCGCCCCTGTGTGTGGCTATATTGCACATGTCTAAAAAGTGATCTGCATTTGACAGGCTGTAAATAGGGAATATGTTGCTTACTCAGTCCCTGTTTTAACCCTTAAAATGCCAACCCACTGTGCAGTAACCGCATGCATTACTTGTGGTTGTGCCGTGGCCCCATTAACAGTACTGACTGCCTTTAGTTGTACTTTAGCAGCCTGCTCACACCAGTCCGCACTTGTTATGCTCTTTATGACGAGAATGTGCTATGCTATATGTAGGCGCAGTGTAATGTGTTATTACAATGCATTGCTGTTGTTTTTATTTTTTTATTTTAGGCCCTATTCACACCTGAGTCATTTTCTGCTTGACGCTTGAAACTGTAAAACGATCAACAAGGCAAATCCCATTCATTTCAATGGCCGCCGTTCATTTCTAAGCATTCTGTCATTTGCAGCAAAATGCCTGTCACTCAAAAAAGTACATGGCAGATTGAACCCTATAAACGTCAATGGGAACGCCACAAAACGCACAACATGCGCATTTTATGAGCATTTTATTGCACATTTTCTGTGCAAACAGCAGCTCTCCATCCCTAATCTCCTCCACCCCTCTGCCACCTAGTGCTTTCTATTGGCTAAACAAAGACACCTGAAGATGTAAAATGCTTGCAATAAACTTCCAAAATTGATAAAAAACGCTCAAATAAAAACGCTGAAAATTGCTCCTATCAGGTGTAAATGCCTCCTAAGCCCTGGTTGAACTGTTAAGTCGCATGGCAAGTCGCATCCCATTTGCGGCAATGGAACCGTACAAATCGATTCGATTGAAGTCGCAGAGACTTCGAAAAAGGTTCTTGCACTATTTCTATGCATTTTAAGTGTGACTTGCATTGACACCTGTTAAATGAAGTTGCACAGATGTCAGCAAGCCGCACATGAAATTGCGCTGAGAGTCGGCTTTGATGGCTAAGGCCCCGTTCACATGACGGTGTAGCGGGGACAAGCAATTTCGTTGAGCGATTTGCACGAGATTTTGCATGCCACAAAGGGCCAGGCCATTCACTTGCATGGGCTGCACTACGTGCTTTTGTCACCTGCAGTTCCTGATTCTTTTCGGGTGGCAAGCTTCACGTGATTTTGAATAGCACGACAATTGTGGCACAACCGCATCCATTTGGGGTGCCATTAGGGGATAATGGCACCCAAACGCTCGCTGCGCAGTCATCGTCGTGCTATTTGTAATTGTGGGCAGAATCGTGACAATTCTGCCTGCCATTCCAAATCACAAAGTGTGGATTAAGCCTTATGCCGCGTACACACGAGCAGATTTTCCGTCAGGATGTTTTTTCTGACGGAATTCCGCTCAAGCTTGGCTTGCATACACACGGTCACACAAAAGTTTGCTGAACTTTCGAACGTCGAGAACGCGGTGACGAGGTGCCGAGAAAATGAAGTTCAATGCTTCCGAGCATGCGTCGAATTGTTTCCGAGCATGTGTAGGAATTTTGCGCGTCGGAATAGCTACAGACAATCGGAATTTCCGATTGGAACTTTTTCCAACCGAAAAATTGAGAATATGCTGGAATTCGGCCAGCAAAAATCCGATGGAGCATACACGGTCGCATTTTCTGACCAAAAGCTCTCATCGATCTTTTGCTGGCCAAATTTCCGATCGCGTGTACGCGGCATTATTGAAGCATCACAAAATGACAATTTTATTCAGCTCTATGTACAACACTACATGCCGAGGTGTGTTGTTGTGTGTTGCGCTGTGTGAAACAAGGCACTTTTTTTTTTCTATGTCTTTGTGCAGCTAGTGTGAGCGAACCCTTAATATACGAAGAACCACCATCTTGTAATTTAGCATGAAAGTGAAAAGCGTGTTCTTCAGTAAAGAAGGCAGGTGTGAAAACGCTTTTTTTTTTTTATTTTTGTGTGAGAAAAGTGTGGTTTTATAGGATTGCGTCCTAAAGAGAAGAGACGCAAAAATTGCAGGAGAATCACATCGCGTTTGGGGTGCCATTAAGGGATAATGCCACCCAAACACATGTTGTGCAGTGTTCGCCATACGATTCCAAAATCGCAAAGTGTGAATGGTGCTTTATTGAAGTGTCACAATAGGACAATTCATTAAGCTCTCTGCACAACACCACACCTGCAGCACAATAAGGCTACTTTCACACTGAGGCGCTTTACAGGCGCTATAGCGCTAAAAATAGCGCCTGCAAAGCACCTTTCCTGTCACTCCAGTGTGAAAGCCAGAGTGCTTTCACACTAGAGCGGTGCGCTGGCAGGACGCTAAAAGAAAGTCCTGCAAGCTGCATCTTTGAGGCGCTTTAGGAGCAGTGTATACACCGCTCCTAAAGCGCCCCTGCCAATTGAAATTAATGGGCAGCGCCAGCAAAGCGCCGCTGCATCAACGCTTTCCCGGAACTTTTAAGCCTTTTTTGGCCATTAACAGGGGTTAAAAGCATCCCGCTAGCAGCTGAAAAGCGCAGGAAAAACAATGGTAAAGTGCCCGCCCCGGTGTGAAAGTGCCCTAAGTGTGTTGTGTTGTTGTGTGTTGTGCTGTGTGAAAATGTTGGCATGCTGCATTCATACGCAACGCACCTGTATGGTGTGAACAGGGAAAATAGAAGACAATAAGACCCCTTTCACACTCAGGCAGTTTTCAGGCATTTTAACACTAGAAATAGCGCCTGTAAAGCACCTGAAACCTGCCTCCTATGCCGCCCGACATTAGAAAAAGTCCTGCAAGCAGCATCTTTGTGTTTATATACAGTGCTCCCAAAGCGCCTGAAAAACGATTTGGAAGCGCCGCAACACGGGCGTTTTTTAACCCCTTCTTTGGGATTAAAAGCTCCCCGCTAGTGGCTGAAAAGCGCTGCTTAAACATCGGTTAAGCGACACTAAAACGAGCGACTCTCTACCGTTAACGCACCGGCTGCCCCAGTGTGAAAGGGGTCTTATTTTTTCTATATCTTTGTGCAGCTGTTGTGAACGAGCCCTTAATATACAAATTGCCCTCGTATTGTATTTTAGCTTGAAAAGAAAAGCGTATTCTTCCATAAATAAAACAGGGGTGAGAAAGTGTTTTTTTTTCTTCTTTTGGTATGAGAAAGTGTCTTTTTCTGTGGGTGTGAGAAGTGTGTGGCTTCATAGGATTGCTTCCTGAGGAGAAGAGATGCGAAAATTGCGGCAGAATCGCATTGCATTTGGGGTGCCATTAAGGCCTCTTGCCCACTGCAGCTTGAAAAAGCTCAGTACAGCTTTTTTTTTTTTACTGAGCTAAAATACAGCCCATGAATTGTAATGTGCCTATGCATACAGGCACGTAAACAAGCACATAGTAAAAAAAAAAAAAAAAAAAAAATAGAAAGATCTGTTTTTAGTCAGTAATTTACGCCTCATGCGTGAACATGCATGCAAATACGTGCAAATAGCCATTTACATATTGCACAGAACAAGAACGACAGAATAAGTTTGCGTGCATTCGCGCAAAAATGCTTGCGTGCATGCAAAATTGCGCGAACACGAAAATGCGCATAAATACGCGCAAATACATACAAAATACATCTGAAAAAGTAGAGGCTCAAACAGGAGTATCATGTGTGAGAGGCCTAAGGGATAATGGCTTCCACATGCGTGTTGTGCAGCGATCATAATGCCACCTTATTGAAGCGTCACAAAAGGACTATTCATTCAGCTCTATGCACAACGCCACGCTGAGGTGTGTTGTAAAGTGTTGTGTGTTGCACTGAGTGAAAATGTTGACATGCTGCATTCATACTCACATGCCCTGAATATATAAATATATATATATATATATATATATATATATATATATACAGTATATAATATATTCTTTCGGAAATAAGACAGGTGAGAGAAAAAGTGTCATTTTTTTTTTGGTGTGGGGAAAGTGTTTTTATTTTTTGTTGGTGTTAGAAGTGTGGTTTCATAGGATTGCGTCCTGAGGAAAAGATACGTGACAAGACGTGGCAGAATCGCATTGCGTTTGGGGTGCCATTAAGGGATAATGGCACCTAAACGCAAGTTATGCAGCGATTGCTATGCGATTCCAAGTTGTGAAGTGTGAATGGCGCCTTATTGAAGCGTCACAAGAGGACAATTTATTCAGCTCTATGCACAACGCCACACTGCGACACGCCCAGTTGTGTTTTACACAAGTGTTGTGTGTTGCACTGAGTGAAAACGTCATGCTGCATTCATACGCAACGCATGCCCTTATTATGCCATCGTATTGTATTTTAGCATAAGTACAAAGAATATTCTTCCCTAAATAAGACAGGTGTGAGAAAAGTGATTGATTTATTTTTCTTTTTTGTGTGAGAAATGTGTCTTTTTTGTTGTTGGTGTGAGATTGTGTACTGAGGAGAAGAACAATTGCAGCAGAATCGCATTGCGTTTGGGGTGCCATTAAAACATAATTAAGACATTAAGAGATAATGGCACCCAAACGCGCGTTGTGCAGAGATCACCACGCGTTTCCAAATCGTAAAGTGTGAATGGCGCTGTATTGAAGCATCCCAAAAGGAGAATTCATTTTAGCTCTATGTACAACGCCACACTGCGACACGTAGGGGGTTATTTACGAAAGGCAAATCCACTTTGCACTGCAAGTGCACTTGGAAGTGAAGTCGCTCTAAATCTAAGGGGTAGATCTGAAATGAGTGGAAGCTCTGCTGATTTTATCATCCAATCATGTGCAAGCTAAAATGCTGTTTTTTATTTTCCTTGCATGTCCCCCTCGGATCTACAGCGACTTTACTTCCAAGTGCACTTGCAGTGCAAAGTGGATTTTCTTTTAGTAAATAACCCCCGTAAAGTAGTAAAGTGTTGTTGTGCTGAGTGAAAATGTTGACACGCTGTATTTATACGCAATGCATGCCCTTATTATATGAACTGTCATTGTATTGTATTTAGGCATGATAAGCACAAAACGCATTCTTCTGTAAAAAAGGACGGGTGTGAGTAAAGTGGGGTTTTTTTTTTTTATGTGAGAAAGTTTTTTTTTTCTTTTTTGGTGTATGAAAAGCGTGTTTTCGTAAGATTGCGTCCTGGAGAAGAGAGGGAAGGAGTGTGGTGAAGCAGCTTTGGCCTTTTATGTATACAGATCAACCTTTCTGCTTTCACAGGGACACAGAAAAGTGTAATTTTTGTTGGTGTGACAAAAGTGTCGTTTAATAGGATCGCGTCCTGAGGAGAAGAGACGCGACAGAGAAGCGCACCATGAATAGGACCATTAAGGCATAATGGCACCCAAACGCATGTTGCGCAGCGATCGCTTTATTCATACGCATGTTTCGCAGCAATCGCTGTATTCATATGCATGTTGCGCAGCAATCGCTGTATTCATATGCATGTTGCGCATCGATTGCTGTATTCATACGCAACGCATGCCCTTTTTTTATGTATCACCATCGTATTGCATTTTAGCATGAAAAGTACAAAACGTATTCTTCCATAAAAAAAGTACAGGTGTGAGTTTTTTTTTTTTTCGTTTTTTATGTGAGAAAGGTGGCTTTTTTTTTTGGTGTATGAAAAGCGTGTTTTCGTAAGATTGCGTCCTGGAGAAGAGAGGGAAGGAGTGTGGTGAAGCAGCGTTGGCCTTTTATGTATACAGATCAACCTTTCTGCTTTCACAGGGACACAGAAAAGTGTAATTTTTGTTGGTGTGACAAAAGTGTCGTTTAATAGAATCGCGTCCTGAGGAGAAGAGACGCGACAGAGAAGCGCACCATGAATGGGGCACCATTAAGGCATAATGGCACCCAAACGCACGTTGCGCAGCAATCGCTGTATCCATACGCACGTTGTGCAGCGATTGCTGTATTCATACGCACGTTGTGCAGCGATCGCTGTATTTATACGCACGTTGCGCAGCAATCGCTGTATTCATACGCGCGTTGCGCAGCGATTGCTGTATTCATACGCACCTTGCGCAGCGATCTCTGTATTCATACGCACGTTGCGCAGCGATTGCTGTATTCATACGCACGTTGCACAGCGATCTCTGTATTCATACGCAACGCATGCCCTTTTTTTATGAATCGCCATTGTATTGTATTTTAGCATGAAAAGTACAAAATGTATTCTTCCATAAAAAAGGACAGGTGTGGGTAAAGTGTTTTTTTTTTTTTTTTTTTTTTTTTATGTGAGAAAGGTGCCTTTTTTTTTTGGTGTATGAAAAGCGTGTTTTGGTAAGATTGCGTCCTGAGGAGAAGAGAGGGAAGGCGTGTGGTGAAGCAGCGTTGGCCTTTTATGTATACAGAGGAGCCTTGCTGCTTACACAGGGACACACCCATACTGCCAGTGTCTTGTTACTAAAACCTTGTAGAAACCCAGGAGGGGGCTGGAACAGCTCAATCCTCCTCAGCTGCCTGTCTATTGGCCCTGCCCGCCCCCCACCCTCTGGGCACATTTTGGGAGGAGAATGGTACAGGGGGATGGAAAGTTCTTTGCAGTCTGATTTTTTTTGTAACAGGGCGGAAAGTTTTCTCCAGGCTGTAAGAGAGGATTAGGCAGGCTTTCCCCTCCTGGAGCTACTGAACTTGCTATACTGGTAAAGGACTGGTGCTCACATCTCACAAGCTTTGCTCTTTTCTCAGTCTGATCATTGTTTATAAGACCTTCTCCTATTTGTGTACCCAACAGCTGGCTGGTCGCTGGAAGCGAAGATCGCACAACATGATGGCGAGGCTCCCTGTTCTCTTCTGTCTGCTGTTCCTCATTACAGGGATCAGAGGTAAGATCACCTGAGAGGATCGCCAAGCTTTACCACCACCATACGTCTCTTTATCTCAGACATGCAACTGCCATTTTCATATATCATTGCACTTAATACCAATAACTGCCACTTTTTTTTTTTTTTTTTTTTGGTAATAAGGTTCCTTATCCTGGTGTGTTGGCTTTGTGAATGGAGCCTGTTGTGTTCACGTGTGTGTGTGTGTGTGCGAGCGACAGGCTGGAGCTCTCCCTTTGTGTACGCCGTTCGATTTGCATGCTTTGGGTAGAGCAGCTGACAACTGTTTAGGGCTTTCTAAATATAACCGGTGTGTGTGTGTGTGTGTGTGTGTATGTGGATCTGTTTGAAAGCGATGCCCCTCCACCCTGCAGTGTGTGAATGCCAGCTCTTTGTCTCATCCGCCTGCAGATGGGTGGGGCACCTGGTCATTGTATAGGTGTACAAGGGGATTCCAGCGAGTTCTGTGTTGAGGGAGGTGAGCCCCCCCCAGGCTCATCATGTCTTCCTCCAACAATAGGTAACGAGGTGTGTGTGCCGCTTCGCTTGTATACATACCTCTGTTCCAGAAGATACTGTCACGTTTGACAGGAAGAATTATTATTATAATAATATTATTATTATTATTATTATTATTATTATAATAATATTATTATTTTCAGGATTTGTAGAACGCCAACTGTTTGTGCCATGCTTTACAAAATAAATGGAGACCATACAATAATATACAAGAGGGTCAATGTTATGGGAGAACGGTTTGCTATATTGTCTACGGGGCGCAATCACACCTATGGAAAAAGCGCTTCCTGTGGTGCGACATTGCGTTTTTTTTTTTTTTTTTTGCTTTTGTTTTTTTTTACCCCATAAACCTCAATGGAAACGCATTTAAAAAACAAAAAAAAAAACAAACAATAAAATCACTATAGACAAAAAAAATGCTTTTAAAACCAAGTGCGAGTGTAGGGTAAGGCATGATTCGTGTGTGTGGTGTGTGTGTTTTTTTTTTTTTTTTTTTTTTTTTATTATTATTATTATTCAGGATTTATTTATCACCAACCGTTTTGCAGGACATACCTAAAATGCATATAAATATAATGATTTTAGGCTGCCTTCACACCCGCACATTTCCTAAACCATTCAACAAAACACACAGAAATGCACATTTTGCACTTGCGGTGCCATTAAGCGTTTAATGACACCCCAAATGTGTTTTGCTACATGACTTAAAACACTGTAAGCACTAACAAGCAGGGCCCTCTGATTCCCTCCTGTATTGATTTGTATTGTAAGTGTACTGTCTGCCCCCATGTTGTATAGCTCTGCGCAAACTGTTGGTGCTATATTATTATTATTATTAATATAAAAACGCTCATATATATATATATATATATATATAAAAAAAGTGCTACACTTCATGAAAAAGTTCTGGAGGTACTTTGGGGCGTCTGTCGCGTGTAGGGCAGTCCATTCAAGCGAATGGGCTGCCCTATGCGCGACATGTGTTAATGCATGAAAAACGCGAGTGGGAACGCGCATTCCTGCTACACTCAGGTGTGAACGCCGCCTCAAATGAGATAATTCACACTGCGTCTACATGCTTTTTAGGTGCATTCACTTTAACTGCGTTTAGAGAAAATAGAATTCTTTGCGTCCAGGGGAAGATTAGACACCGTGAATGCGTCTAAATGCATGTAACGCAAGTATATTTAAAGAGGAAGTAAAGCCTCCTCACAAAAAAAAAAAACTGAACCTGCAAGGCAAAGGCATAATGAGCTAGTATGCATAGCTCATTATGAATAACTTACCTGAGAACGAAGCCCCTGAAGCGGTCCTCATCCACGACCTTCTCCGGCGCCATCAATACCGGAGTGACTTCCGGGTCTCGCCACTCCAGCGCTGTGATTTGCTGGAGCGGCGATGACGTCACTCCCGCGCATGCGCAGGAAAGCGGCATATCGCCGTGAACTCGGCATGCGCCGTAGACAGCGATGCCTTTTTTTTTTTTTTTGAAATATCTCCTAAACCATGTAGGTTTAGGAGATATTTCTTGGACCTACAGGTAAGCCTTAATCTAGGCTTACCTGTAGGCCAAAGTGGTTTGTAAGGGTTTACAACCACTTTAATCCACGTTCAGACCTGTGTGATTTATCGCACTCCAGCCATCACGCAACACAGGGGAATCCTGGTATTGCCCATGAGGCCTATTTACGCCTAAGTAACGGGTCTCCATTATTGTCTATGGTGGCCAAGTCACACCTAATGTAATGTGTGTTGTCTATACAGGGCCAATTCACACCTAATCAATGTGATTCTATTGTCTATAGCGTCAATTCCCACCTATTCAATGTGTTTCCATGCGACATGGGCGAAAAAAAATTCAGGTGCTTCTTTTGGTATGACCTGCGTTTTTGGGCACCATAGACTTCATTAGGGGTGCATGAAAAGGCATGCGCACAAGTGTGAACGTGGCCAAGAGTACTTGATCTGGAAAGAATAAAGTTTGTATAACTACAATGATAATTAATTAAATACAGGAGGCTAGCGCGCATTTAGCTATCAGAAAAACTGGGAAAGTTAGAGGTTGAATTTGATTGGTTGCTGTTGGCGGGCAGTTTCTGTCCATTGCCATTTATCGATCCCTGTATGCATATAAACGCTCCAATGTGTGGTTTTTCAGCCTACAGCCAAAGCCTACCATTGATTTGTACAGGAGGCTGGATGCAAACACCCATCGCTCCTGGGCGCAGAAATGTACGCTTTTATCTGCGGTGTGCGGCCCTCTGCGTCCCCGTATATGAACCCTAAAACAGTATATGGCTATAGACAGGCAGATGCTGCAGTCTGCCCATCCCTGGAGAGTGTGTGTGTGTGTGTGTTTGTTGGATTGTTCTGTTTTTAAAGCGGTTGATTGACAAAGATTTTCCAGCATCGATATTTATTTCTATAGCTCCAGCTTCCTCTGCAGAGCTTCATGGTGGAGCTTTCCTGTTTTCCAGGGACTGTCCCAGATGTTGGGGACTTACCTTAGGAAATGGCCTCGGCTGTGGACATTGATCAGCTTCAAATAAAGGAATCGTGCTTTGTAGAATATCGTGCTTGCTGTCTGTTCATATTGGCTGAGCATTTTGGGTCAACAGGCAGAATTTAATTGCAGCACATCGCTTTACAACATGTTGCTACGCATGTAAAGGAAAGAGAAATAAAGTATTTTGGCTTTTGCTGTTAACTAAAAAAAAAAGAGACTCCAGCATTAGCATACCTCCCCCAAGTTTTTGAGATGGGAATGAGGGACACCTATCAGCAAAAGTATGCAGGCATAGGACACACCCCTTGCCACGCCCCCTTAAAGGAGAAATGTACAAAACAACGAAATTGGTAAGACACACAAGTGCTTTTTACCACTACTATTCCTTTTTTTCATTCAACCGTTTGATGTGGATAGGGGAATCCTTCCCACTGCGTTCTTTGCATTCTGACAACAGAGACACTTCCCTACCATCACAATACACAGATCAGCATTGCACGCTATGGCGTGCATCGCTGATTGAGTGGGGAAAATTCAACAGAGCGGTTGTACAGAAGTCGTTTGGTAGATCGATTTTTCTGTACAACCTCCCTGCCCATACATGGATCCAAATTCAGACAATCTCTGCAGAACCAGCTGAATTTCGATCCATGTATGGCTCTTTGAGCTGGTCATTGCAGTAAATCAGGATTTTGAGGTTCCAGCAGAGCCGTTGGGCCTATGAGGCTACCTGGAGCAGCCGTCTGATGCGCACTCATAGGAGCGCCAAAGAGTGTCCAAGGACACTTAAAGTGATTGTAAAGCTTCTTTTTTTTTTTTTTTTTATAACTTGTACTGTACTTACCACTCTGTACAGAGTGGTCCCGATCATCCTCTTTTGGGGTCCCTCTGCGGCGCTCCTCCTCTTCTCGAGTGGGGGCGCTGCAGCCCAAAAGTTTTTTTCACCTCAATGCATTAAGATGAAAAACTGTGAGGGTTTACAACTGCTTTTAAGGTTTCTGTGCAGAGTATGCTTCCAGCATAGTGACTGAGCGGTCATAGACGGCTCCCAGTCCCTAGTAATAATCGGGAGCCAGTGTGACAGGCAGTTCATTCCACTTCCAGGGGCATAAACACCCACGCACCGGCCAAAATTCAAACTGTGTATGGGCAGGCTGAATGTACAAAGTTCATCGATCAACTGTGGTACAACCCGCCTGCCGGGTTTTACTTGGAATTATCGCTAGCGGCTGCTATAGCTTCTAGCAATAATCACTGTTTTCTCCGGGCGGCTTTCCCCCGCGGGGAGAATACAATGTCTTGGCAGGCGGGATTCACTTGTTAGCACTGTCTATGTTGATAGGGGAATCGTGCAAATTTGCAGGAAATAACTTTTACATTGTGTATGGCCTGCCTTAAAGCATTTGTTACCCTTAGGCCCCTTTCACACTGGGGCGGTTTGCAGGCGTTATTGCGCTAAAAATAGCGCCTGCAAACCGACCCGAAACAGCTGTTGCTGTGTCTTCAGTGTGAAAGCCTGAGGGCTTTCACACTGAAGCGGTGCGCTTGCAGGACGCTGGAAAATGTCCTGCAAGCCGCATCTTTGGCTCGCTATAGGAGCGGTATATTTACCGCTCCTATAGCGCCCGTTCCCATTGGAAACAATGGGGCAGCGCTCCGAACCCACCCGCAAAACGCCGCTGCAGCGGCGGTTTGCGGGCGGTATTGACCCTTTTTCGGCCGCTCGCGGGGGGTAAAACCACCCCCGCTAGCAGCCGAAATGCGCTGCTAAAACGCCGGTAAAGCGGCGCTAAATATAGCGCCGCTTTACCGCCAGCGCCCCCACCGCTCCAGTGTGAAAGTAGCCTAACACTTCTTCATATTCCTGATATGTGCCTGCTGTACCATGTACTTGTATGAGAAAGTATCCAGTTCTCTTTGTATTGCTTCCTTTATGTGAAATCTCTGGTGTTCCTGCTAGTCCCTTTTGCTTTCCTATTAAAAACTGACAACACTAAGCAGGAGAGCACATTGTGGTCAGTTCTCTAGCTATGCTGGGAACTCAGCCTGCTCTCCTCCAATGATCAGACTTGTCCTGACACGCCCCCCGCTGCACAGCCATTCACTGGAAAGCTCAGTGTGCTGCTTCTCCTCCTCCCCTCATATCTAATGCAGCTGAGAACTGAGGGAATGTGATCACTTATAAAAAAAAAAAGGAAAAAGATATTTATAATGGGTTGTGTGTTTTTTTTTTTTTTGGGGTTTTTTTGGTTTTTTTTTATTATTTATTTTATTGCTAAATGAAAATGTTTTGCCTTTCGTTTTATTGAATTGGTTATTTTACAAAGTGATAGTTTACAATCACTTTAAAGTGGCAGTAAACCCTAAGGCCCCTTTCACACTTGTGCGACTTCAAAGTCGCGTGATTTAACCGCAATTTCAAGGAATACCTGTGTAAGTGGCATCAAAATCAGACCAAAGTAGTGCAGGGACTACTTTGAAGTCGGATCCACTTGAAGTCGTACTAATATGAATGGCTGTTATTGGAAATCATGGGGAAGGACTTGTCATGCTACTTTGCAGTCCCAAATCGTGGGACAAGTTGTATAAGTGTGAAAGGGGCCTGACATATACCCACTGAAGTGACTGGCCTCAATTTTATATACAGAGATGAAACAAAATCCTCCAACATAAGTTGAACTTGTTTACCTGCATCCCTCTTTTGTCTGTAACCATTCAAAGTGCTCAGCTTGCACAGCATTTCTTGGCTCCAGAAGGCAGGGGATCTGATGTTACACACAGCAGGGAGCCGAGTGTAATCTGTCACCTGAGTGTAGGGAAAGGAACACGCAACCCCCCTCTATACAGTCTTGTAGGGAAATATGCACAGCTGAGGCTGTCAATCGCCCACTGTGTGCTAGAGGGGGGCAGGGCCATCTCCTGGGACTCTGTGGTGTCAGAAGTGACTTGTGCAGAAGAAGGTGTGGGCAGACAGAAATTCCACTAAGTGCTTTGGATTGAGGCTGGTACACACTAAAGAAAGCTATGCTTTGTTCATTTTTTTTTTTTAATTTCAAAGGTTTACAACCGCCTTTTATTAAAGGGATAAAGGGATGCTGGGGCTGAGCAGGAAGGGGTTAAGCAGTAGTAGCTCTTGCACTATATATATATATATATATATATATATATATATATATATATATATATATATATATATATAATCAATTTATAGCTGAGAAAGAAACTAAACTAGAAGGAAAACGACAGCCCTGGTATATAAATGACATCAGCACATATCTTTGTCTCTGCCTAAACCTTTCCAGCCATGCTGAAAGCAATATTTATTAATTGGCAGCTTGGCGAATGCAGAGCGTTGTGCGGCCAAAGTGCACAGAAGTGTACCGGCTGCAGTGAGTGACGCCAAACAGGTATGACTGAGGCCGTTCAGAATCTCCAAAAGAAGCAGCCTAGGCCAGGTCACACCTGAATCTGGGGATTTGTTCTAGGAGGTTTATGATCTCTTAAAGTTTCTTTTTTCCAACCTGAAATCCCGACTTCCCATGCAGTGTGATCAGACGTAGGACAAGGCGTTTGCCGCACACAGTCAGCTTCAGATGTGTCTACAAAGAGTGAAAAGGTAAAAGCAACAATCAGTCTGGAGTCAGTATATACTTCTGAATCATTAGGTTACTCAGATCGAATTAAAGGCTTATATTAAGGTGTGTCTTTGCCCACAACACGCTCATCAATATGTGCATAACCTGATTTAAATGAACAGGCAGCGTGCTATTAAAATACTTTGCTGATTAACAAACACACAACTTGTCCTTCTGAGAGCTTGTATAGGTTTAAATGAAAGCCCAACTTTCTTTTTATTATTCCTTTAAAGCTGAACCCTGAGCATTACACAGAAAACACCCTCGGGGCTCATTTACACTGGTGTCTGTGAAATGTGATCCTCAGTGGATTGCTTTTCATAGGGAAGCAAAGGGGCAGCTTACAGGCATTCAGGAGGCAATACCGCCTTCCCCCCTGAATGCCCCTTTTTATTTATTTATGTATTTATTTTCTCCGACAGTCAACGGACTCCGCTTCCACGGAGTCCGCCTCTGTCCGCCGGCTCAGCGGGAGATCTCTCCGTTGATCTCCACTGAGCCGGCGGATGACAAGTCCCTCTCTGCTCACTGAGCGGGGGGGGGGCTTGCGAGCGCCGCTGGTCTCTATGGAGAGATCGGATGAAAACGGACAGTGTGTCCGTTTTTCATCAGATCTCATCCGATCCGCCAGAGACGGATCTGGACGTGGGGCCATACGTCTGCTTTTGGCGGATCGGACCGGGTCGGATGTCAGCGGAGATGTCTCTGCTGACATCCGACGCTCCATAGACTAACATGGAGCGCCCGTTCAGATCCGCCGTCAAAACTGACAGGCGGATCTGAACGGTCCGTCCATGTGAAAGGGGCGGGGAGGGATAATTTTTGCCACAAAACATTGTGGATGCCTTGGCAGCCTAAGCGGGGCAGTTGGGTGAGGTAATAACACTAAGGCCTCATACACACGGACGTTTTAAAAAAAACGGTCTGTAAAGCTAGTAACAACACCTGGAAAAAAAGCAGCGTTAAAAATGCAATTTTATTAGCATTTTGATTTGGCGTCAATGCGCGTTTAACGTCATTTTTAAGCGTTAACGCTAAGGCGCGTTTTTTAAAAAAAAACATCCCTCTGCTATTTTCCTCTCTCAAATTACCCACATAAACATTTTTACAGCTTAAAAACGCTGACGCTAAAAAAAACGTCGGTATAGCGTTAATGTGCGTGTTTGAGCTTTTTTTGGCGTCAGCGTCAAAACAGCTCTAACGCTGGAGCCTCTGAAGGTGCTGGTCCTTGGTTTTTTTTTTGGAGCTTAAAAACGACCATTCCTGTTACAGCTCAAAAACGTCATGGTGTGTATGAGCCCATTGAATAACATGGAGTTGCCTTCTTAAGCAGCAAAAACAGCTCAAAAAGGCCGCTGTTAAAACGTCCGTGTGTATAAGGCCTTACTATTTTTTTCAACCTCAAGTGTAATCTAAATCCGGCCATACATGGATCAAAAATTCAGCAGAGACCCGCCAAATTTCGATCCATGTATGGGCAGCCTGTCGCGTGTTTCCCGAATAGTCAGTGCCACTGGCTATAGCTGGCAACACTGATCATTGTATTCTGACAGAGGGGAAAGCTTCCCATTGTCGGAATACAATACCACTGCAGGAGGGATTCCCCCATTCACATCGAATGTGTGGATAGGTGAATCGAGGCTTTTTTTTTTTTTTCCCTTGCTGGTTAAACAAAAAAAAAATGCACAATGTATGGGCTGCCTAAGGCTTGCAGTGCCCCCCACACTGCAAGGGTTAACACTCATTAGGACCCCATTTACACAAGAGTCAGAGCCAGAATGACAGCTGTCACTGCTCTGCCTATAGAAAGAAATGACAGAGTGATGGAGGCCACAAATGTCTGTGGCTGATCAGACATCAACCAATTACCTGCGGTTAGAGAAGGATAATTGCCCCTGGATGCAGACAGACTGGGAGATATTTACTAAAACTGGAGAGTGCAAAATCTGGTGCAGCTCTGCATAGAAACCAATCGGCTTCTAGTTTTTATTGTCAAAGCTTAACTGAACAAGCTGATTGGCTACCATGCACAGCTGCACCAGTTTCTGAGTGCTCCAGTTTTAGTTGATCTCCCCCACTTCATCCAAGGATGAACATTGATCCCCAACAGCTAATTACTGAAGTTGTGAATAGCCACGGACAGCTGTGGCCACTATCGGGCTGTTATTGCTTTGTATTAGCTGAGCGGCCATAGCTATTTACAAACACTTGTCATTCTGACCTCCCAGGAATCTTCTGGTTCTTGCTGCTGGAATTTGCCCTATAGCCTTAGGCCCCTTTCACACTTATACGACTTGTCCCACGATTTGGGACTGCAAAGTAGCATGACAAGTCGTTCCCCATAATATCCAATGTCAGCCATTCATATTAGTAGGACTTCAAGTCGTTACGACTTCAAAGTAGTCCCTGCTCTACTTTGGTACGATTTTGATGCCACTTACACAGGCATTCCTGGAAATCACGGCAAAATCGCGCGACTTTGAAGTCGCACAAGTGTGAAAGGGGCCTTAATCACACTTGTGACTGAGGCCTACGTTTTGGGGTAGAGGAATAAGCTGGAATATAGCGTATTCCCTGCTTTGGTAGGTCTCTGACAGTCACTTCTCCTCCTCCTCTCCCATGCTCCAGGTTGTGAATGAGGCCTCGCCGTCCTCCCATACAACGCAGGGTTTGTTAGCCCTGCATTGTATGTGATTATGTCAGTGTGCGGCCGCTGCCGAGCACCTTAGAGAAGAGGCTTTAGGGGATTTAAAGGGGAAGGGCCTTTCAGGGATATAAAAATGGTATGCTGTGCAGTGGGAGCTGAATATCTTAAAGTGGAAGTAAACCCCCCTATTGTTTTCAGCCAAGGAAGCTGCCATCTTTGCCTCTGTTTAATCTTCAACTGCCACAGTGCTGCACATGTGATCCGTTATGACACCAGCCATTGGATGGTTTGACTGTTTGGTTGAGAGCACAGCCAATGTGCAGTTAGCATTCACGGCATGCCTTTTTTTTTTTTTTTTTAGACTGTTAAATCGATGGGTTTATTTCCGCTTTAATGATGTATGGATGCGTCCCAGTGAGTTCCTGGGCTAGTATTGTTTTTTTATTTTTATTTTAAAATAGGGTGTGACTTTCCATGCGATTTTTGAACTGTCAAATTGCATGACAAATCACATTGGTGCGAATTAGGGCTTGGAGGAAGTTTAGCCCTTCTTTTGTACATCAAATTAACTTGTTTAAAAAAGAGCTTCTCAGACCCAAGCAAAAACTCCATGTAGATGGGTCCTATTGGTGTCTGATCTAGACTGGGAGATTTCTTCTTATTTCCTGTCACTTTGCGGTAGCATTACTACCTAGCAAACATTGACTTAAAGCTGACTCAGGCAGGTCTAGACTCAAATAATGCATCATTAATGCATAAATAATTAAATGTATTTTTAAATGCAAGCAGTGTAAGTAGCTCATTTGGAATCCCTGTAGAGCAGAGATCAGACTTTGAGAAGGAGAAGCGGTACAAGGAACCAGTCTTCTTTTTTTTTTTTTTTACTTCAATGCTAACACATAGCATGCTGATTGGTTGGAAGAGCAAAGTGAGAGAGATGAGCTCATTAGTGTGCTCCTTCTTTCATAAGCTTGCCATAGACGAGTGGAAAACCGAACGTTCTGTTGATCGACTAACAAAAATGGCGTGTACCTTTCTGCCATCATTTTTTGTTTTGTTCAAACCCCCCCTCCAAAGACCTGCTGATAGGTTAATTGGTCCTAGATGTGTTGTCACATTTCCGAATGCAAGTCCCTGCCTAAGTAATTGGGGAGGGTTGACCAGGTGACTTGCCTTGGATGTTCAATAAAGAAAGGCTCTCAGGCATATCGGATATGATGTCCAGAGAACTGGCCCATAGAACCACCTGAAAGTCGGATACGACCAAATAGATATAGACGTTCTTCCATTAATATCTGGCGGCTGTTCGGTTTTAAAGCTGAACTCGGGCAGGTATAAAAGGCACGAGTGCAGTCCATGTTGTCACCACGCTAAGCCAATGGACCCCCAATGAATCTGCATTATAGTGCACAGTAATGCACTGGCGTGCTGCGTTGGGGAAAAAATTGGCAAAGGTCCATGTTTTAGGTTCATTGTGGTGCGTTTGGCAGCCCATTGAAATGGGCATTTCCATGCATTAACACCACGTCAGACTGAATAGGTTAGAACTGGTCCTATTAAAGTGTATGTAAACCCTAACAATGAACTTTTCTTATTTAGTGCCTTTTTGGTAAATCTTTTTGAAAATCATGTTGAGCCTGCCTGGATTCTTACGATCTGTGCTGGCTTATTTTTATTTTACATTGTGCTTGAGGACTACAAGAACTACATATCAGCATGACAGCCAGGCAGCTAGCATTTTCAGGAGAGGGCAGCAATAGCCTTTCATATTTTAGAAATAGAGGCTTCTTTTTGGTTTTAAACATTACTGCTGTTTTTGAGTTTTTTTTTTTTTTTCCTTTCTTTGTGCCCACCGGAGAAATGAGAGGCGGGGCAAACTGAAGTTTGTACAGTAACTACCCAGCATGCTTTACTGGCCCAGTGTTTACTTATAACCCCCTAATTTTGAGCAAGAACGTCAGAGAACGGAACAGACTTTCTGGCAGTCGTCTAATTTCAGTTTAATTTGGGACAATGTGGTCATATTCGAAAAATAGAATAAGCAAGTTGCAGAACCTTAGGTAGCTAAAATATATTCCCTTGACATTCTTCTACCTGTTGACATCATCATCCACTTCTAGTTTTATTGGTTGAAGCTTGAGGAGAAGATCTATGACCTAATAGTGGGCCTCATGCACATAACTGTATATCGATTTTCAAAGTTGTCCATGCTGCATCTGACCTGCTGTGTCTCCATACACTTTACACTGGCTGCCTGCATGCAGAACCTGGTAGCTCAAACCGCATAAACAAATTCATGGTGTACAGGTCTCAGCACTTGTGTGAATGAGGCCTTTTCTTAAAGGATAAGTTCACCTTTTACAAAAAAAATCTGTAAGGTGAACTTACACAGGACCCCCTCGCCCCCTCCCCCCCCGTCCCGCTGACCTGGACCATGGCCATCTCCCGTTCTGAGCCCCGGTATGTCTGCGTCAGGAGTCCAGGGCTTTGAACACCCCCCCCCCCCTCAGTTGAATGTTCAAAACGTACCTTGAGGGACGTTTCGGAGCATTCTAATTGGTCAGCACCGTCACATGGGCGGCGCCGACCAATCAGCAGCCTCATTGCCCATCCTGTCCGCTATGAAGAAGACGCATTGATGCCAAGGGGGTTTCTAAGCCCCGACTCCTGACGTGGATATACAGGAGCTCAGAACTGGAGATTGCCGCGGTCCAGGTCACTGGGACCGAGGAGGGTGGGGGTGGGGGAGGAGGGGATCCTGTGTTGTAAGTTCACCTTACAGATTTTTCTTTAAAGGTGAACTTGCACTTTAAGCTGGCCGGTTCAGTAGGGACCAGCTGAGATTCGAACCATGTTAGAGCAGGCTGATTGTACCCAAGTTAATCTATCCATAGATTTGGGTACAACCAGCATGTCCATATTTTTAGGATGTGATAATTCCATTAGCAATAATCGCTGTGTTCTCCCAGCACGGGGCGGCTCCCCGCAAACCCCACTGGCTGTGTTGGGGGGGGGGGGGGGGGGGATTTTCTTTCCTGTAACATGTAGAATATTGTATCCTCCTATAGTGGCCTTAAGTTGAGATGCATACATTCTGCACTGCCTCTGATTACTATTGATCTTGACATGGCAGCGCAGGTACAGAATGACCTCGGCCTTCACTCAACCTGAATGAGTTGAGGGCTTGTGCCATTCTGCGCTGCTGCTACAAAAATGTTTAATTCAGGGGCAGGTATAAACATCAATAGTGAAATCAGCGGCAGCACAGAATAACCCAAGGCCAAGTAGGGTTGCCACCCCTCTAGGATTCACCCGGACAGTTCGGGTTTTGAATCATGTGTCCGGGTTTCAGTCCACCTGAAACCGGGACACATTATTCAGACCAGGCTGTGGCACCCCAAGTAACCGAGATGGTCCATACACAAATCTGTTACCACTCGGGAGCTGTGGGCAGCGTTGACTGAAGGGTGGGGTGATAATGTCAGCAAGAGCAATTTGGCCACACCCACTGTTTGCCATGGTGCGCTACATTACTACTCTCCTTGGGGTACCCAAATGTATCCCAGGTCTTTTATAATCCTATAGTGTTTACAGCAAAAAATAAATTGCCCTGTGCTGCAAAAGTGTTTGGGTTTCACTTGAAGAAAAGGTGGCAACCCTAAGGCAAAGGTCGTTTTTTCTTCTGCCCTGTCGACGCTGCCTATACATTGTTGATGTTTACATGTCGGCCCTGAATTCCCTAGGCAGTGGTGGTGGTACATAGTGGTCAATTTTACGTTACATGCATGTAAACATTGGCAAAAACTTAAACATACAGTGTAAAATACAATTAAAATTGGAACTGCGAATGCAAACTTTTTCTTGTCTTGCTTTGCACAACTAAATTCTATGGATTAAAACCAATATGTGCGAATGGACCGACAACATACAATACTGCTGCGTTCAGATCCGTGTAAATCAAGGATGTGAATTCAATGTACTGTACATCCAGGGTGTGTTTTGAACACGCAGTACTGAGTCAGCAGGCCGTCCTGGACGCCCAGAAAAAATAAACCTATAAAATGGCCTAAATCGTAAGGACTTTTTTTTTTCTGCACTACCCTAGAGCTATAGCTCCCTGAGGCCCAGTACAGTTTGTGTGATTAATCCCGGCAGAGTTTGTTTGTTTCTGCAGCCAGTTGATCTCACCACCTGCTGCCACAAATATGTTTTACCGCACAGTTACAACCGCCAGTATTGCTTAGGAACGAGTCTGGTACTGTTATAATGGTACGTGATTGCGCTTTGCTCTGTATTCACAGATTTTGGCTCTCCGCCTGTCTCTGCTTTTAATCAGTATTTGAATTCTGAAAACAGATTTTTATTTTTTTTTTTATTTATTTTTTTTTTCATTTTCATTTGGTTAGTTAGGCGTTGGCTTTGTATTTATAAAGCAGGACTGCGCTCTCAAGCAACATTATTTGCTTTTCATCCTTATGCTGCTAGAATTAGTAAATAGATGGGGAACGTGTCTTATATTTGCATGTGTTTTTTTTTTTGTTTTTTTTTTTACAATTCTTCAGTTACTTTCTGTTTTTTCAGACCTAGAAAAAATTATGTCATACGTCCCATGAGTTATAAGGAGGGGGAGGAGTGTGTGTTTTTTTTTTTTTATATTTATTTATTTATTTATTTTTTCAGCTAAACACGCTCTCCTGCCTGCATGTCTGAGCTAAGAGCAGATGGATTCCAGCAAGTAAATGCTACAAGGATCATCTGCCCTTATTCAAGATGGCTACAACCAGGAAGGCTAGGGGATTGTTTTAAAAAGTGATTGCGCAGCAAATATTAAAGCTAATGTGCTAAAAATTATTTGGATAGTGTTTTTCGGTTAGTGGTGCTCAAATACAATGTACTGTATATACTCGAGTATAAGCCGAGTTTTTCAACACATTTTTTTTGTGCTGAAAATGCCCCCCTTGGCTTATACTCGAGTCAAGCATTTTTCAGCTGCAGAGAATTACTAAGTGGCCCTGAGATACAGGGCCCAAAGTTGGTCAACTGTGTCCATCTGCAGCAATGTAATTTGTGGGTCCCGAAACCCCAAATGTTTTGGCTGCAGCTAGGGGGCATCCAGGAACCCTTAACTACGAGTTTGAAGTTCGGGGGACCTATGGCATGCAAATGGGCACAGTGAGGCTGCAAATGGGCACAGTGAGGCTACAAATTTTTGATTTTCACAAAACATTGACTGACTGGTGATGAATCAATCGCTGTCATTTAAAATCGCACAAACCTGGAAGATTCACTTGCAGGAATTATTTGGTAAAAGTCAGATTCACTACTTTATAAATCAGTCGACAGCCAATAAGTTCATATCCAATGTGCAGTACATCCAGGACAACATGCAAACATTTCTGAACCAGAAGCATTCTGCCAAATCTCATAGAAATAATTCCTCAAGGGCCGGTTCACGCTACTGTGCTGCCCGATGTCAGATGTGATTCGCACCGCATTGCAGTGTAAATTACATGCGATGCGAACTCGGCCATACAGTTTGGCTGAATTTGCATCCCATTCGGACCAAACTCGCACAGGACCCTTTTTTGGCCTGAATTTGCAGTTCGTTCTGCAATATGCAAACTGATTTTGGGGTGTCATTAACTTTTCTTAATTTTATTTATCAAAACTTTCTATTGACGCTCCCAGAATTTTGCATATGGCACTGGAACTGCCTGCGAGTTGTATGCGATGCGGGAATCCGCACTGGATTCGCAGGGTTCCCGCATCGCTGCAGTAGGAACTGCAGCGATGCGGGAACCCTGCGAATCCAGTGCGGATTCCCGCATCGCATACAACTCGCAGGCAGTTCCAGTGCCATATGCAAAATTCTGGGAGCGTCAATAGAAAGTTTTGATAAATAAAAAACTGTTCTACTTAGCTGTTCTATGCAGTAGTTTGCACAGAGCAGACCGGATCCTCTTCTTCGGTCCCTGCAGATGCTCCTGGCTCCTCCCCCTTGACCAGTGCCCCCAATAGCAAGTCGCTTGCTATGGGAGTACTGGTGCGTGCTCCTATGCGTCCATAAGACAATGGCTCCCGCTGCTGTCTTGGCCAATGAGGAGAGGGAGACCCAGGATAGCTGAGGCTCCCGTGCACATTGCTGGATCGGGCTCAGGTGAGTTGGGGGGGGGGTGTGGGGGGTGTGGACTGTAGGGAAGCAGTACACGGAAGGATTTTTACCTTCATGCATAGAATTTTTCAGCCTTTACAACGTTTGTGTTTGCCAGGGTAATCTAAAATACTTCATAGAGGTAAGGCTGCTTTCACACCCAAAGCCCTTGGCGTTAGTGGTAAAGCGCCACTAGCGGGGCGCTTTTTAACCCCAAAGAAGGGGTTAGAGACTCCTGTGTTGCGGCACTTTTCAGGCCCTTCGGAAGCCATGCCCATTCATGGGCAGGGGCATTTCTAATGTCCCGCAAGCACACCGCCTGGGTGTGAAAGCACCCATTGCACAGAATGGGAGGCAGTTTTCAGGCGCTATTTCTAGGCCTGAAAACTGCCTCCGTGTGAAAGGGGTCTAAAGCTTGACTCTTGGTAGAAAAGGCTCCTGGTAGGAATCTGGAATGGGTTCCTTGGGTACGCAAGGGAGTTTGTATTTGACTGGCCCAAAGAAAATGTGTGGGTTATAAAGGGGATTGTTGGCTAATGGTGTACATGTGGGCTCACATTCTCCTGGGCACCTAGCAGACAATATTTTTCTTCAGTCTCAGAAGATCTTCTCTCCCTTTTCTCTGTTTAGTTACAATGTCACAGCTTTATTGGCAGGGATTCGCCTTGCCAGGGAGAAATTATACCATTGGGCTTTGTTTTGTTGGCATGTCTGTCCTGAATTTATGGCTAGGACAGGCATTAAAGCCATGTTAAGTTGGGATCCCACAGTGCACCCTACTACAAACTATGCTTATAAATGTTCCCTCCCCTTCCTATTCTACTCAACCTGTGTTTAAAAAATAAAAATAAAAAATTTAAAACGGTACACTTGCCTATTTTTGGTCTGCTCCTGTCCCCTCATGTGATTCCATATCTGCAGCTCCCCTGTGTCAGTGAGTGGTGGCTGCTGCGGGGGGGAGGAGAGAGAGAGAGAGAGAGAGAGAGAGAGAGAGGAGTAAGTGTTGGCAATGGCTTTTTTTATTCTTTTATTTTTTTTTACATCGGTTCGGCAGTATAGGTTGTAGGTGGAGGCGAATGGACATTTTTAAACATAGTTGGAGTTGGGCCGGAAGTCCACTTTAAGTAATGTCCCTTCTGCCTTCCGTGTGACATCATCAAACTTCCAAGGACAGTGGAAAACCCACGAATAGCAACCCCTTACCTCCGCCCGCCCCACCCCCCCCCAAAAAAAGAAATCGCATATTTTAAGATGTTCTATCGGTCCCCATGTCAATGCCAGGCTGTTTTTGGTGATGGTGTTGCCTTTTTGTGAGTTGGCATGTCACCTTGTATACATCACATGCCGATGTACTAATGGGATAGAGGCCAAAGATTTCTGGACGGATCTAAGTTCCCTTATGTAGATTTAGCTCTGGTTCACACCAGTGCGACTTGACGGTTTAAAGTCGCTTGACAAGTCCCCCCCCCCCTTTGCGGCAATGGAACCATTCAAATCTCTGCGACTTTGAAAAAGGTTCCTGCATCATTACTGTGCAACTTCAGTGTGACTTGCATTGGCGTTTGTTAAATGAAGTCGCACAGATGTCAGCAAGCCGCACATGAAATGACACTGATAGTCAGCTTTGAAGTAGCACTGGTGTGAACCAGGGCTTGCTGCCAGAAGTCATAGGAGGACAAATCTATACAAGGATGAGGGGAAACGAAAGATCTGTTGTCATTGTTCAGTATTACTTACAGCGGAAGGCTCCGTTCAAACTAGTGTGATTTCAGATGCGACTGTAGTTGCACAGAATCGCATGACAATGGAAATCACATTGTTGGTCACATTAATGCAACTTAGCTTGGTGCAATTTTGGAAAGGGTTCCTGTCCTACTTTTGGTGCTTGTGTTGTGTTTTTGTGTTGTGTTTTTGTGTTGTGTTTTTGTGTTGTGTTTTTGTGTTGTGTTTTTGTGTTGTGTTTTTGTGTTGTGTTTTTGTGTTGTGTTTTTGTGTTTTGTTTTTGTGTGTTTGTGTTGTTTTTTTTTTTTGTGTTTTTTTGCCCCAAAGAATATGTAAACGACATCCAAGTCGCACTGAAAATCTGATCACAACAGTGTGAACCTAGGCTATTCAGATGTTTACTTTTCAGGTATACATGGTGGCATCTGGAAAACGCATCAAGTGTGTTATACTGTATATGCTAGAAAATGTTTTCCGCAAATTCAGTGTATGTATAGCTAAAGAATAACAACCCATTTTAATGGTTTATTATAGCAGGATATCCTGAACTCTGGTTTGTTGCTGAACAATTTTACTCTGTTTTAGACTGAAATTCAAAAAGTGTGTGACTCATAGAACAGGAATGACCGTTTTACATCTTGTGATTCACATTATACAGAGGACTGCCACACTTGGGAAAACCTTCAGTAAAACCAGCGGTAACAAGATATAAGAATAAAAAATAAATTCTATAATAACTGCAGAACTAAAGCCCCAACAAAACCATATAATATGAGGTCAAACCTTTTTAATGCCCTGTACACACGGTCGGACATTCCAACCACAAAATCCATTGGATTTTTTCCGACAGATTTTGTCCGAAACTGGTGTTGCATACACACGGACGGACAAAGTTGTAGGAAAATCCGATCGTTTGGGACCGTGATGACGTACGTTCGTTACGACGGGACTACGTTCAGGCTAGTAGCCAATAGCTTTGGTCTCGTAATTTTGATCTGAGCATGCGTGGCACTTTGTCCGACCGGAATTCTCTACAAACGATCAGTTTTTTAGGTCGAAAAATTTTAGATCCTGCTCTCATATATTTTTTTCTGTCTGAGTTTCCGACGGAAGAAGTCCGATAGCCCACACACGATCGGATTTTCCGACAATATAATCCGATCGGACATTTTCCGTCTGAAAATCCGACCGTGTGTACAAGGCATAAGAGTTTCAATTTGTATGCAATCAGGCAGGCCCTTGCACTACATGGTTTTGGTAAATCTGAAGACAAAAATCAGCAGAAAATCCTAATAGTGTGTATGGGGCTTATCTCTACATGATTTTGGTTCACTTTGCCCCATGTAAGCTCACGCAGCATGTTGTTTGCTGACGTCGCTCTCTTGGACAGCACATGATTGATTACTGCTGGCTGATCAAAGCTGAATGACAAATGCTGTGGCTTTGATACCTGGCAGCTGTTCAGTCTTCACAACGGATCTCTTGACTGTGTGGCTCAATTAATTTCTGGTTCAAGCGAACCACACACCAGCACAATGGAGAATGTTTGAATAGAAGATCACTTAGCGGAGGGTTACAATAGCGATTTAAACCTCTTTGCTACTAAGGCAGGCCAAAGATGGTGCGAGTTTCTTACCTGCAACTACGGGGTGCTGACAGGGCAATCCCTCATCCCTCATACCTAGACATTGTATTCTCCTCCCGGTGGGGAAAGCCCCCCCCCCCCCCCATCCCCTCGGGAGAAGACCGTAATTATTGCTGGAGGCTGTAGCAGCCCCTAGCAATCATCGCAAGTAAAATTCAGCAGGCTGGTTGCCCCCAAATTGATCGATCAACTTGATACATTCAGCCTGCCCATACACGGTTTGTATCTCGGCTAGTTCCTGCTGAACTGACCAAGATTCGAACAATCTATGGACGGTATAAGAGATTTAACTCCTTGCTGCTGATCATCTCATTAGGGGGTCATTTACACTTGCTTCGGCTTCAACACACATTAAGGGTCCTTTCACACGGCGCGGATCCGTAATGATCCGCCCCGTGAAGATCCGCTGCTCAGCGGGGATCGCACAGCTGTTCCCCGCTGAGCCGACTGATGACAGGGCGGTCCCTGCACACTGTGCAGGGACCGCCCTGTCAGTTCTCCGCTCTCCTCTATGGAGGATCGGATGAACACGGACCGTCTTTCTGTGTTCATCCGATCCGCTCTGCAGACAGATGAAAAAATAGGATTTTCCTCCGTCTGCAGAACCGGACAATAGCGGGTGTCAGCGGATGCTCATCCGCTGACACCCGCTGCCCCATAGACATGCATGTATGTCCGTTTTTCATCCAAAAACGGATGGATGAAAAACGGACATACGGTCCGCATGTGTGAAAGGGGCCTAACGGCTAGTTTTACACTTGCTTCAAAACAAGGCTTCGGACAGGCTTTGTTTAAAGCTCTCTGAATGCCAGTCAAAGCCCCTGTCACTAAATAAAATGGTTAGCTTACAGTCCTGTTTACACTAGGCTTTGCTTCAAAAGTGATACCCCATGTAGCTTTAGCGGCGCTTTAAACCGCCTTCAAAGCCTCCATAGAAGTCTATGGCAAAGCTCTTTTGAAGCCCCAAGCAAAAGCAAGGGGTAAACAGGACTAGAAAGCTAACCATTTTATTTAGTGACAGGGGCTTTTGACTGGCATTCAGAGAGCTTTAACAAAGCGTGTCCGAAGCCATGTTTTTGAAGCAAGTGTAAACTAGCCCTAACAGTACATTGATTTTACAGTGTGACAGTTGGATAACAATCGGTATAATCTCCCAGAAGCAGAGCGATTCATCACTAGTATAGCCCTAGGTTCAGGGGTAATTGACAGGCTGAATTCTACTGAAAGGGGCACCTTTTTTACCTTTCAAATAGAAGAAGCTATTTGAAAGGTAAAAAAGGTGCCCCTTTCAGTAGAATTCAGCTGGTTGTGTATGTCACTCAGCTAGGTAGAAATTCTTTCAAAACATAGCTGGCCATACACAGTTCGAATTTTAGCCCAATTCTCCCTGAATCGGTTAAAATTTCAAGCCGTGGGGGGGCTCTGTTGGCACCACTTTGCTGAACAAAAGTCTATTGGGTGGAAAATGATTGGCCGAACAGTGTTTACATCCATTCAGATCCAATCGCTGTCCAGATATTTAGGCAGCTGTGGCTGTCTGAATACAGTAGCTGTCAGTGGAGATTCCGCCATGCTGTTAAGTGTGGATAGGGGAATTGTTAGATGTTTCTGTATAGATATCAGGCACTATGAAAAATAGAAATTCTCTTTTTTAAAGAGGAGCCCCTGCGGGAAAAAAATAAGTCTGCAGCTACAAATACTGTAGCTGCTCTTTTAGTTTTAGGACACTTACCTATCCAGGAATCCAGCGGTGTCTTCACCCGAGCCGATTTTTCAGTCGGCTATCGGGTGCTGCCGCCGCCGCCATCCTCCACTGAGGGAAACCAGCAGTGAAGCCTTGTGGCAGCGGGGGGGGGGGGCAAACGAGCAGAGCTTACACTTTTGGGTGGAGCTCCGCTTTAAAGTTTAAAGCTGGTCATACATGTTCCAAATGTTGGCCGACACCTGCAGAATTGGCCAGTTTTCAAGCTATGGATGGCCTTGTCAGGACCACCTGGCTTGGCAAAAGACCATTTGATTATTTAAGTAATTTGGGTGAAAAATTGTCAGCTGAACAGTGACTGCGTCCATTTACATGAAGTCACTGTCCGGGTATTGAAGCAGGTGCTGCCCTTGTGAGATCTGGGAATCGTTTAAAAAACAGACAAAGTGGGGAAGGCCCTGTGTAATACCTTCTGCGTTTTAGACAAAAACCAATGAGTGCATACTCCCTAGCCAAGGTGTCAAAGTGTTGTATAATTAACGCCGTTAGAGCGTACTTGTAAAAAATGTTTTAAATTGACCCACAGTTCCTCTATCGATAGTAAATCGGCCAAAACTAACTACAAAATTCTATCTAGATGGTACGCCACCCCTGACAAAATTAGCAAGTATCAGCAGGACAAATTAGGGGTATGCTGGAGAGGATGTAAGGAACTAGGTACTATGACACATCTCTGGTGGTGTTGCCCAAAAATCAAGGTCTTCTGGGGAAAAGTTAGGTTTTATATAAAAGAAATAACCAATATAGAAGTTGCGGAAGACCCATGGATAATCTTACTACATGGTACAAAAGAGGGTATTAAAAAATATCAAGGGTCATTAATCCCTCTCCTCCTAAATGACGCAAAAAAAGTGATCCCCAAGAAATGGCAGGAGATGGAAGCCCCTTTAATCTGGGAATGGATAGACGAAATAGAAGGTACCTACAAGATGGAAAGGTCAAGAGGAAAAAACTGCAACATTGGGGACGATAAAACAGATAAGTGGAGGAAATTCAAAAAAACATGGAGTTATGCAGAACAACTAAAAGCCTAAGGAAATATGGATGAGACACGAGAGAGTTTGGTCAAGCCCTGGGAGCGGGAGGAGGGAGGGAGGGAGGTGGCTGGGATAAATAGATTTAAGAGGGGAGAGATAAGTAAGCTTTGGAGCAATAAAAGTACGGAGATATCTAGATGTTGGCGGTCTCAGATAAAATATAATATATCGTAACGCCATGATGATGTGACAAGAGAAGAGACAGTTATGACTAGAAAGTTGATTCCAAGTCTCTCTCGCGACAACTCGCTGAAGTGGCAAAAAAAAAAAAAAAAAAAGTGTTGTATAAAACCCAGGACACAGAAGGGTGAGCAGAAGCCGTATCACTCAGGATCCTTATGGATGACCTGCTGATGCCATTTGAGAGACATGCCCTCTTCTGCAGAGCAAACTAGTCTGTGTCATCTCTTAAAAATGTAAGGAGTATCCCGAGTGATGCAGCTTCTGCTCACCCTTCTGTGTCCTGGGTTTTGTACACCTTGGCTTGTGTGTTTTTGTTTTTTATCTAATAAATGAAGACCGTGATACACTAGGCCTTTGCTCCTTTTTGTTTGTCTAAATGCATCCAGCCACTGCATATTTCATAATGTCATTTATTTTGAAAGGCTGCTGGCAGCAGAGCTGGAAGCTTCACTTTTTGCTCTCCCAGGTTTTCCCTTGTAGTAAAAAAAAGAACACTGTATATCCCCCCCCTATACTGATTTGCAATGCTTGTAAAGTATCTTTTTTTTTTTTTTATTTTTTTTTTTTTTACTGCTGCACCTTTACTGTACAAATGTTGTCAAGTAAACAAATGTCTGTCTACTGTTTTGCATGCGTCTTGGTGAATGAATCCTGAGACTAAATCGCATTAGAAAGAAACAATGGGGCTCTTTGTCATGTGTGCAACTCTATTTCATCCTGCACCAGATTCTTTGCCACACCCTTGTACAGATGTCAGTAGTTTTACTAATACATTATGTCCTTTCTAAGTTTGCTGTACAATTATTTATTTTATTTTTTTTAATGATAAAAATGCTGCCTTTTATGCAATGAATTGGTTGGTATCTGCAATCCCTAGTAAGAGCAAGCAAATTCTAAAATGCTGATATTCCCTGTTGCAATTTTTAAATATAAGCCTCACTAATACACAGGACTAAGGCCTCATGCACACGGACGTTTTTGCAGCCGCGTTTTTGAGCGTTTTTTGGAGCTTTAAAAAGCGTTTTTGAGCTGCAAATGGCATAGGCGTTTTTAAGCTGTAAAAAAAACCCAGGACCAGTGCGTTCCGCGGCGCTAGAGCTGTAAAAACGCGAATCGCGCAAAAACGCGCACCAGCGTTTTTGAGCTGCAGCATTTTTTTGCTGCAAAAAGTTGATTGGACACTGTAATCCCTGTATAGGAAATTGGAGATGTGTTTTTCTTTAAAAAACGCTAATTAACGCTGACACTAAAAAACGCGCAAAAACGCCAATGCAGAACGCGGTAAAAGTCAAGTTTTTTTTTTTAGGCTGCTTTTTCCAGGCGTCCAACCTAGCTTTATAGCCCGTTTTTTAAAACGTCCGTGTGCATGAGGCCTTAGTCATATTTTAGTCTACTAAAATCTCATATATTTTAGTCAACTATAAATTAATGGGTTAAGCTAACTTTTATAAGGCATTATTTAAGCATTTCTCCACAATTTCCAAACTAATTATATTCTCCTGGAGTAAGAATATCATAACATGTTATCATTTATGGTATTAATGTACTTGTACTACGTTTAAAACGTCCGTTTTGCCGCGTTTACATGCCGTAGGGGAATGGTTTCTTCCCTCTTCTGGAAAAGGTGTTTTTACTGCATTTTTTTTTTTTTTTCGCTTTCATTTTACTGCTGGGGGGGCTTCTGTGTGCCACTCAATGATTTTGGATGTGGGGAGAGATTGTGCTCGCTGCTGAGTTGTAAATCTAATTATTAGCAGGAGTTTCTGGAGCTCTGATAGGTGTTTCAGGGTTCGTCCATGTTAAAAAGTTTGAGAGAGGCTGCTCTAGTGACATAGTACTGAAATTGCTTTGCTCTCCAGTTTATGAACATCGGAGTAAAGTTACAAATGCAACACTTTATGGCCACCGGGATCTTTTCATGTACACATGATTGTCACCACTACGATGTAAAGTAGTCAAATTAATTAAACGTGTATGTGTTGCTTGTCACAGTTTAGTGAAGCCAGTTCCAGGCTGTTTGCTCAGGATTAACACATTCCATGCTAAGTGAGGAGAGTGTTATGGGGGTTTATTTAAATGGCATGAGGCACAGAGCCCTAATAAGCCATGAAGGTCGTAGAAACCGGTACCATTTATTTATTTTTTCCTTTCTATCTGGTATTGCTAGAAGTTCATCTAGGGGCAGTGCACTATGGCATAGAAGAGACGGGGCACATAGCAAGAAAAAATGCCTGTGAGGTTTTGGCAAACCCATTAAAATAGGTTACCTTAACACTACGCACATTAATTTATTTATTACAGGATTTATATAGCGCCAACAGTTTACGCAGCGCTTTACAATATAAAAAGGGAGACAATACAGTTATAATACAATAAAATACAAGAGGATTAAGAGGGCCCTGCTCAGAAGAGCTTACAATCTAATAGGGCTGCATTCACACCTGAGCGTTTTGTCGCCTGAAGCTACAAAACGCTAGAGGGGAAAAAATACATTATTCTCTATGGAGATGGTTCACATCTCCACTCCAAACTCCAACAAGTTCCGGACCCTTTTTTGTCGCTCGAATCGGGCAGATTTGGATGTTTTTTCTTCTTTTTACATTGGTGACCTTTTGCTCTGCACAAAATCGCTGCAAAACGCGGTAAAAAACTTTGCGAATCGCGGTAAAAAAATGCCGCAATTCGCTCTATTTTCTGCCTGAAAACACTGCGCTCAGGTGTGAATGCAGCCTAACAGAGCACCTAGATGTCAAAGGGACATTGCAATGATATTTTTTCCAAAAAATTGCTAATGCCTTGGATTGTATCACTCAAAAGGGATATCACGGGATGAAACTACAGTAGCTAAAATTTTTATTTAAATGGCAAAAGGGTATTGGCATGAAACATTTTTGAGAAGGGGATATATGTTGTGCACAATTGGGTCCTTTCACATGGATATCATCAGATCAATCATGGTTTTTGCTTAGAAAAAAAAATGATGTATACGACATTCAGGTTATGACAGTTTACATGAGTTTGCATGTCAGTCTATTTTTTGCATCCATTTTTTTTTTTTTCGCTGTTGCAGAAACCAATCCTAGATGACAAAAGTATAAAAGAAAAATCTTTCTTAAGGCCTGATTCACACCTATGCATTTTTAGTCCTTTTTTGCATTTTTCAGATTTGCACTACAGAACTTGTTCCATAGGAAACCATGTTAAATGGACTGTAGTGCAAATCTGCAAAATGCAAAAAGCACTAAAACTGCATAGGTGTGAATCCAGCATAACAGACATAAAACGGAACAGACGGTCTAAATGGAAAAGGACACATCCTTGTTCTGTTTAAAAATAAATAAAAACAACAGACTTGAACGGAAATGGTCATCCGTTTTTTTTTTTTTTTTTTTTTTTTTTTTTTTTACACCTGCCCGCCAATGGTTCAGTGTGAATCCGTCTGAAAAACTGACAGGCAGATCCTGTGTGAAAGGGCCCTAAGTCATAAAGCGAAGTTCTCTTCACATATAAACGCTTCATCCAGTTGTGTATGAACTAAAAAAAAAAATAAAAAATTAAGTTTTATAGTAGTAAGAACTAGCTTGAAGGAAGGTTTGAAGAGTTCAGGGGCCAGTGGTATGTAAAGCAGAGTTCAAAGGTTAGTAGTAAGCATCCCAGAGGTCAGTAGGTCAGGAGTATGGAACACAGAGTGCAGTAACACAAAGTTCAGAGATTAGTAATATGTAAAACCGTTTTACAATTATGTGTTTTGGTTGTTTGTTTAGCTGTTTTTGGAAGGATGGTTGTGTAGGTGGAGTGCAGTGTGATGCGGCAGAAATAACATACACCGTGCAAGTGCGATGGAAGAACTTGTAATTAAGTTTTGCAAAAAACATTCGCAATAAATCTGGAGGGAAGACAGCCCAAGTGGGAACACTCACAGGTCCAACAGCATGGAGAGAGCAGGTTTCAGCTGAACTGACAGTGCCTGTAGGGGGGGGGGGGGGGGCAAGAATGGGGCACGGTCGTCCCTGTGCCCAAGCATAAAGATTTCCAAAGGAGTTGTGAGCCCAACACTTTCCCTCCTTCAGGAGTCTTTCCCTGCCGCTAGTCATGTCCCTACCAGATGGGGTACCTGTCCCTTGTTTACCGAATCGCAAAATGCATGCCAAGCCTGGGAGCCAGAGCCTTAAAGTGATTTGATTGTAAGGTTCGTGTGTGTGTGTGTGTGTGTGTGTGTGTGTGTGTGTGTGTGTGTGTGTTTTTTTATTTATTTATTTATTTTTCCTGCTTTGTGCAAGTGTTTTGCACAGAGCAGTCCTGATCCTCTTCTGGAGTGCTCCAGCGGCACTCTTGGCTCCTCCTCTTCATCGGGTGCCCCCACGGAGAGCCAATTTCCCTGGGGCACCTGTGCGGGCTCACTGTTGCGTCCATTGACAAACAGCCAGACTCGCCCCCGCTCCTGTGTCACTGGATTTGGTTGACAGCAGCGGAAGCCAATGGCTCCTGCTGCTATCAATCTATCCAATGAGGACGGAAACAGTGGTTGGAGCTGCTGGGCTTGTGCTCGTTGGTAGACCAATCGGGTTTCGGTAAGAAAGGTGGGACTCTGGGGGCAGCTGCAGCACAGGCTTTTCACACTGGGGCCATCCGTGCGTTAGCGGTAAAGCGCTGCTTGTTTTAGTGGCGCTTTACCGCTGTTTTCTTTTCGGCCCCCAAAGAATTGCAAATGGGCAGGGGCGTTTTGGGAGCGCTGTATACAGTACTCCCAGACTACCCCAAAAATGCTGCTTGCAGGACTTTTTCTAACGTCCCGCAAGCGCAATGCCAGATGTGAAAGCACCCATTGCAGTGAATAGGAGGCAGTTTTCAGGCACTTTACAGGCGCTATTTCTAGCGCTAAAACGCGAGAAATGCCTCAGTGTGAAAGGGGTGTACAATGCATTAAAGTGAAAAACCTTGAGGGTTTTTAACCCTTAAAAGTTTTTTACCTTGCATTCTATGCACGAGGATAAGAAAAACTTTGGTGTACTTCTCCCCCCCCAGCCCCTTCTCGATCCAGCGATGTGCACAAGAGCCTTGCTGGTTCCGGGACTCCCTCTCCTCGTTGGAGAGAGCAGGGTTGGGGTCGAGCTGCGGCTCTGTGTCTTTATGGACTCATAGAGCAGGGCTCGGGAGCGAGCATGCACAAGTGCCCCCATAGCAAGCGGATTGCTATTGGGGGGGCACTGGTCAAGGGAGAGGAGCCAGGAGCGCCGGCGAGGGACCCAAGTATCTCTGTGCAAAACCAATTGCACAAAGTAGGTAAGTATGACATGTTTGTCATACAAAGCTGAAACTTTAATACCACTTTAAATAGGCTCTGGCTGACCCAAGGTGGCTGCTGCAGTCACATGGGGCAGAAGCACCCAATTGGCTAGCTTCCCCAGTGTCCCAAGAAACCATAGAGGAACCATGCTCCTCTTGACTACCTCACCAATTGCAATGCTGCTGTGAATGAGTGCCACCTACAGTGGAGAAAGTAGACTGCACCTGCCTAAAAGTGGTTCAGCTTTATTTGTTCATTCATTGTCCTTATTTCATCCATATATTTCCAGATTGTTTAAGGCTGGTTTGCCTGCATTCTGGTAAGACACCAAACCATATATGCTTCCATGGGCTGCAGTTTAGCAAAATGCAGTCTGCAGCTTTCTTCCGTTTTTAGAAAACAAAAACGGAATCGTTCTCAGTGGTTGAGCATGCAAACTGGAGGCAAAAACACAACTGGGAAGACTGGTTTTTAATCATGTAGGAATGTTGGGGGAGGCAAGCGGGGCTGTTGCTCTTCCAAATTGAAAGCATTCCAATGTTTGCTTGGAGATATACATCCAACTACATACCAGGTGCTTGGATGAACCTGGTACAGTCAATAGAAGTCCAAACCACCTCAACTGTCACCTCTCAATTTAAATCAATGGTGCCTCTAATGTAGGATCCTCCCAAACCACCCAGTCACACAGAGTAAGACCACCCGTGTTGTAGAAAAACCTGATTTGCTCTACAAAGAAAGCAATGATTTCACAATAAACTAAAGAATTACCATGCCCTAGAGTGGTAAAAGATTATACAATAAAAACCTGACGGAAGCACTAATCTGCTTATTCACCAGGACAGGAAGCACCCTGACTTTCCCTAAAAGGGACACCCACAAATATAAGCTCTCTTTTCTTTGTAAATAAGGAGAAGATTTAGAGCCTTTGTCATGAACGCACACTGTTCCTTCAATTTTTCTAATGGTTAATGGGCTCAATTGTCAAGACAAATCAAAGAATGGAACTTCTTTTTTTTTTTTATAATTTTTTTTCATATCTGTGAGTGAATGAACTTCGAACTGTGAATGTGGGAAAAAATCATTGTTGTACATAGGACGTGTGTAGCACATCCAGTGTCTCTGCCCTGCGGCTGGGACCTTCCCCTCCCAGTATACAGCGATTGTCGGCTTTGAATAATTAAAGTTGGGATTGATGTGTACTCAGAAAAGGTAGCTTCAGCTGTCAATAATGCAGTCTGCATCTGTTTATAAACCACACTGCTCAGAAGAATATAGAAAGATACAAAGTAACACAATGGGGCTTATTTACTAAAGGCAAGTGCACTTGGAAGTGCAGTCGCTGTGGATCTGAGGGGGACATGCAAGAAAAATAAACAGCATTTTTGCTTGTACATGATTGGATGATGAAATCGCTAGAGCCTCCCTTAACTTCAGATCTAAAGCGACTGCACTTGCAGTGCATAGTGGATTTGCCCTATGTTGCCTTTTTGTATCATTTTGTTCATTCATCTGCAGATTAAGCCCCGGTTCACAATGCCGCGACTTGTCATGTAACTTGAGTTCAAAGTCGCATAGCGAGTTGTGCCCCATTAACGGAAATGGAACCCTTCTAATCGCTGCGACTCAAGTCACTTCAACTTAGAAAAAGGTTCCTGCGCTACTTTGGTTGCGACTTCAACACGACTTGCATTGACTTCTGTTAAAGTCGTATGCAAGCCGCGATGAAGTCGTGCAGGGATGTCAGATTCAAAGTCAAGCAACTTTGAAGCTACAGCAGTGTGAACAAGAGCTAAAGGGACGAACTTGGATCTGCAGATGTCAGTTGACGCAACCTGACAAGTTTTTTTTTATTTTTTTTTTATTTATTTTTTCAGTGATTAGCATAAACTAAGGGTTAAGGGGTTAATCAGCCCAAATTGACTTTCTATTATCCTTCTCCATTTAGTTATTTTCCTGCTGATTTTTGTTTTCATTTTGTTACCATTTTTAAAAAATTTTAACTTTTTTTTTTTTATTTTTTTTTTTATTTATTTTGTTAAATGTAAAAAATAACATTTACACATTTCCCATTTTAAAGTGCAAAAGTGAAGGGGAAAAAATCACTTATTTCATTTTGTAAATGGCTTTGCAAAGTTACAGAAAAAAACTGCATGTTTATTCATCTGGACTAACACTATTTTTAAACGTGCATTTTGTTTGTGCCCTTTTTTTTTTTTTGTCTAAGGATTGTGAGGGGGAAAAAAAAAACATTGTTGCAAGACAATATCATGAACAGAGAGCCCTGTCTGTCCTTAAAAATATATCTATCTATGTATTGCTCTTTTTAGTAGTTATCATGCTGAATAAACTATAAGTACCTGTAATAAATAAAATAAACCGGTCTATAGCAGAGATCGATGGATCAACTTTGGCACACAATTTTGCAAAGCTGTTAATCGTGGACTAGATCCTGCTTTCCATATGTTGATCATTGTCGGTGTACACTGATTATCGGACAAAGCTCAATTTTCTTAACATGACCTGATCACAAAAACATGACTCTTTAGAGCTTCAGAGCATTTTTTCTATTTACAATAAAGCTTACTTGTTGCTTTCTCTACTTTGGGGAGTATCTCATGGCTGTCTGCTGCTGTCGTCTCTTCTAGCTAAATGCCCATGAGGTTTCTGTAGAACCTCTAAGACTGGTCATCAGGGAATGCATTATTTGAATAAACATTTTTTTTTTTTTTTCTTTGTCTTGATTTCAATATCACCATCTGTTTACCAGACTGTTTTCCCAACCTGCTATAACCATGAAGTTAATCTGATCATATGGCAAATAAGTGACAAATGTTGCAAAAGCATGAACGTTTATTATGTAATTCAATGAAACTGCAGAAGGACCAGATACGTATTTTTATATGGTCTGACAAAAATAATGTGGCAGCACAGTGGTTAAGACTTCTGCCTAACTTTTGTGGTTAAGTGGTTAACACTTCTGCCTGGGCTTCAAACTGACAACTAGGGTTGTCAGTTCGAAGCCCAACCACGGCACTACCTGAATGGAGTTTTGCATGTTCTCCTTGTGCCTATGTGGGTGTACTCTGCTTTTCCTCTTACACTTTAAAGACACGTTGGTAGGTTAATTGGCTCCTGTCTAATCTGGATCTACCAAGTGTATGTATGACTGTGAAGTAGGCCATACATGGCTTGAATCTCGGCCGGTTCAGCAGGAACCAGCTGAGATTCATTCCGTGTATGGGCAGGCTGAATGTACCAAGTTGATCGATCAACTTTGGTACAACCAGCATGCTGGGTTTTACCTGTGATTATTGCTAGAGGCTGCTACAGATGCTGGCTAGCAATAATCGCATAATCCTGTATCTATTTTACGTGTGTGTGTGTGTGTGTTGTTGTGTGTGTGTTTTTTTTTTTTTTTTTTTTTTTAATTTGCCCAGTTTTGGCTTGGCAATGCCTTGATGGGTTTACTTTCATCTAAAAAGAAAACGACCTGCGCCACAGATGTGAATCAAAATAAAATTGGCCGTGCCCCACACATGTTGATCTAAACTGGTGCCAATATGTGAATTGCACCACGTGACTTGTGTTTTGTATTAAAAAAAAATGATCACTACTATGGACATTGTGACCCTCTATCTAATTCTGGTCAAATTGTGCTCAATTACATGGACCATAGGCTAAGTAATGCTAGATTCATGTCTGTGCGTGTGTTTCCCTTTTGCGGGTCTGCACCCGTTGCTGCAACCATTATTCCTAATGACATTCCGCACACACTTGAAATGGCTCCAGCACTAGGAACCGCACTTCACCTGCAATTCCAGGGACCTTTTTTCCTTTGTGTTTTTCAGGAGGCACAGCAGCCCATTCATCAAATGAATGGGCTGCTGTGTTCAAGCAAAACACAGTTGTTAGAGCTGCATTAATGTGAACCTAACCTAATAGCCATTAATCACTGACTGCTGCCCCACATCTGGGTCTAGCCAACAGGAACATTTTAGGCATTTGGAAAAAGGGAGAATATCGCAGCCCCATGCTCTTTCCACCTAAAGCCCCTTTTAAACCTAAAGCTGTCCATATACTGTACACAGCCCCCTGAAGGAGAGAGATCGGTTGCTTTCCCCATCCATGCTAAACAGTCTGGCAAAAGATTTGGATAGAGGGTTTTATGCCCTCTCTAAAACCAACTGTCATGTTTCTTTTGCTGTCTGTGTCCCAAGCTAGGGAGTTCACTTTGTCCTGGTGGTCGTTTCCACCAGAACGGATAGTGTGGGAAAACCCAAAATTTTGAGTTATCACCAGAACAGGAATACAAAGCATTTGACACAGTTCCCCATAAATGTTTACTGTACAAAGTAAGGTCCGTTGGCATGGACCATAGGGTGAGTGCATGGACTATAGGGTGAGTACATGGCTTGACTGGCTACAAGGGCGAGTTCAGAGGGTGGTGATAAATGGGGAATACTCAGAATGGGTAGTGGGGTCCCACAGGGTTCTGTGCTGGGACCAATCCTTTGTTAATTTGTTCATAAACGACCTGGAGGATGGGGTAAACAGTTCAATCTCTGTATTTGCGGAAGTTACTAAGCTAAGCAGGGCAATAACTTCTCCGCAGGGTGTGGAAACCTTGCAAGAAGATCTGAACAAATTATTGTGGTGGGCAACTACATGGCAAATTACGTTTAATGTAAAATAATGCATTTGGGTGACAAAAATATGAATGCAATCTATTCACAAGGAGGAGAACCTATGGGGGAATCTAGGATGGAAAAGGACTTGGGGTCCTAGTAGATGATAGGCTCAGCAAGCTGCTGTAACAAAGCAACCAGAATATTGGCATGCATTAAAAAAGGGATTAACTCCAGGGATAAAGTGATCATTCTCCCACTCTACAAGACTCTGGTCCGGTCGCACCTGGAGTATGCTGTCCAGTTCTGGGCACCAGTCCTCAGGAAGGATGTGCTGGAAATGGAGCGAGTACAAAGGGCAACAATGCTAATAAAGGGTCCGGAGGACATTAGTTATGAAGAGAGGTTGGGAGCACTGAACTTTTCTCTGGAGAAGAGATGCTTGAGAGGGCATATGATTTCAATTTACAAATACCATACTGGTGACCCCACACCAGGGATAAAACTTTTTCGCAGGAGGGAGTTTAACAAGACACATGGCCACTCATTTAAAATTGGAAGAAAAGAGGTTTAACCTTTAAACTACGTAGAGGGGTCTTTACTGTAATGCCCCGTACAAACGGTCGGAAAATCCGACCACAAAATCCATTGGATTTTTTCCAACGGATTTAGTCCAACACTGGTGTTGCATACACACGGTCGGACAAAGTTGTCGGAAAATCCGATCATTCTGAACGTGGTGACGTTTGTTGCCTACGACGGGACTACGTAGAGGCTAGTAGCCAATAGCTTTGGTCTTGTAATGTGATCTGAGCATGCGTGGCACTTTGTCCGTCGGAATTGGTGTGATCGGACTTTGTTGTCGGAAAATTGTTAGAGCAGGAGATAAAACTTTGTCCGTCGGACAATCAGATGGAAAATGTCCAATGGTGCCTACACACGGTGGGAATTTCCGACAACATTGTCCGATAGGACAGAATCCATCGGAAAATCCGACCGTGTGTATGGGGCTTTAGAGTGGCAAGGATGTGGAATTCACTGCCACAGGCGGTAGTCTCAGCGGGGGGCATCCATATTTTTTATTTAACTATTAGATAAGCACCTGAACGACCGCAACATCCAGGGATATACAATGTAATACTGACATATAATCACACACATAGGTTGGACTTGTTTTTTTTTCCAACCTCACCTACTATGTAACTATGTAGGCACTAGGCATAGTGTGAAACGCGTCAGCTTTGTGCCCCCCCTATTCTGCTTTGCCGTGTTTTGGATTGATGTGATTCCTGCTTTTTAAATAAATTCATTGAATTTTATCTCTTCCTGGTGTGCGGCTGTCCGGAGTTCTTCCTGATTTTTAATCTACTGTGTCATTAGCCAGCACCTGGGGCTCCCAAACAGGAGTAGGAGCATTCGCTTTGAAGGACTATCCTTGAGCGGTGGTTATCTTTTCCTAACTATGTAACAAAGAAACATTTTCCAAGGGAGAAAATTGCTTTTGTGACAAATGTCTGTCTAGGAAGATATCTTACTTTTTGGCGATATTTCCTCTATAGGACAGGAAGTAAGGGTAAAATTTCTCCAGCGCCTAGTGACCCTCTGCTATGGTGGTCAATAGCCTGCAGGCCACACACAGATGGCCCAGGGGGTTAAATGTTCATTAAGTCTAGGGAGGAGAAGTATTACTAGCAGTATGTTATCAGCACTCTGGTATTGGTGCTCAAAGGTTCCCAAAGTTCCTGCTTGTGGGTAATCTCCCGGATTCATAACACGCAATGCAAGGTTGTACGTGAAGGAGGCTGGAGTGCAACCATGCACCTTAAAGGGGAGGCAGCGCTGAAGTGGTCACATGGATCGAGGAAGCATGAAAAGCTATATTTTTGGCTATTTCATGAAATTCAGCTTTTACTAATCGCCCAACCCTATCCAAAATGAAAGGGGGGAGGGGGGTAATAGTCTTAGTCTTATTTTATCTTGATATACATTAAAGGGGAGTAATCCACTTAAATTTTATATTTTTATTGATAGGTAGAGCATAAGCCACTTATCTGAGCCCCTGACGTCCTACATCTTGCATATCCCAGTGGTGAGATGGCCCTGACAGCTCAGTTCTGTTCAGATCTCTTACCAATAGGCTATCCAAGAGAAATCACTTTCAGGTGGTTTAACCCGACAACATCTACCAAAAACGGAAATATCTGTCAACTGATCTCCTAAACCCATGTACCTTGGGTTGCCTTATGCATTTTTACACAATGGTTTTCAGAATACAAAAGTCAATGGGAAATGGAAAAACTGAATACTTTTTGTTGTACTCCTAAACTTTGAAAACCAATCTGAGAGGCAGACCTCCAAAATCAAAAACAGTTAACAATTGTGGTGTGAGGAAAATCTGCTTTTAATTATTTAATGTTCACAATAGGTTACAAAAACTGAATGACTAAAGGGAAATAAACTCGTGACCAGTGATGTAAGTAACTGAGTTAAAATAGACTCAGTTACCTAACGCAGTTACTTTAGAGGGTAACTAGTAATCTAACTGATTACTTTTCCCCTCATGGTAACTCAGTTCTCATTACTTTGGCTTAGTTACCCCAATTACATCTACCGCCACTAGATGGCAGTAGTGTAATTCCGGTGTCCTGCCGAAAAAGTTCCCCCGCTGGATAAGGACCCCCTGTACTGCGCAGGCGCAGGGCTTGCGCAGTACGAAGGACTACGGAGCTTCCGAAAATTGACAAACCTAAACAGCTCTGAGTGAACTCTACACCGCGCAGGTGCAGTTAACATGTAATTGTACGAGGCGATGCCGCACGCTCCTGATGCTCGTACTACTCTGCAAGGGGCGTCTATCGTGTAAGTAAGGGGTGGGTCTAGTAGTACTGTAACCAAGGGGCGCATTTATTATTATTGTTATATATCGAGCTCTGCCCATTCATTTAACATTCGCTCTCTTCTGTAGCCATCCGCCCCTTACACGATATAATAATAATAGACCCGCCCCTTGCTTACACGCTATAACAGATCTGCCCCTTGGTTAGAGTAATAATAGAGCAGCCCCTTGGTTACACGATATATAACAATAATAATAAATGCGCCCCTTGCTTACAGTAATACTAGACCCGCCCCTTAGTTACACGTATAGAATATTTAAAAAAAAAAGTCAGTTACTTTGCTGCGTAACTAATTACTTTTCCAATGTAGTAACTGAGTTACTAACGCAATTACTTTTTGGGAGAAGTAATTTGTAACTTAACTAATTACTTTTTTAAAGTAAGATGACCAACACTGCTCGTGACTAAAACATTTTTTAGTATGTCAAGTTTGCTTAAAGAGAAACTCAACCCCTACGTAGCTCAATTTTAATTTCTTTCCCCTAGTAATTGTTTCTGAAGTCCAGCATGGTCCTCCTTCCAGCCCAATGTTCCTCTTCATTGCTGTACTTCTATGCTGCCATCTTGCACATGTACAGACATACTGTAGGACTCTGTAAGGTCTGTTGGACGTGCCAAAGCTGCTCAGTATGTCTGTGGAGCTATGTAGAACCCCCTTCATATACGCTGTTATGTGTCGGGCTAGGTCCTGTAGAGACCCAGTGCTTTCTGGGAATGCATGTGCAGCTCTGCAAGGTCTTATTGTTCCTGTGCTGTCTGCTCATGTGAGTAATTGCGCTTCATACATCATCCTTGCCTAGTAATCTATATGTTTTGTTTACAAAAAAAACAATTGTGTAAAAGGGAGGTAGGAGTCAAAGGAGGGCAAGTCCTATTTATTGGTGAATGTTCATTTTTTTAAGATGGATTTGATAAACTACAAAAGTGATCTCATTCAGTTTCCTCTGTCGGGCTAGAAGGCTGTGTCCAAGTACATTTGTTTGTCATTTTGATTTTTAAAAAAGCTCAAAATTCCCCTCCCTAAAAATAAGTCAGGAGATGAGTAACTCTTCTGTAATGCTCCACCCAACATTAGTCAGAGACACATTCCTGTATGCGGTATCTGTTCACTGAGAAATCAGTACAGCTCTCTGACTCTTGTGTGCTACACCAGAGCTTGCACAGTCTCATATTTAGTCATAAAAATTCTGTCAAAAGGAAATTCAGTGGTTGAGCTGAAACCTATTGAGTCATGTAAAAGCAAGTAATTAACTTTTCATTTTAATAGAATATTTTTAATCCAGCAGATCTTTGATTTTTTTTTTTTTGTACTTGGAATATAAAGTAAGTGGCTTCTAGAAACAGCACAGGTCACAATGAGTCCTGCTTCTAGGCACTTCACACCCCACCCCGTGTGTGTGTACGTGTGTATACACACACACACACACACACACACACACACACACACACACACACACACACACACACACACACACACACACACACACACACACACACACACACACACACACACACACACTTGGGTGTGCTTAGGAGCAGAACTCATGGTGACCTGTGCTTTGCGTTGCACATGAGGGCTAACTGTGGCCTGTTTTGTGCATTGGACACCACGGTTCATGTTGACCTACACTGTGCATTGAGCACTAGAGATCCGTGACTTGCACTGTACATCTGGCACCAGGGCTATGACCGATGCTTTGTCTCTAGCACCAGTGGTTATGGTGACCTTTACTGCACTTCTAGCACCAGGATTCCCCATGACCTATGCAGTGTGTCTACCTCCAGGGCTCACAGTGACCCGAGATTGTGTGCGCTTTACACCAGAGCTTGGTGTGTCCTACACCTTTTGGGTCCAGTCTTCACTGAATTATCTGTCAGGAGATGCAACCTAGGGAAAAATCTTCAGAAATGCGATCGTCCAAGCCAACCTCCACTTCTTACTTTGTCAAAATCATCATTTCAGTGTTGATATGATTGTGATCTCTTTTACTACTTCACTGGGGTGAATTTACTAAAGGCATATAGACTGTGCACTCCATTTTCCCTGGAGCTTGGTAAATGCAGTAAAACTGCCATTTTCAATCACTCACACATGTGCAAAAATGGGGGTGTGTGCGTTTTTTGGGTTTAATTTTTTCCTTACACCTAATTGGTGAAGCTTTACTTTGTAACAAATACCCACATTTACTAAGCTCTGGGGAAATTGAGTGTAACTGCACTTGAAAAGTACGGTATTTTTGTGTTTCGTAAATCTACCCCACTGGCCTGACCCTTTTTGCTGCCTATGTGGTCCTAATCTATACTTGGCTTTTTTTTTCTAATGCTAAACAGTTGCGTGCGTGCGTGTGTGTGTCTATATCCCTCCTTCCCTAATTTCATCTTTGCAATATTTCATGACATGTTTATCTATTTACTTGGCACAACCTCATTACAAACATTTTTTATTTTTATTCTGTGTTTTTGTTTTTTTTGTTTTTTTTTTTATAAATTTTTTTTGTATTTCCTCAATTACAGGTCAAGAGTTAAGTTTGGACGATGCTATAGGTAAGCAAGAAATACTAAAATAGAAATTGCCAATAGGTGCTCTGAAGCTTGCCATTAGAACTTTATTCACAGGAGGATCCAACAGTCTAAATATTTTAAAAGTTTGTGATGGTCATTTCTCAGATTAATCATGAAACCATACTATTGTCAAAGCAACAGAATCGCTTTTAAAAGAAGCTCAAACTGTGTATACACGGAAAATATAAATGAAGGATGGGCTTTGAAATGGTGAAAATAACAATATGTTAATCAAGATGATAAATGTAAAAAACATGTATTCCATTAAAGTGGTTGTAAACCCTAAGGCCCCTTTCACACTGACGGACCGTTTAGGTCCGCCTGTCAGTTTTGACGGCGGACCCGAACGGGCGATCCATGCTAGTCTATGGAGCATGGAGCGACGGATGTCAGGGGAGACATGTCCGCTGACATCCGATCCGCCAAAAGCAGACGGATGGCTCTACGTCTGGATCCGTCGCTATCAGATCGGGTGAGATCTGATGAAAACGGACAAGCTGTCCGTTTTTTTTCATCCGATCTCTCCATAGAGACCAGCGGCGCTCGACAAGCCCCTCCCCACTCAGTGAGCAGAGAGGGACTTGTCATCTGCCGGCTCAGCGGAGATCAACGGAGAGATCTCCTGCTGAGCCGCCGGACTCCGTGCAAGCAACCACTTTTACCTCCATGTAAGCCTATTATAAGGCTTGCCTATAGGTACTGGAAATATCTCCTAAACCTGCACGGCTTAGAAGATAATTAACATATACACTTGCGCCGACTTCATCGGCGTATGCGCACTAAAGAAAGGGAACATAGCGGGGCAAACAAGAGCCCAAATACATATAAAAAACACGTCACATAAACGTCAAGCATAATATCACATATATGGTGTGACAATAGCCAACATGTTTCGCGGTGGTCGCCGCTTCCTCAGGGCTTAATTATCAGTATATGAGACAAAATATGTGTATAAACAAAAATGAATCATTACATGTTACAATGTACATTCCAATATATATGATGATGATGATTCATTTTTGTCAGATATTTTGTCTCGTAGAGAAGAGAGAGAGAGAATTAAGCCCTGAGGAAGCGGCGACCACCGCGAAACATGTTGGCTATTTCTGCACTATATATGTGTTGTTGGTGTTTTTTTTTTTCATGTATTTGGGCTCTTGTTTGCTCCACTGTTCTCTCTAACGTTATATGTATTAATAAATTAACTTTTTTCCTTTTTTTTTTTTTTTTTTTTTTTTTATCATCTTGATTGATATATTTTAAATTTTCACCATGAGAGCCACCATGTATCCTTCATAAATCCTTCATTTATATTTTCCTTCTCCTTTTTTTTTTCGTACGAAAACGATACTAATGAAACGATAATCAGACATTGAGTTCACATCCGTCAAAAATGTTATAGTCTGCACATCCAGCTTTTGTCTAATGAAAAAGCGAAATTGGCTGTCGAAAGCACCGTACCGATCCAAAAATCGTCAGACAGCTCGTGCACAGGCTTTAAGTCAGCTGTCCTAGATGGTAATTCTGTTAAATTTGGAGAGATTTTCTTTTTTCCTGTTGCATCTCCAGAAGTGGATGTAAAGGAAAATCTCTCCTGCCTGGATATAGGCAGCAAAAAAATAGCTTTCCTTTCAACCCCGCTCAGTACGGCTGTCACCCCAGGACAGGAAGTGAATTATTGGCAGAGTTACCAGTTTAAAATAAAGGGGGAGAACTTCTAAAAAAAAAAAAATGCAGCCACTATATAGGGGCCAATAAGCAGCAATGCTATACATTTTTGTTCTTGGGTTTGGATACGTTTTAGTAACTTAAGCCATGAAATTCCAACGAGAGAACTTTTTATTAATATTTGCATTAGCTATTTGGCAGATCGAGTCAATATAGTCATTTTTATAAATGCCACAGGCTAGCTAAAAAATTCCAGACTAAAACCACTGTATAATGTGTGTACTAGTTATCTAGCAAATTGAGTCAATATAATAATTTTTTTTTTTTCCTTTTTTTTTCTTTTACTGCTTCTATAGATGATGATCCCACAGGTAAGCTCTACATTGGTCAATTTAATTTATTTGTGTGTTGGGGTTCTGCACATTAACAGTGCATGTAAGATAGCGGGCTCAGTTTGCTGTGGACATGGCCTGTATTTTCAGTGAGTGAACTCCCAGAAAGGCTTAATTTTTTTTAGTTTTTACGTCCGATTCATCTATTGTTAATACACTTTTTTTTTTTTTTTCTTTGAAGATGAATCCCGAATCGGATGATGTCTTCTCTGTAACAATAAATACTTTTTAGATGCTACCTGGGTCCACTCCTCATTGTCATTCCAGAACTAATGTCCACATGCTTGTGTGAACAATGGTCAAAGCACTGCACAGATTTGCCATGCATGGTTCTTCTTGGGCATTAGATGTCTTGTGCTAAACCCCTACAAAAGCTCTAGCTAAAAGTGGTTTATTATAGTTGTTACTTTCTTATTTTAAGCCAGGACAAAAATGTGCATCTGATAAACTATCATACCCCCTTGTCGATGCTAAGATATGAGTGAGAGCAGTAGTGTCTGCACATGCAGACCTGTAGCAGGGCCGGGACAAGGGGTGGGCAGGAGGGACGGCTGCCCCTGGCACAATGGTTTATTGCAGGGTTGGGGGGGCACCCTGACCCTAACCCTTAGGGAAAGGGGGGCAAAGTTTGGCATCTTTGCCCTGGGCGCTGGGTGACCTTGTCCCGTCACTGACCTGTAGTATGTCAAAGTACACATTTTGTCATAAGGTGGTTGTAAATGTTGTTTTCCTGATGTATTTTTTACATTATCTCTTGGACGGCTGCTGGTCATCAATTGTCTTTTGGTTCCTAGAATTCTTTTTTCTTTTCTTCAGTTTTTTTATATATAAAGGAAAAAAAAAAAAAAAAACACATTGGGGGTTATTTACGAAAGGCAATTGCACTGAAAGTGCACTTGGAAGTGCAGTCGCTGTAAATCTAAGGGGAAGATCTGAAATGAGGGGAAGCTCTGCTGATTTTATCATCCAATCATGTGCAAGCTAAAATGCTGTTTTTTTATTTTTCTTGCATGTTCCCCTCGGATCTACAGCGACTGTACTTCCAAGTGCACTGTGCACTTGTAGTTTGCACTTGTAGTGCAAAGTGGATTTGCCTTTTGTAAATAACCCCCATTGTGTATATAGCCTTTGATTAGTCTGATTTTTTTTTACTGATGTTTTTAATAATCATTTTTAAAAAGAGATGTGTTACCATAAGTTAAGTTTCTCTGTATCACTTCCAGTTGCACCTACTCCAGAAAAAAAAATCGACCCAACAGTTAAACCTGGTAATGGTGAGTTATTTGAGATGCGATGTGTAAAAGATAGTGATGTCAGTGTTCTCCACTATGAGTGTAGAGTTAGCTTGTAGGTACATGTTGTAGAGTAGAAAGTCGGTTATAGATGCAACTATGAACATTGTTTTGTAAAATTGTTGAAGGTTAACCTTCCTTATTGCCAGTCCTAGCAGTTGTTGACTGTAATACATTCTACAATGCATTACAAACTTTAGAATTGGGAAAAGATATCTGCTGAGCCAAGAAAATGACATTGCATATTGTAGCATTTGCACTATCAGTAATGAACATCTGGTAAAGCACGTATGCTGCCTGGTAGAATGCTCATGGATTAGACAAGGGTGTTTTAGTGTTGTGCTTAAAGCCTCAGGCCTCTAGTGTGTGTATATGTGTATGTATTTGTGTGTGTATGTATGTATGTATGTATATATATATATGTATGTGTATGTATGTGTATATATATATATATATATATATATATATATAAAAAAATTCTATATTATGGCTTTTGTTTCCTTTATGGTTTGGAAAAATCAGTTTTGAGACCTGGAGCTTTATTAGCGAGCCGGGTGGGATGAAATCTCCAGTCATGGGTCCATATTTTGTGAACCACCAGCACATTTGTCAGGTGTGTGTGCTGGGTTATGAGTGGTGACCTGACTATAGTTCTGGGTTCAACCCTCCTGAGGAGTCTGTGTGCAAGGGAGAAGCCAGAGGGGTGCATGTCTTCACTGGAAAAGCCACAGACCCAAGCCTAGGTATTCAAAGAGCATTGGCAAGTACCCCCCCATCTGTGAGGGAAGCCCTTTAATTTTTGTTTTCTGGAGTTTACTTTAGGGCTAGTTTACACTTGCTTCAAAACATGACTTTGGACATGCTTTGTTAAAACATGCTCTAAATAAAATGATTAGCTTACAGTCCTGTTTACACCTGCTTTTGCTTGAGGCTTCGGTGGGGCTTCAAGCGAGCTTTGCCATAGACTTCTATGTAGGCTTTGAAGCACCACTGAAGCTACATGGGGTATCATTTTTGAAGTGAAGCTTAAGCAAAAGCAAGGTTGTAAGCTCTAACGAGCAGGGCCCTCTGATCCCTCCTGTATTGAATTGTATTGTAATTGTACTGTCTTCCCTGATGTTGTAAAGTGATGCGCAAACTGCTGGCGCTATATAAATCCTGTATAATAATAAACAGGACTGTAAGCTAACCATTTTATTTAGTGACAGGAGCCTTGACTAGCGTTCAGAGAGCTTTAACAAAGCCTGTCCGAAGCAAGTGTAAATGAGCCCTAATAGGAGTGGGACAACAACCCCTTAAATGACAATTTCTGGCAACACTCTTATGCTTTTTAATTCATACAACGATACAAAGCAACAGTATTGAGAATTGCTTGCTCTCTATCAAGTGCATCACCAATCGATTGCATGAAACATTTAAAGCAACTGGGTAGGAAATTACATCATGAAATAGCCAACACCATATGTGCGCTCTGACATTCATTTTGAAAGGGAAAGGATAGATAAAAAGATCATAAAAAAATAGGTGGATCTAAAATGGAAAAGATAAGATCGCAGTATTGTACTACTACAACCACTGTCATGAAGTATAAAAACCCATAGATCATAATTCAAACCCCCTCGGCGTGCGTGTACCTACGACATGTATCCTAAACTTCCCTACAGGACACAGACAACACTTTAAAAAACTTCTGTTTACTTTCTGTATATTTGAACATAGTTGTGATCCGCAAAAAAAAAAAGTTACCCAAAAGCGGAAGGCAAAAAAAAGCCCTATGCCTGCAAAGGATAGGAGGAGGGATGGAGAGGCAGGATTGTCCTCAGGAGGCTGAAGGTCCACTTTAAATCTAGGCGCAGTTTTGCTGATGATAAAAGTGAGATTATTGCACCAAGTCTCAAGGAAAATGTGGAAGGTATGGACCCAGCTATGTAGAAAACCTAAGCAGGTCTTATGCCACGTACACACGGACGCATTTTCCGAAGGGAAATGTTGGATGTGAGCACAAGTTCGTTGCACAAAATTTCACGCATGCTCGGAATCGAGCAGAAGGAGCCGCACTGGCTATTGAACTTCCTTTTCCGCGGCTCGTCGTACATCACCACGTTCCCACATTTGTAATTGTTGGCCAACATTTGTGTGACCGTGTGTATGCAAGATAAGTTTGAGCCAACAACCTTCGAACAAAAATCCATGGTTTTGTTGGCGGAAAGTCCGATCATGTGTACGAGGCATTAGTCTGTAGTTAATATGTAGGTGAAGATTTAATGCATGTACTCTATGGGTATTGTGAAAAGGATTTGGAAAAATGGCTGTATTTAATCTGTCTGCTTCTGCTTTGCTTTTATGGATAAAAGTTTTTCAGCATGTGACTGTTTAGGTTTCAATAACTTGAGTCCTCTTATGTACTGTATGTCAAGTGGCAGGTTTCAGAGTGTGAGTTACCTTTTACCTTATCTTTAGTTCCCAAGCCAGCAACCTTGGCACCTAAAGCGGATCCAAAGCCAGCAACCTCAGCACCCAAACCAGCACCCAAACCAGCGCCAAAGCCACATGATGATGGTAAGGATGTTTTGCTTCAAGACGATTTGTGGATAAAGTAATGAAGGATGCATAGTGGCCTTATAGCAGATCCATAAGGCATAAACCTCCGAGGCCCACACAGAATGCAGATACCACGTCCTTTGCCATGATGCTGCTTTACACAGTCCAAGGCACACACCTCTCCTTATGTCATGATTGCATTGTGGGTTGTGAAGGGTGTGCCAAAGCAATGTCAAATCCTGCTTTTAGGCAAAATCTAATGTTCATTGACACCTACAAGCCGCCAGCCTCAAAGGCTGCCCGACCTTTTAGTTTTCCCATTCACAGAGCACTGTAAAAGAGTAGTGGGCACTCAACCACTTTTTTTTTTTTTTTTTTAAATTGTGACAGCTAGCAGGGAGGGAGAAGATCACCGCTAGCCATCAAAGTGGGTGGGAGTGGGAGCTGGTCCATTCGATACATGTTACACCCTGAATATGGATGTAACATTATGAAAGGTGACCCTATTCCTTACCACAATAGCAACTGCTGGGAAATCACCCAATGAGGCCACTTTATTTAGTGACTATTGAGGGCATTTCCCTCACCTTTTAGAAAGAAACCCTATCCCTCTGTTTATTCTACAGGACAAAAAGTGAAGGAAAATCTCCCCCAATGGGACACAGATGGCAAAAAAATGGACATGGGTTCTAACCATTCTCTACTCAAAATTTTAAAGAGCGGTTTTGCCTTTAGATAGTCTTTTAATGATTTCTTGCTGCTTTAAGCATTTACAGCAAATAATTCTAGAAAGTGTTCTACATCAAAAAGTTATGCTTCTTGTCCTGATTTTTACCATGGAATAGTTCAGAAAATGTACATTACATGTGTATATTCTATGTACATTATACAGCTAAAATGTGTCTAGTCCTGGCAGTTCAGCTGGGTTACCACACTGGATACATAAATAACAGGAATCAATTCCCCAATGTATGTTGGTAGTATTTTTTTCTAAAGGTATTGTGTTTGAGCAGTCTGTGCTAATTCTGTTAATGTTGTGTTCTTTTTCTTAGATGGTTTTGACTTGGGCGATGCTGTTGGTGGAGATGGTAAGCATTGCATTATCGCTGAAAACTCTTCTGTGTTCTCTGTCTTGCTAAATTGATTGTGCAGTAGATGGGCATCATTCAAGATCTGTTTCTAGCATTTATTCCTATGTGTCTCACAGAAATGTGGCAGTCTCCCATTGTACTCCTAGGCTTGTAACTGAGCATGGCAGTGGGATTGGCATTTACTTCTCTGAAAAATTTATTAAGTTTTGAAAGAGTATGACACGCCATGGTTTTCCCACGCAAGGGCAATATTAAACGGGCACATACAAAAGAAAAAGCGTATGTACGTAGAATGATTAACATAACTATAAACTGTTGCCAGGACCCAAAAGGGTAGTCTATCTCCTTTTAATCTCTTGTCCTACTCCCGCCCTCAGCTTTGTCCTTGACCTAACTTGCATCTCCCACCTCCTCTGCCTCCACTCCTTTTGCCCAGATACATACCTACCTTGATCTCGAAGCCTCAGGTGTTTTGTTCTGCACAACAGGTCTTAAGTGTTCTAGCTGCACCTGCACAGTAGATCCCCATTTATTTCTATAGGGCTGTTTCAGAAAGCCAAAGACGCTTGAGACAGAGGCCATAGAAATCTATAGGGTTCTACTTTGCAGATGCGGTCAGGACACTGAAGACTCTTTAGTATTGGATGTGCAGAAACACCAGAGGCCATCCGATTAAGGGAAATGTGCATCTAGGGGATTTGTACATCTGTTTAATGACCTGTTGACTAATCTGGTTTAATTTTGAAGATAATTCTCTCTAACAGCTTCCATTGTGTACAGTCAGACAACTAAAAAGAGTAGAGGCTCAACAGGTCCGAAAATTTATCACAAACAAGTTGCCAGCATTTAAAAATAAATAAAAAAAAGCCTTAAAGGCTTTTGGAAAGATGTGGCCAGGGAGGGAGCACAAATGGGTGAAGTTGGCTCAAAGTTGGCTTAGCACAAGGGCAACGCTATAGAAGCAAGGAGCTTCCTCACTCTTTAGGGATTCTATCACTTGTGAATTTCTACCAGTGAAAGTACCGCTAGTGTGACAAGGGTCTGTAATCCTACAACCGGGTCTTCTTTCTTCTTCCATGCAAATTAATTACTATAGCAGCATAATTTGCTAAATAACTGAATTTCAAATTGGCAAATGGCATAAACAACCTATTTTTTTTTTTTTTACCCTTCTTCAGTAATCCCTAATCTCGATTATTTTCTAGCATCGATATGACACCCCCCACCATTAAAGCTTCCCTTCTTGGTGTTTCACTCCTGAGCAGCGGCTACAGCATGTTCCTCAACCTTCCCCAATATAAAAAATGACCTGCTGTTGTTGGGATACTTCTATTGTCAGATTCCAGCATCTTCAGGAGGGTTGGGAAAGGCAGCCAATGCCACTCAGACCTATCGACGACTTCTTCACGTTTCCACTCCTCTGAGAGGAGAGGTGGCCTTCCTGGGCTTGCTCCCTATCTCTGCAGTGTAGCCACCCTCGCACCCTCGTGTGGCCTTCCTTGGTCTTGCTGTGTTTGCCTGTAAGCATGTATACCATAGGTGCTAGTGGGCAGCACTGCCGCTGGATGGGCCGGACACAAAGGGAGAATTTTGCTATTGCTTATCCCTATTGGGTCCTGGACATTGAAGCAGTGATAAAGCAGGGCTCAAACAGTGTGGGACACAGTCTTCACGGACAACAAATTCCCCATAATTTTAGGAATTGTTAATAGGAGGCCCAGAATCAACTTTTCTCCAGGGGATTGGCGCTAGCATGAAGGCACCTGGATGTTCTTGCTTTTTGCTTTAACACTGGAAAATGTGTTTTCACAAGTTATTGCTTGGATTGATCACATGTTTTTCTTTTTTTTTTTTTTGCTTACAGAACCGACAACTCAGAAAACTCAGCCAGGCCGTGAAGGTGGAGGAGGAGGCGGCGGCAGTAAGTTCTTGGAGTTAAACAGTTAAGACGTAGTAATTCCATTGAGCTACTGAGAGTTCCCTCTGGTGACTGACCCCTAAATCTATTGAGTACAATAACAAAAATATGGAAGAGCAGGCTTGTAATATTTAACCACTTCGCGCCCACGCTATAGCCGAAAGACGGCTGCAGCGCGGACGCTCTCTGCTGGGAGGACGTCCCTGGACGTCCTCCTGTTTACTTCCCTAATGCGCGCTCCTGAGAGCCCGCATCGGGGAAGTTCTGTGCTGGCCGTGTCTGTCGGACACAGCCGGTCACAGATCGCTGTAAACGGCCAATCACAGCGGCCGTTTACAGCGAGATCCAGCTGTCCAATGAGAGATGATCTCATATGTTTGCATATGCAAACATATGAGATCATCTGTCAGCGCCGCTCTGCCTCCTCACACAGACAGCGTGTGAGGAGGGAGAGAGGAACGGCGCCGGTGCCGTAAGTAAAAAAAAAAAAAGAAAAATAAAGCGATCTGTCCCGCTGCCACCTGTCCCCAGAGTGCCATCAGCCACCAGTCCCCAGTACCACCAGTCCCCAGTACCATCAGCCACCAGTCCCCAGTACCATCAGCCACCTGTCCCCAGTACCATCAGTCCCCAGTACCATCAGCCACCTGTCCCCAGTACCATCAGCCACCTGTCCCCAGTACCATCAGCCACCTGTCCCCAGTACCATCAGCCACCTGTCCCCAGTACCACCTGTCCCCAGTACCATCAGCCACCAGTCCCCAGTACCATCAGCCACCTGTCCCCAGTACCACCAGTCCCCAGTACCATCAGCCACCTGTCCCCAGTACCATCAGCCACCTGTCCCCAGTACCATCAGCCACCAGTACCATCAGCCACCTGTCCCCAGTACCACCTGCCCCCAGTGCCATCTGTGCCATCTGCCAGTGCCACCAGTCCCCAGTACCACCAGTCCCCAGAGTGCCACCTGTCCCCAGTACCACCTGCCCCCAGTGCCATCTGTGCCATCTGCCAGTGCCACCTGTCCCCAGTGCCACATCAGTGCCACGTCAGTGCCATCTGTCATCAGTGCCACGTCAGTGCCATCTGTCATCAGTGCCACGTCGGTGCCATCTGTCATCAGTGCCACGTGTCATCAGTGCCATCTGTCAAAAGTGCCACCTGTCAGTGGCACGTGTCATCAATGCCACGTATCGGTGTCATCAGTGCCACGTATTAGTGCCATCTCTCATCAGTGCCACATGATATCAGTGCCACGTATAAGTTCCATCTGTCAGCAGTGCCACATATTAGTGCCATCTGTCAGTGTCTCGTGTCATCAGTGCCCCCGTATTAGTGCCATCTGTCAGTGTCACGTGTCATCAGTGCCCCCGTATTAGTGCCATCTGTCATCAGTGCCACATCAGTGTCACGTGTCATCAGTGCCACGTCAGTGTCACATGTCATTGTCCTGGTGCTCCAGGGCCTTCAAAAGTGTACTAGGTAGTCAACAATTTAGATGTGTAATTTATGCTCCTAGAACACGTGATGGCGCTCCCTGCATGTTGGGCCTCTCTAAGTGGCCAGGCTGTGTAAAAGTCCCACACATGTGGGATCGTAATACTCAGGAGGAGTAGCAGAATTTATTTTGGGGTGACATTTGTGGTATACACATTGCATGTGAGAGAAATAACCTATTACAATGACAATTTTGTGGAAAAAAATAAAAAAATAATTCATTTTGCAAAGAATTGTGGGAAAAAAATGACAACATCAAAAAGCTCACCTTACTAAATACCTTGGAATGTCTACTTTCAAAAAAGGGGTCATTTGGGGGGTATTTGTACTTTCCTGGCATGTTCGGGTCACAAGAAATCAGATAGGCCACCAGTACATCAGATGTGATCAATTTTGTATAATTTGCACCACAGATTGTAGACTCTCTAACTTTCACAAAGACCAAATAATATCCACTAATTTGGGTTATTTTTACCAAAGATATGTGGCAGTATAAATTGTGGCCAAAATTTATGAAGAAAAATTAATAATTTGCTAAATTCTATCACAGAAACAAAAATGTGTTTTTTTTTCAAAAAAAAAAAACCCAGAGGTGATCAAATACCACCAAAAGAAAGCTCTATTTGTGGGGAAAAAAGGACAAAAAATTCATTTGGGTACAGTGTTGCATGACTGAGTAATTGTCATTCAAAGTGTGAGAGCACCGAAAGCTGAAAATTGGTCTGGGCAGGAAGGGTGTTTAAGTGCCCAGTAAGCAAGTGGTTAAAGATTTGAATCCAAAGCAATTTTCATGTAAACACCAAATTAATACCTAAAAGTATGCATGCACTGGAAATACATCCCCCTTTCTTTTTAATTCATTGCACACACATTTAGGATCTATGTTAACCATTTAGCCCCGGAAGATTTGGCTGCTCAATGACCAGGCCATTTTTTGCCATTCGGCACTGCGTCGCTTTAACTGACAATTGCGCGGTCGTGCGATGCTGTACCCAAACAAAATTTCCGTCCATTTTTTCCCACAAATGGAGCTTTCTTTTAGTGGTATTTGATCATCTCTGCAGTTTTTATTTATTTTTTGCGCTATAAACAAAAAAAAAAAGTAAATTTTTTCCTCTATATATTTTTGGTAATAAAAATCGCAATAAGCATATATTCATTGGTTTGCGCAAAAGACAGCTTAGGGCGCCGGACACGAGCACTCCTCCTTATCACACCAGCTCTGGGTGACGGACACCATGCCAAACCTCCCCCCATCTATAGCAGCAGCTCACCCCGGACACCCCCATCATAAGCCGCTCCCTCTCTCCCCTGATTGGCTGGCTGACTGACTGACAGCCACGGGAGCCAATAGCTCTACTGCCCTGTCTCAGCCAATCGGGAGGAATGTACTAGATGGCCGAGGGAATTGTGGATATTGCTGGAGAGAGGAGGAGGTCAGATAGGTAATTGTGGGGTGCTGGGGAGGCTGCCACACAGTTTTTTTTTTTTATCTTGATGCATAGAATGCATTTAAGATAAAAAAAAAAACTTCTGCCTTTTATAACTCCTTTAAGATAAAACTGATGAGAAATAACGGTGACTGGTAAATTTGGGAGTATATTCTACTTCAAGATCTACAGCATATGTATATAAATAACCTTTTAAAAAGGATCAAGTACTTATTGGCTTCACTCATTTGAATTAAAAAAGGAACTTTAAAAATAGCAAATCTAGCATCAATCACAGTTACGATTGTATTGGATACAAGGCGTGCTAATTGCTGGGTTTGATTTAGTGTATAATTGCCCAGTTTTGTGTTCGATTTTAATAATCTTTAAATTAAATGTAAATATAGGCAGACATTTCTTTTTCACTTTTGTAGTCCTTGCCTAAAACAAAAAATACAAATGTAATATATTAAAGCTTACCACACCTTTTTTTTAGAAGTTTTTTTCTTTATTTATTTCTTTATTTTTTTTGCAAGTACAGAAACTGCTCTATCATAGATACACTACAGTGGGTGAGCGATATCACCCTAGGACAGGAACTGTTACTGGCAACATTATAATAAGAAAATGAAGTGTGTGTGTTTGGCGAGTGTTCGCCCCGCCAAATGCCCTGTAATGAATGGTGCAGAGCTTTGCCCAATCGGGCGCAGTAAAATCTGGTTGTAAAGGAGCAGGGCAGGGAAGTTGGCAGCGGCATCCTTAACTGATAAGTGATCAGCTGTTAATGGGCTTCACTCGCTGACAACTAAATAAATAAAAAAATTGCAGTAGAAAAAAAGTTACCTTATGGTATGTATTTTAAGGGGAACCCCAAGCCAAAATGAAAGTGATTTTGTAAAGTCTCATTTAAAAAAATAATAAAAAATAACAAACGTTATACTTGCCTGCTCTGTGTAGTTGGTTTTGCACAGATCCGCCTGGATCCTCCTCTTCTCGGGTCCCTCTTCGCTGCTCCTTGCCCCTCCCTCCTGTCTAGTGCCCCTACAGTCAGCAGCTTTCTATGGGGGCACTGGAGCTGAGTCACAGCTCCATTTGTCCATTCAGACACAGAGCCCCGGCCCCGCCTCCTCTCTCTCCCCTGATTGGCTGACTTTGACAGTCGCGGGAGCCAGTGGCGCCACTGCTGTGTCTTAGCCAATCAGGAAGAGTGTCCCGGATGGCTTAGACCAGGGCTCAAAATTTCAAGTCCTAAGCCACTAGCCAGGCATCAAGGGTTACTCGCCACCAGTTTCCCCACCCAACCCCTACCATGCCCTGCCCCTACTTCTGCCACTAATCACGCCCTCACAAATGATCTCGTGAAATGACACCTAAATGTTTTATGCAGAATTAAGTTACAAAAATAAATATTAACAACTTTTTTTAGTTCCCCTCAGCACAGCCTCATCAGTGTCCATCAATGCAGGCTCACCTGTGCCCACCATTGCAGCCTCACCGTGCCCCCCTTTGCAGACTCACCGTGCCCCCCTTTGCAGACTCACCGTGCCCCCCTTTGCAGACTCACCGTGCCCCCCTTTGCAGACTCACCGTGCCCCCCTTTGCAGACTCACCGTGCCCCCCTTTGCAGACTCACCGTGCCCCCCTTTGCAGACTCACCGTGCCCCCCTTTGCAGACTCACCGTGCCCCCCTTTGCAGACTCACCGTGCCCCCCTTTGCAGATTCATTGTGCCCCCATTGCCGACTCAGTGTGCCCCCATTGCCGACTCAGTGTGCCCCCATTGCCGACTCAGTGTGCCCCCATTGCCGACTCAGTGTGCCCCCATTGCCGACTCAGTGTGCCCCCATTGCCGACTCAGTGTGCCCCCATTTCAGATTCACGGTGTCCCCATTGGTGGCCGGATCATAACAGGAGGAAGCGGAGACCCGCGGGATCGCAGAGCGGTATAGCACGCTATAACAGCTTACATTTAAATCTGCTCTGCTCTGCTCGCCGTGACACACAGGCCCGCCTCCTCCTGACCCTGCGCCTGTGATAGACAGAATGCGGGTCCAATACTGGGATGCATACTGTCTATCACAGGCGCAGGGTCAGGAGGAGGCGGGCCTGTGTGTCACGGCGAGCGGAGCAGAGCAGATTTAAATGTAAGCTGTTATAGCGTGCTATACCGCTCTGCGATCCCGCGGGTCTCCGCTTCCTCCTGTTATGATCCGGCCACCAATGGGGACACAGTGAATCTGAAATGGGGGCACAGTGAATCTGAAATGGGGGCACACTGATTCGGCAATGGCTATACCGCTCTGCGATCCCGCGGGTCTCCTCTTCCTCCATGCTCTCTATCGGAGCGATCACTGGGAGAACGGCTCCCAATCAACCCCGCCTGCCAGCGGTGCTAGCCCCACCACTCCCAAGCAGCCCAGCTCGCAAGCCCTCATTTTCCACTCGCAAAATGCGAGTAGGCGAGTGGAAAATTTGAGGGCTGGCTTAGACATTCGTGGACATTGCTGGAGAGAGATGGGGCTCAGGTAAGTAATTAGGGGGTGCTAGGGAGGCTGCTAGGGAGGCTGCTACACACAGAAGCATTAAGATAAAAAAACCTTCTGCCTTTACAACTCCTTTAAAAAAAACAGTGTGCTGGTCCCACCCCCAAATCCTTATCCAAGCATGCAGCCTAGCAAGTAAGGAAAGGAGGGGGGAGCACCTCCTGAACCATACAAGGCCACATGCCCTCAACATGGGGGGGGGGGGGGCGACTCTGGGCTGTTGGGGTCTGCGGGCAGGGGGCTTATCAGAATCTAGAAGCCCCCTTTAAGAAGGGGCCCCCAGATCCTGGGCCCCCTTATGTGAATGAGTGTGGGGTACATACCCCTACCCATTCACTGAAGAAAGTGTCAAAAAGTAATAAAAACAGACAATTTTTGATGATGTAAATCCATCATCAATCGCGCCTCCCCTGGAGCTCGGGGTAAAATAAAAAAGAAAAAAAAATCACTGACCCAGCATGCACCGGTCCGTGATGCCACAAGTGGGGGGGGGGGGGGAGTGCCACGTTGTGACTTTGCCAGGTTGCCCCACCCTTACCTATATTAGAACTGTCAAATGGCGGAGGAGGCATTCAGCGGTCAGCCATCAATGAGTGCGGAGTGGAAGCACTGCAAGCCATACTGTATTGCACAATGCAAAGGGAGTTGGTTGATAGGAGCAGAAAGCACAGAAATTGCATCATCCGTGTTTCTGCCCCTACGCTATACAGTCATAGGCAGGGCGTTCCATTACAAAGCTAGTGGGGGTTTAACTGCTGCGGAAAAAGTAGGGTCATTACCTACCTATGCTGTCTTTGAGGGATGTCTGTTAGAATACTGGCTGAACAAAAGTACAACATTTGTGCCAGAGAAGGCTATTCAGCCATATGTATTTAAACTTTGAATCTAGCAAAACCATGAAGAAGTGTAAAAAAGTGACTTCATAGTTAACACTTAGAGTGTATTCGCAAGAATGAATTGATTAGATGTGAGAACCCCAGTGGGCGTTCCCAAGATTGGGCTGCCAGCTCCCACAGCTAATAGCGGCCCCTCGCATGTAATATCTTACGCAGCGATCACATGCCAATGATCGGCCCTGGATGCAGATTAGCTGTGGGAGGCAGCAGTCAGTCTCCCACTGCTTTCATTGGGGCTGCCTCCAGCAGATAATCGCAAAAAACCTTGCTGGGGTTCTCAAATCTATGTGGAGAGCAGGTGCATTCGCAGTTGTGAATGCACTCTTATGCCTTGCAGCACTAGGGTTCTCGGTTTGAATCCCAACCAGGACACCACTATCTGTAAGGAGTTTAAATGTTCTCTCTGTGCTTGTGTGGGTTTCCTCCAGGTACTCTGGGTTCCTCCCGCATCTGTTCAAATTACATGCTGGTAGGTTAATTAGTTTTTTTGCTAAGTTGGCCCTAAAATGCGTATGTACTCTATATATTTGGGGTGGAGGCCTTTATAATATAGGGTCCTTGAGGAAGGGACTGATGTGACTGTGTGCAATATGTAAAGCACTGCATAAATTGTCAATGCTATATAAATACTTGTAATAAATAATAAACATATAACAGTGGTAACTGGATTGGAAAATAGATCTTCTTCCCCAACACACTGGATATAGATTGTACAAGGCCATCCGCTTATGGTTCCTACTAGAAATGTCTCATTTATTTTCAGTGCATGCCTAAAGTTTTGTATTTCACTTGTAATAATGAGGTTTCTTTCTTTTAAGGCATAGATGATAATGACCTGATTGATGCTGCTGGAGGTCTGCCCCCTAATGATCCCAATGGTAAGAATGCATTGTTTTCACAGATTTGAAAAGTGGCCTTCAAAATGTGCTCCATGGTCTCGTGCATTGGGCCTGACCCTTCCACTTGTGCAATTCTTTGCTAAACCTTGCTTATGCAATAGTGTCACACTCATTAATCCACTACTATAAATCACTGCTTTTTATTACCACATATTTTAAGTTGCTAGACACTTAAAAAGCGGTTCTGCACTCGTTTTTTTTTTTTTTTTTTTGGGCTATATGCCAAGGGCATATAGCTCAATTGGGGGACTTACCTGTTCCATCTTCCATCTCGATCGCCGCTGGTTTTCCTCCGATAAAATTCTTCATCTTCTTCTTGTCTGCTGGGGTCCATCTTGCCTGTGGGCATGTGAAACCCCACAGGCACTTTAGATGGCCCAGCATGCACCGCCGTTACTCGCGCGTGCGCAGTAACGGCACATCTGCCGACATCTCACGAGATTTCGGAAGATGTGTCCGAAATCTCGCGAGATTTCGGAAGATGTGGCCGAAATCTCGCGAGATTTCGGAAGATGTCCGCACTGACTCCTGGGAACAATGACGCCAGATCCCAGGAGACAGTGCGGCCTGACGACAATCGACGCAGAGACCCCGCCCACCCCCGAAGAGACAGAAGACAGGAAGTCATCAATTACAAGGTAAGTAAAAAAAAAAAAAAAAACACATTTCATTTAGTACTCTTTGCCTGATTTGGAAGGCAAAGAGATTTACTAAATGAAATGTGTGCAGAACCGCTTTAAAGTGGAAGTAAAGGCAAAACCTAACTCTAAAACTACTCCCACCCACATTATAAGCCTAATCTATCTAACCCTGTAAAGAAAAATTCACTATACTTAACCTGTTCTGCACGTGCTCCCGTCACAGGCTGAGCTGTTCGCAGCGGCTTTAGTGTGTAGGAGATGCAGTCGACAATGGAAGCCCCATAGTGCCTCTATGGGTGGCGTCACTTTCCAGCCGTTTTCGGCTTTCTCCTGAACACAGTAGTAGCTGCAGAACAGGTAAGATGGGGATCTTTTCTTTTCAGGGCTAGATAGATTAGGCTTAGATTTTGTCTGAGAGTAGGTTTAGTGTTAGGTTTTTCCTTTACTTCTACTTCCAGGTATATGTTGTTGGTATATGGCATTGGTCTCCAAACTGCGGCCCTTTGCTTGCCTTTATCCGGCCCTTGAGGCACTATCTCTCTCCCACTGATACGAGACCCTATTCTGCGATCTGACACCTACAATGGAGCACCATTTCTCCCACTGACACCACTAATGAGGCACTATTCCTCCCTATGATACCAACGATGGGGCACTATTCCTCCCCCTAATACCAGATGTTTACTCCCACTGATGCCAGGAAAATTTCCACTCCCGCTGGCCAAAATCTGGCCCTCCAAGAGTCTGAAGGACAATAAACCAGCACTTTGTTCAGAATGTTTGGAGACCCCTGGTATATGGTATAGATTTTTAGCACTAATTACTAAAAAAAATATTTTGAAGGGTATCTAAACTAAACGGCAAAGTGTAAATGTATTGCAGCTTACCAATCCCTAGATGTGATTGCTGAATTAGTTGTATTTATTCAGGCTAAGAACATTTTCAGTAAGTACAGAAAATACCTGTGGATCTTGCTACAAATGCATTGTCCTAGTCGCTTCCTGTGAGATGACATGAAGGTGCAAACAATGTTCTCTTCCACCTGTAAACTACTGATCCTTCAGCCTTCATGTAATGGAGAGGAAAACCTGTTTTGGCGTCAAGCTTGATTGACAACTATGGTTTCGTTCATGGATACAGTTGAGAAGTGAGCATAGCCAACCGAGGACAAGAGGCATGCTATTTTCAGGATTATCAGGGCAAAATAGATGACGTGACTGCATTTTTTTTTTTTTTTAATCTAAGGACTCTTAAGCTGTAATATATTACATTTCTGAGTTTTTAGATGCTTTTTTTTTTTTTTTTTATATTGTACTTGGTCTAATATAGTAATTATTGGCTGCTGCGCTATATTGATGCCAGCTGATCACTGTTGTCTGTTTTGGCACATACTGACACATGGAAAATCGCAAATGATGGTTTTAATCTCACCCCCTTTCGTTTGGCTTGGTTTCGCCCCCCAGACCCACTATCTATTTTTTTTTTTTATGGCGCATGTGCAGATTTTCGTAAGGGCTCTGCCCGACCTTCTGTTCCTGGTAAAGCTCTTTGACACATCTGTGTACATGCAGGGGATTTTCCTTGCATGTGCTAATGCACCAAAGGTTTGGAACGTCCATAAGTCACATGTAAGGGAAGCTACGTGTGCGCACATGTGCCGTAGGGCTATGTTGGGACTCGAAGCCTGGCGGCACATCTGTGCATGCGCAGGATGGATGGGTGGGTGGACACTGTCATTCTTGTCTGGACAAAAAAAAAAAATGTAATACCCAAAAATGAGGGGGTGGGGGAGAATGGAGGCAGGGCATAATTAATGTTCGTTTAGGATGAAGGTCCGCTTTAACTTTGCACAGTCATTTCTGCTTATTGTGTGAGGCAGGAAATGGATACCTACTTTGGACTGCTGATAGAAATAGAAAGTCATATTCATTGCAGTAATTACACTATAGAATATTACAGTGGGCAAAACCACATCATAGTAGTTATCATATCATAAAAGTAGCAGTTTATAAATATGAAGACTTCAAGGATGTGCTGCCAGCAGAATTGTTATTACTGGCACACAGATCATAGGATCATGCATAATCCACACAGTAGCAATATTTTTAGTTCTCTGAACAACCACCCATTAGTAATGCACCATCACCTATGCTCATAATGCCTTCCGGTGATATCATTAAAATAAACCTCTAAATACTAATGGTTAAAATAAATGTATTTTCTGGTTTAAATGCCAAATTTGCAATTTTAGCAAACCCTTCTTGTGAAACACCTTGCTAATATTGCACTGCTATTTCCTGGCTTGGGGGTTACTGCTCATTGGACAGAGATGATGCTGATGACTTGTATATTGAGGAAATTTGCAAGGGAAGGTGACTTGGGGTCTAACCATACAATCAACTTTTTAGATTTGCCAAAACTATGTAAAAAAAAAGACCCTACAGAAACCAACCAACCAGTTTTTGATAGAGCTCAAAGATTGTACAATTAGATTGTAATGTGTATGATGAGCTTTTGCCACCTGTCACCATGGCATTCACTTCCAGTCACTCTCCAGATAATAAACAGTCCATCAGCTTTGTTTGTTTTTTTATTTTATTTTATTGAGGGATTAAACTTGGATGGGGTAAAGGGAATATGGGATGCCCAGATCAATAGTATTTAATCAAAGAAAATGTAGATTGGAACCTCTATTCAGTGTCTAAAGCCCCAGACTCCTTCAACACAACACCTCTTGATGAACTGTTACTTCCTCTACTGTACAATACTTGGTTCCTATTGCAGCTAGCACATGGTTAGGCCCGACTCTGTATTAGGCCTAACTTTGTAGATTCACCATTTGCTGGCAGGGGGACCACGGGCCCCTTTGGTGTAGCAACCAATAGCAATAGAATGTGTCCTTTTGTGCTAGCTGTATCACTGGTCCCAGTCAGTCCTGTGCAAACTCTGCCAGCCCTCCTGGCTGCAGCAGCCCGACTTCAGTGCCAGTAACATCAGTCTCTCCCTCCTGGCTCTACAGCCACTCCTGGCATGGCTCTCCCAGATCTCCCGAATGTGCCTGTCACTCACCCAATAGGTGAATCCTTCCTGAAGATTTGCCCGGCAGTGTTCCCCCCCACTGTTCTTTCCCGCTCCTGTTCAGGACACCCCTTGTTTGGGTTGTAATGGAGGGGGGTTCCCTTACAGCTCCGAGCCACAGCCCAAGGTCACCCCCCCCTCCCCCAGACAAGGGGGCTCCATACATGGCCTCTTCCACCCGGAACAACTCCTCCCTAGCTGGGCTGACCCAAGGTATTTAAGGAGGCCTGCCCCCTGACAATCCTAGTTGGGGATTGGTCAGGGCTCCTCAACACACCGCAGACAGCTCCACCTCTCTTCCCCCCTCATCTGCTTCTAGAATCTTCTCGCAGCCAGAGGGAGGTAACAGAGAAGTGACACTGCCCGTGAGTCTCCAGCCTACACTAAACCACTTCCCAGCTCCAAGATCAAAACAAACAGGCCTAGCTTTAGGCTGGGCCTGCCTAATTTTACCTGCACTGGCCAAAAACCTAATTCTAGCACCTACCTAAGGTAGAGGGTGTTGCACGTGTTTTTTTTTTTTTGGCCAATTTTTTGGGCAGATTAAAAACGCGAAGCGTGTCAAAAACGCACTACATGCTTTTCTGCAGCAACTCCATTGAAATCTATAAAAATCTACAAAAACGCAGCGTCTGAAAAAAGCATAGATGTGAACGTGTTCCATAGGAAACCATGTTAAATGGACTATAGTGTGTCTCAGCAAAAAACGCATAGGTGTGAACCGAATCGAACTTCTTTTTACTAGAGCCAGCCGATGCCTCAGTGAAAAGGTAGAGTGCCAGTTCACACCACAATCTCTGTGTTCTGTATGCACGTTTTTGATGTGTTCCAGTGCATTTATGTTTTGCCGCAATCTAGATTCCATACAGAAAAAGTGCAGCAGGTTCTTACTCTTGTTGACTGCACTGGCGTGAATTAAAGCCATTGGAATACATGGAGAACTTTGTTCTTTTTTGATTCAGATTAAAAACACACTGGGCTGCATCTGGTGTGACCCGGCCCTTTAGAACTCGTATGTGGCTCCTTGGTCAGTGTATAGCTGCCCTCCTTACCTAATGACACTGACATGAGAGGACATTGATCAGGTAAATGGGCAACACGATTGGAGGCAAATGAGCCTGCCTCTCATTTAGCAAAATCGTGTATTTGTGATCCCTGTGCCTGGAATCCCAGACGGCAATATGAGACACATTTGCACAGATCTGAGACTAATTTTCACTCCAAACAGACACACAATTAGGAGGTAATCGGAGGAAGGTTTTATACTACTTTTTAGAGCAGCAGGAAGCACTGAACTCTCGTAGTAGATCGTCTTCTATTCTCTCATGGCTCCTGTTAAGATCTGCCTTGCTGTGGGACAGAATTCATATTCGTTTTTCACAACGGATTCCCTTGAAATGTGCCCCAGGGCAGCCATGTACAAGTACACCAGGCACAATAATCCGAAGGTCAATAACCTTTCGTACCTAGGCAACAAAATGTATGATTCAGCGTCTTCCTGTTATGCACCCCTACAGCTTAGATTTGTCATCGTTATTTCCTCTGCTGTAACAAGTTTTTTTTTGTAGACAGACCAGATGCTTTGCATGCTTCTTTTCCTGTTTTTAATGTTGCTTGGTAACGATGCCCTCTAAACATATATATTTTTTTTCTTTTAATAACCACATGTTGGCACTGAATATGTCATCAGATTGCAAAAAAAGACTGCAAGCACTGGATTTTTTTTGATTTTTGTTTTTTTTTCTACCAATTACGACATTCGGGGGATTGCATACATTGTTATGGAGATGATTAATACAGAGAAACAGAGAATGTAAGGAAGGGAGCATTTTAAAGTGGTTGTAAACCCTTAAACTTTTACCCTACAGGTAAGCCTATAATAAGGCTGGAAATATCCCCTAAACGTACATGGTTTAGGAAATATTTACCATATACGCTTGCGTCGACGTCATCGGCGCATGCTCGCTGAAGAAGGGGCACTATCGTGCTGTTTCTAGAGGGCCCGTGCCGTGACCATCAACTCCCGCACGCCTGACGTCACGCAACTCCAGCCAGTCACAAAGCTGGAGTTACTCAGCCCTGGAAGGAAGAGTGGTAAAGATGGACGCGACCACCAGCAGGGACATTGCGGGCTTCGTCTGCAGGCACATAATGGGCTAGTTTTTTACTTTGCAGGTGAATAAAGAGGAAGTAAATCCCATCAGGGTTTACTTCCGCTTTAAATGGCGATTTTATATAGCATACACATAAATTCGTAAAAACAAAAAATTGAGATATACCTAGAAGATGCATATCCAAATACATAAAGGGGGGCTAACAAAGTCTATAGGGGACTCTTTGTTAGCCCCCTTTATATATTTGGATATGTATCTGCTATTTATATCTCAATAAACATTTGTTTTTACGAATTTGTGTATGCTATATCATCAGCGAATCTCCACTTAAATGCCCACTTCCTTACATTCTCTACTGTTTCCTTGTCAATTTTTAGGGCTGGGATTCCCGGTTAGCAAACAAGCCTGCTTTGCGCTTGGGGCTCTGACTATATATTCCTACAGCACTTTACACTGATTAATACAGACTATGAGCAAACTGAGAGGCTGGTGAGAGATGTGCTGCTCTTTGTCTACTTGTTGTCTGTATTATTCTGCAAATTTAGAAAATAATGGCATATTCCTTCCCACTGACCTAGTAAGTTGCTTACCATATTCTATGAATATAAAGAAATTATTAGAGGTCCAACATAAAAGAGTTTTCTCTAGGCAAAACTTTTTTTTTTTTTTTGATTGACTGAGAAAGTGTTGTGTTTTTTGTTTTTTTTTTTTTTTTGTTTTTTTTTTATTTTTTTTTATTGGTGTATGAGACCTCACTGGGGAGATTCACTCTTCTGTACTTGTGGGTAGTGCAAATCTTCAAGAGACAACTGTCCGCCCCCTTTTTTTTTTTTTTTTTTAGAGAGATTTTCCTCTAAATTCCTGTTCTGTATCTGGGCCTGGAAGTGAGAATAAAATTTCACCAGTGGTACAGACAATAAAAAGCAAAAAAATAAAAAATACATGACCGGGATTTAAAGTGGAGTTCCACCCATTTAAAAACCAGCAACTACAAAAAGTGTAGCTGCTGACTTTTTTTAATAAACGGACACTTGCCTGTCCCACAACCCAGCGATGTGACTGCTCGACGCGTTGCTTCTCTTCACTTCCTCTCTGCCGCGCCGACACAGAGTCTTTCGGGACTGTCTAACTTGAAGAGGATTGTTAGGGCAAATGATTGGCCCCGATAGTGTTTCAAATAATTGGATGGCTCTTCATTTCATGCATATGACTAACCTCCCAGTGAGAACAAGTGCTACCATGTTTATGCCACTCACTGTCTGTATCTGGGACCATCCATCAGGTTTCACAGAGCAAAGAAAAACGGCTTTAGCTGGGTGTACAGAGTGTTTTTATTTATTTTTTCCTCATCCACTGGGTTGAATGAAAATGCAAGTGATCTTCCCCACTATGTTATTGTATTGTAACAGTGGGGGCCTGTTTCCCCTCAAGGCCCCACCAGAATAAATAGATTATTTTCACATATGTTGACATATGTGCGGCCGCGGTTCACAGCATAGGGTCTGGTGCGTTCCTGTTCACCGGTTCAGGTGTGATTCAGGTCCAGATTTTTGCCTGAATTCACACCTGAACCGTATCCAAAGACGCACGGGACCCTTTTTGCAATACAGACCGTGGCCGCCCTGAACCTGTGTGAACCGTTCACACTCGCCTGTCAGTGGATTTGGATGCGGAAAAAACCTGCATCCAATTTGCATACATGTGAACCCAGCCTTAGAGTGGTAGGTATGGTTTTTCTCAAGTTGCACACACTGTACCATTGATGCATTTGATATTGCTGCTGTTAATCAAGTTGACTGAATAGTGACTTGGTGACTAACAATCGCATTTTTCTGCATTTGTCCTCAAATTATCTTGTTCATCTGTGCATATATAGGTATTTTAGATTAAATCTATTCTGTATGCTTGTTGGTATAGCAGTATATAATAAGTTAAATAGAAATGTGTTACATCAAATTCTTTTTTTTTTTCTTTTCATTCAGAACATGATGGAAAACCAAGTGGTAAGTGAATTATTTCCTTTATACTTTCATGGGTACATAAGGCATTGATTTGATATTCTTATGATTTTTAAATGGTCAGTCCATTCTAAAAAAAAATAGAATTTTGTAATTTTTTGTTATATTTTTTTTTTTGTGGATGACCAATTGTTGAACCACCCAGCTATTTTTTACCTGTAGTGAAACCTCAATGCTAAGAACTGGACATCAGCTATACTCCCAGCCACCTTTTTCAATTCCTAATTTGTTTTTATAATGCAATATATTGGGTGTAGGCATCCCAATGTGGAAAGGAGTCCCTTAAACAGCAAGATGGGTTAAAATAGAGCCACGGACCGATGTCATTGCTCAGTTAGACTTCACTGAAATTATACTTTTTGCGGACTGACCTTTTTTAAAAGAATCTCTTATCGCTACCAGCGCATATGCTTTGTGTGATCAATTTTGCAGTACAACATGGTATTTAAGCTTGAACTAACTCCCTGATATATTTTAAGCTTGAACTAACTCCCTGATATATTTTAAGCTTGAACTAACTCCCTGATATTTATCACATGATTGCACTACCTATCATTACCATACAGATGATAGTTAAAGGGTCCATCCTCACAAAAATGAGTCAGATACATGCTTGATGAGATCAGTGCACTTTAAATTCCCCTGTCTGCACACCTATAGCCATTCTAAAGCCTCATACACACGATCGGACTTCAAACAAACTTTTCCATTGATTTCTTTCCAAAGGGCATTGGCCGTGAACTTGTTCTGCATACACACGGCAGGACTTTTTTAGCCAACTTTCACCAAATTCAGCTCTTTACCGCCACCCTTTGGTCAACGTCTGTATTGTTGTCTGATCTTTTGCATTGGTTCTGAGCATGCATGTTTGTACTTTGGACTAAAGTCCTATGGACTTATGTACACACGATAGGATTTTGCACCATAGGACTTTTTTTCCTGGAAAATTTGTTTGCACAGCCAACATTTTGTCCAATAAAAAAGTTTGTCCGATGGAGCGTACACACGGTCGGATGTTACCTTTTTAAACAGGTAATTTGCTTGTTTGTTGTCCAAAAAGTCTGATCGTGTGTATGGGCCTTTAGAGTGTTTCTCATTCTGCTTGTGGAAACAAGAACTTTTGAATCCGAATCAGGTTTTGACTCTCTTGTAAAATAGAAAATAATTTCTGGCAGACACATGTGTGTGTTTTTTTTTTTATTTTTATTTTTTATTCCTTTATTCCTTTCTTGAAGAAAATATCCAAAAAGGTATGGGGAAAAAAAAGAAAAAAAAATAGACTATATATATATATATATATAATATATATATATATATATATATATATATATATATATATATATATATATATATATATATATATATATATATATATATATATATATAAATGTACATTTTTTTTTTTTAAAGCCCTTCCAGAAGAGGTTGTTGCCGCCTCAATAGGATCGGGGGGTGATTATGGGTGAAACTCCATTTTATTCCATTTTGGAATAGAATGTTTAATAATGGCTCTGATGGTTAGTTGGCTCCAAAGTTTAGCCATAAATGAGTGTATGGAGCAGGGCATAGATGGTTCCATTTTCTTTTTTTTTTTTTCTTTTCTTTTTTTATTCTGCCATTGGGCTGAAGAAGGGGAGGGGGGGGGGGGGGTTCCAACATCCACACAAGCGAGGTTGGTGGAGGAACCCTACCCTGCTGGGACATTGTATTCTGCCAGCGGCTCCCTCTGCTGTCAGAATTCACTGATCCGTGGCTGCAGGGCTGATTGACACAAGTTTTTCAGCATGTACGTTCAATAGAAGTTGATCTAAAGCCTCATACACACGATAGGACTTTGTACAAACTTTCCAGTGGATTTTTGTACAAAGGGCGTTGGCCCTGAACTTGTATTGCATACACACAGCAGGACTTTTTCAGCCAACTTTCACCAAATCACTTGGTTTTTCTGCTCTTTACCACCACCTTTGGTCAACTTCTTTATTGTTGTCTGATCTTTTGCATTGGTTCTGCATTGGTTTGTACAAAAGTCCTATGGTTTTGTGTACACACGGTCGGACTTTGCTCCATCAGACTTTTGTTGGCAGAAAGTTTGTTCATTCGCACAGCCAACAAGTCTGATGAAAACTGAAAAAGTTGGTCCGATGGAGCATACACACACTCGGATGTTGGTCCAAAACAGCTAATTTGCTGTTTGTTGTCAAAAAGTCTGATCGTGTGTATGGGCCTTAAGAATCGATTTCTGTGAATTTTGTCTAGGCCCAGCGTAAGGTGACAGGGGCTGACTAGGACCAGCAGACCCTCCATAATGAAATTATCTCTTTTGGGTGGACTGACCCTTTAACAACTACTGCATTTGTGTATATGTAAAGTGCATCACAAGCACCACTTGCCCACTTGAAGCTTATGCTGTGCATTACAAAAATGAATAAAATCGAAGATCTAAAAGCTATGCTTGCTATTATAATTGTGCCTGCCTTTTTTCTTTTATCTGCTTTGACAGTGTAATGCTTAGTTGCTTTGGATAAGTTGATCCTGACTGTGCAAAATGCTAGTTCAATCTTTTTGCTTTTTGTCAGTGGGAAATAGAAACGTGCATTCAAAATCTGCACCACATTTAGATGAATATCGAATGCTTTAGAAAGTACTGTTACTTTTGTAGATTTTACATGTATGGGGGTGTCATTGGATCCCACTGATCCTACATATCTTATTTCTTGCTTGTACATTTTTGCTAGGCCGTGCAATGCAGCCATCGTCTGGTATGTTTTAGACCTTTTTCTCAAAAACTCATGGGTGTTATTGTCCCTTTTTTTTTTTTTTTTTTTTTTTTTTTTTGTCCTTTCCTCCATTGTAATTTTTAATATATAAAAAAAAAAGGGGAGAACCCAGACAAAAAAAAAAATCAAGTTATTTGTTGGTGACTGGTCTTCGCTGTCTTACTTTCCCCTTGGATGTCGGTCTGTTACCTTTGTTCATCACACAAATCTTCTGTTATGTAACATGCATGTTTCTTTTTGCATGTCTGCGGTCTGCTTTGCTGTATGCATCAAAATTAAGAATCAGAACAGACCAATCAATGGCATCTAGCTAACTTTTTATTTTTTTATTTGGCAGGTGGACAAGAAGAGGGTCAAGGACAAGGTGCTGTTTTTTCTGTTTTATATACTGTGTTTACATGCAAAAAAAAAATGTATACATTTACTATCCCAGTGATCAAAAAAAAACTACAGGCTGATAAACCTTGGCATTTACGGGAAGGGAGGGTGGCTTTCCAAAGTGGGGAGACTGGGTGGGAGGGTGGTGTTGGTGTTTCAGGGTGCTGCCATATATGCAACCGCCATCAACAAGGAACGGTTATTTCAGACAAATATTGTCTGATTTTGTTCTTAAGCCTCAGTTCTACATATCACAGAATGGCTGGTTTACCCCTAGCTATCCTACTCCTTACTGATTCTATTTAGTTAAAGCGAGATCAAATTTTCACACAGTAGCAACATTGCTGTGTATTAGTGCAAAACCTGCCAACGTACAATTGAGGATATTGATCAAATTTGCTGTACAGCATAGTGGTGCAAAAAGGGAGCAATAAAATGTATCTTTGAGATTGCAGCTTGTTTCATCATTTCCTCCGGCATCTCTAAAGTAGCACTGTGCCAGTATAAAACCCACCTGTGCCTAAGCTTTTATTTCAGCCAGCGTTTATAGATTGAAAACGATCCAGCAAATATATATACTATGACTAATTATAACTACAGCAAATGGTTAGAAAATCTATTGAAAAGGCATTTCCCAAAAGGGAAGTTCCTCTTTGCCTCCTCCCCCTTCCTCGTTAACATTTGGCACTTTTTTGGGGGGGGAGCGTTACCTGGTTTTGACAGGTACCTGCTCCCACTTCCACCTGGATCCACTAGGTCAGGGTTGGGAAACCTCTACACTTCAGCTGTTTTCAAATTACAAGTCCCATGAGACATTGCAAGACCCTGACAATCGCAGGCATGACTCCTAGTGGCAGAGGCATGATGGGATTTGTAGTTTCATCACAGCTAGAGGGCTGAGGTTGCCTATCCCTGCCCTAGGTGATCTGAATGGAAATTCACCTTCTTTAGCCCAAAATCTTCTGGGACACCTCATGGGTCCCAGAAGACTGCCGGACCATTCACAAAGGGCAGTGCAGTTTACACTTGCGACGTAAGAAGTCGGCTGCAAGGCTTCTCAGCTGGTTTCTCTTAGTTAAGATGCTGGTGCTAGGGACCTGAAGTCCATTAAAGAATCGGCTCAGGGGAGGACAGCACTGGGTCCCTGGACAGGTCCTTATTGTAAAAGTCAGCAGCTACAGGATTTGTTGCTGCTGACTTTTTTAAATTTTTTTTTTTTTTTTTTTTTTTTTTTAGGAGAGACTGAATCTCCTCCTTTTTTTTTTAAAGCAGATTTCCAAAAAATGAAAGTCAGCAGCTACAAATACTGTAGCTGCTGACTTTTATTATTATTTATATTAGGACACTTGCCTGTCCAGCGAGCCTGCGATGTCTGTCTGCATCCAAAGCCGACCCGTCCATCAGCTCTGGGTGCAGGCGGCAGCATCCTTACTAAGAGAAACAGGAAGTGAAGCCTTGTGGAACCAACAGGAGTGATGTAAGTCTTGAAGAAAATATCCAAAAAGGTATGAAAAAAATAAATAAATAAATATATCTATCTATCTCCATCTCCATATCCAAAAACGAGGGGGGTGGGGAGTGCTTCTGTTTTTATAGGAGTTCAATTTTTGCCTGGAACTCCACTTTAAGCTCTTGGCGCCAAGCACACGCAAATATGGAACCGCTCTGTGGCCTGGCCTTGGCGCCGAGTGGCCACATGTTTGCATGCATTAGCACCGACCACGCTGTGCCGCTCCCGGCGCCTCGCGGAAAGTTTGCGACTGGGATAATTGTGCTCACGTGACAGCCAATCGCGGCGTTCACTTGGCCATAAGCCCTGCCCCACCTCCCGGCATGGTAAACCCCTTAAAAGGGCCGGTGGAAGCTGGCACCAGGGGGTTAAGGTAGAAGTAAACCCTAACAATAAACTCTTCTTCTTCTTTGCTCCTTTTTACTCTGCTAAATATACCATTGAAATAGTTCTGTTATATCTGCTAAGTGCAAAAAATCCCTGTTGCTTTGTCAGAAATGATGTGAGCTGATCACTTCCTGTGCTCTCTACCTCTGCACAAGGTGGAGGCATGGAGATTAGTGGGGGGAAATGTGTAGAGGGTTGTGCTTTTGTGTAATCCATCAAAAGGTAGGCTGGGATGACACCAGGTGCTTTTAGAGCTTAAAATACACTGTGTTGTCATGACCGAGGAAGATGGACACACACTTTATTTCTGGCATATCAGCAGTTATTTTCCTTTACTTGCAGTGTGTTTGACGGGAGGCTTTAATAAATTTGCTCCACTGACTGCACAAGCAATTTTTACCATGTGTGCCCTAGTAGTCGCATTACCCTGAACAATTTTGTCTGACCGTTGTGTATGGTGTTGTTTTTGTTCAGAAAAACAGAGTGTCATAGCCGGTGTTTTAAGTGCTCTGGGCGTGGCTGCTGTTGGGGCAGTATCCAGTTTCATCGCTTACCAGAAGAAAAAGCTTTGCTTTAAAGGCCAAGCAGGTACGTACCTAAATTGTATTCCACAAAGTGTCTTCTAGCTTACTATGGGAAAAATACATGAAGGGTTTGCTGCACAAAGCATTATACAGTCTTCAACGGGAAACACAGATGGAACAAACATCCTCCTGTATTTAGTAAATTACTACATGTTTTTAGCTCTAGTTAAGGGCTCGTTCACACCATATGTGCATGAAAACTGATGGGGAAACCAAAATCTGTTTCACATCAGTTTTCATGAGCGTCTGTTATGCGCCCTATTCACACCAATGTTGATGTCATGTCAGTTTCTTTACCATGAAGAAAAAAATGTGATACCAATGTTGTGGTGTGAACAGGGCACATGGAGAACAATATTTTTTTTTTTTGTGCCCATGCAGAACACGTGCACAAAAACTGCACCATGATGTGAACGAGGCCTAAAATCTCTGTATTGCATATCTACAGCTTGGCATAATGTAAGCATGCATTATTCAACTGTTGCTACTATAGTAATTGCTGTGATCTTCCAGGTTCTGCTGGTGTTCTATGTGAGCGGATCCCCGCTGCACACTGATCATAGGGGTTGCTTTGCTCGGCACTGCCACTATTCATAGAAGCCTTGTTTTTTGTTTTTTTTGATGACTACAAGGGGTTCTCTGATTTGGATGAGGCAGACATTATGATGTCAACACCCCTTCT